>CM022473.1:8453541-8681430 GCA_011952105.1 Coreoperca whiteheadi | reverse complement strand
CCTTGGTCACCGGCTTTCAGAGAGCTTCTGTCATCGCAGCCGGCCTCCAGTCCAACCTCCTGAGGGGTTTCACCCAAGTCGCTGACCTCCTGAGTTGCTTTGCACATCTTGTCATCTCCTGGACTTCCTGACCTGCTCCGCTCTTCTGTCTATTCCCTGTCCCTGTCCACAACTTCCCATATGCTACTACAGTCCCCAGTTGACCAAAACATGCGTTCACTGGGGGAGAATCAGTGGACTTCCAGTCACGAACCAGTCCTACCCAGCATAAAGGCTGTATGAATCCAATCTGCATCTGATGTGAGGAGATCGTACAGAGGGGCTCACCCAACATGTACAAACTAGGAGAAAATGGAACATCCTTCCCAATGATCAGTTTAATGTGTTCATGAATGGCTATCCAATAATCTTGAGCTTTTGGGCAGGACCACAAAAGGTGTACCAGAGTGCCATCATTCTCGTTACATCTCCAGCACTCTGTACGCTCCTTCAACTTAGCTCTGAATAACTTTGAAGGAGTCCAGTACATTTTCTTTATAATCTTAAACCGGACTAGTCTTGTTTTAATCTCACTAGACATTCTCCTTTAAGGTAATGAAGCATTTGAATATGCTAATTAGAAGTTTGCAGTTTGTTTGTCACTTACTGAGAAGAATAGCTTCTGTTTCGACCAAAATTTCCAGCTGAAAGTGGGTCAACCTCAAATTAAAGCACTCGACAGCATTCAGCACACAGTGAAGTGTAAACGTATTGTGTCCTCTGTCATGCATCACAACACTCATAGAATATTTCTATGAGACCGTCTGATGTCTATATCGGTAATCTCACCCCCATCAGTGTATTTAAAAATTCTAGACCTGCTCTATCAGAGACCCAATCCTCTTCCCTGAAGTCATCTGTAGATTTTAAGAAGAGAGGGGGACTTGGGCTGATGCATATCAACATTTGTAGCATTATGAAAAAGATGGATTCCATTAATATTTGTATTTTTCACAAAAAAAATTTCTGATTGGAGTTCAATTCATTCAAATAATGATTCAGAATCAAAACAAAAGCTGCAGCATGAATCTCATAGCTTGATAGAGTAAGTTAGAGAATATATATTTAGTAGAGGGCACTGGTGGAATGTAACTAAGTACATTTAGTAAGGTTACTGTACTTTAGTACAATTTAGAGGTACTTGTACTTTAACTTTACTTGAGTATTTCCATGGCATTTTCTGCTACTTAAGAAATTGACTGACACTGAACAGTGCTGATGTTAACTTAGCTATTTATTATTTTTTTGTTATTCATTTTCTTTAGTGTTCATTTCTAGACTTGGTTAACAATGTGTACGTAAAATTATTTAAGATGTTAAAGAATATTTAAGTTAAATTTCCTTCTGAGTGCTTCTTGCATCATATCGGTGGAAAATAGGTGCACAATCCACATAGCTCAAAATTTCAATATATCGGCCGCCATATCGGCAATCAGTGAATGTTTCCCCTCTAAAATCAGTATCAGTCCTAAAAATCCCACATCGGTCGAGTTCTAAATCTAAATATTACTTAACTTCCATCTCTAGCTCTTGGTCAAATCCATTTAAATTCTGGAAAGTAATAAACTCCACTAAAAACAACAATATTTCCTCTCTGCCCACTCATGTCAATTCCAGAAATGTCTTACTGTCAGAAGAAAAATAAATATATACAGCTTTTAACAAACACTTTGTTGCAGCTGGCCACCTTTTTAAACACAGGTTTATGGGTTCAGCCAGTTCTGTACAGCTGCCCTCTTACTAACAATGATTATTCTGTACATACAGTAAACTGTGCCTCTCAGTTTACCCTCCATCTCCTTACTCCTGGTCCAGTTACTGAAGCTCTTCTAGCCATTGACTCAAAGAAAGCAACTGGCCCCTTTTCTTCTCAAGATCTCTGCCCCCATAATCTCAGAGCATATAACACACATTTTTAACGTACCTATTTTAGCTGGCACAATTCTGAAGTATGGAAGTCGGAAGTCAGGGAAATACTGCTTTTAGATTCCTTGTACCACACATTTGAAATGAATTGCAGTGTACTTTAAAGCTTTAAAGCTGCCACTTGTGTGTTTCCCGCCTGTCCTGGCTGCATGCTCCGCCCTAATCGGCTGCACCTGTGTCATCATTTTCACCCACCTAAATATGTAGTCTGCTGCTTCTTTCACTTGTTATAGGACCTCTGTGTCTCACATTTCATCATTCGTACCTTGTATTAGTGTTTCTGGTTGTTTGATTCCTGCCTGTTTTCTGGGCCTTTTTTCATTAGCCTCACCCTGTTGGATTTGTTTGCTCTGTCCTGACTGCCTACCCACGTATGGATTTTTCATTCTGGAAAGTAAAGACTGTTCTTATCTCACCTCCTGGTTTCCTGTGTCTGCATTTGAGTCCATTACCTCTGTTTTACCCATCGTTAAACAAAATGAGATCTCGATCTCATCGGGACTTACCTGATTAAATAAAGGTTAAAAAATGTAGCTAATCGGCTATTATCACATCTGCCTGTTTAAACAAAGGTATTAAAAACAACTAGATGTGTTAATAGTCTACAGAGGGTACATTTTACAAACAGCTATAAAAGCAGCTTCAACTCTCCAAAAAGTCAAAGGGTCATTCGCTTCCAAGAGAGCTGCTGTTTTACTGTCTGGCACCCACACTCGACATACATTAAAATGCAGCAATATTCCTTTAGTATAAAGTTACTATATATCCAAACAATACATTTGGTGTTGTGACTGCTTTTTCAGAGAGAGTCAGCCCTCCTCTTTCTACTCTGCATTGCATAAGCACTGCATTATTCACTAATAGCAAACCTGATTTGACTGTTAATCCTATTACAGTCCCCATAATAACAGCCTATGGCATTTTACATAACACAACAAATACGATTATGTTCTGCGTTGCATTCCTCCTCTGCCTATCAGAAAATCCTGTTCCACACCGAAAAGCAGACCGCTCGACCCAGAAAATCTACTTCCAAGGAAAGGAGAGGAACAACACTTTGTTCTGACTATTAACACCAAACTGATTCATTCCTTATCTGCAATTCACCGTTAATTACTAGAGGCTGAAAGCAACATGTCATGCATGGAGGGTTTAAAGGTTCTGCATACGAGATTTTGAACATTAATATAGCAGCAAACAGCTATTTGCTATGTAAAGATATAGTGGAGTAGTGGCATCCTGAGCAGAGAATGACGTCACACTCCCCCTGTGTGTGTTGTCATCCGAGCTTCTCTGTTCTTTGTTTTGGTAGCTGGTCCGGCTACGTGTGCATGTTTGTGCACGTGAGTCCCTCCCCATGAAACTGTTGGCTTTGAAGAGAGCGATATAACGGCTGTTTCTTTTCTCATCTAACGCAGTGACTAAAAGGATTTATTTCAACCAAACCAGACTTGGTGTTGGTTAAAAGAAAAAAGATTATCTAAGACGATTTTGGGTGAGTGTTATTTTGTTCCTCTCCAGTTTGAATAAAGTGTGTTTTATGATGATCTGCAAAGTAAAAAACTTTTCTTTCTTTCTCAATGGAGTCTGGTGGGCCGTAGCATCCATTTGTTTAGGGTCTCAGATGCTGGTTCTCTAGCGCGACATTTAGTGGCAGTGAATGTCACGTACAGCACATGAAAACAGCAGATTACATGATGCATTGTGGGAGACAGAGGGTGCTCCATTTACATTGATAAAGTAAACTTAGTCAATTCTTTAAACGGTGTCATAATAATATATGAACATACAAAGCATTGTTACAAATAAAGACCAACAGATGCTTTGTTCCCGTTTTCTTATCCTCACATAAATTACTATCTTTTTGACCGCTTATTGCAAAGTCTCAACCAAAACTGAACAACTTCCCAAACGTAGGATTAAAGGTGCAGTTTTCTTGTAAACAAACAAAAGTTGTGGTTTCATTCAGTGTATCTAACCAAAATGCATTGTGTGCATCCTTGAGGTCCCACAAACGTGTTGAATGCATTTCCTCCTAAATAAAATATCAGCAAAGCCAATTTTTCTTAAACGTTTGAAACCTGCATTGTTTACATTCATGGTTTGCTAGCTTGCAGTCTTCTTCTTTCCTGCCTTTTTGGGAAACATTGCAGCATATCTTGGCACAAATGACCTCCACCTGTAGATCAGTGGAATATTGTGACACAATTGGCAGGAATGGGTATTACGTCATCCACGTGCATGTACGTACGCATGCACGAGACAAACAAAACGGTGACCCACTCATAGAAAAACTGCTCCATAGCGCAACCAGAGGTCGAACACGTCACAGGGAACCTCCACACCAGCCACCCTTCCCGCAGGGCTGTCATCGCCACTGCCATTACCATCACTTCCTCAAAGCTGGGGACTGGCAATGGTTAGCCTAGCTTAGCATAAAAACTGGAAATGGGGAAACAGCTAGCCTGGCTCTGTCCAAAGTAAAAGTGTATGGCTAAAGCTCAGTAATTAACCTGCTGTATGCTTGAGTGTTTAACCCATACATAACAAGAAAAGTAAAAACAACAATTTGTTTTATGGGGAGTTTTGGGCTAGAACACATTTTTGTCAAACAACAGCTGGTCACAGTGCAGCTTCCCAAATTATAGGGCTGCCCCCTTAACGTCGCTCATTCGAATAATCAGTCGAGAAGTCGCCATGTCGACTCGCATTTTGTCAGTCGAATCCCTGGACATTGTGTCCCGCCATGCTGTTACTCTGTGATTGAACACAGAGTAACAGCATGGCAGGCAATAAGCTTTTGCAAACTGAGTCATGTTTTTGAAATGACCTAACTAAAAAAACTAACTGGTATGGGAGCAGAGAGGGGTAATGGAAAGGGAGAGCAGAGAGACACAGAACAGCACAACAGGTTTCTGTTTGCAGCTTTGACACTCTCTGCCGCAGCGCTGAACGTTAGCAAGTTTGGCTGAACTACTTTGGAACCGGACACTAGTACATCCTCCTCTACTGCAGTCAAGTTCAGCTGTCAGCCTGTCAGCAGCAGGAGAGCGCTTCAGTGGAGCGCTAGAATTTTATTACTGAACTATGACCAGAACGCAAACACTGCTTGAAAAAATGATGTGTTCACATCACAGATGATGAACAGAGGCATTAGAAGGCGAGTCTTACAGGTAAAACATGAGACTCATGTAGGCTGTTAGAGTACAGTTTAGTGTGGGGAGGCTGCTCTACCTGTGTGCTGAACAGTACTTTAATTAACTGGGTGGAGGCTGTAAAAAATATATTTCTCATGATTGTAGGGGAGGTGTATTGAAGAACAAACATTTCACGGGCCTACATTTCACGTATGTGTGCGAAAATTGGGAGGTATCACCCCAAGACATGCAAAAGAAAGCAACCCCATTTTTCGCCCCATTTTCTTTTTTTTTTTTGATGGGGTGGAGCTGACCTGTGTCTGCACAGAGTGACTCACTTGGCCAGCTTCATCTCTATCTGCTGCCGGATTTCCTGCCGCTCCTCATCGCTGCGGACGGGGAAGATGTTGCGATCCTCCAGCTCCTGCTTGCTGGGCCGGTTCCGAAGCTTCACAGCCAGCAGCTCCTTCCTCATCCTGCGTGGGAGGGTCCCTGTTGTTGTTCAGCACAAATTAAGGTAAATAATGGGTTTTGAGCTGCCAGACATAGTTTACCAGCTAAACCCACTGAACTGGTGCTAATCACCACACAGCGTTCTTTTGTGCTTTCTCATAAGACCTAACACCTTATTAATTAAATACATGTTTACATACCTATTTCAAGATGTTAAAGTATGTTCTCAGTGTTATAGTTGAAGCTTACTTATATAATGCATTTAATGTTATTTATGTATCAGTATAAAATGTTCACCCCCTGTGGACCTTTTCATGGAACATTGAATCATGAATGAATTAAAACTTTTTGATAATGATGAACAGAAAAACAAACTCTAAAATTGTATATAAATTAACACAAGTATAACAAACAGTGCGTGGCTCAGGAGGTAGAGCGGTCGTCTAGTAATCCACAGCTCCTCCAGAGAGAGTGTCGAATTGTCCTTGAACAAGACAGTGAACCCCTAAGCACTCCTGAGGGGCAGGTTGGCACCTTGCATTACAGCCTCTGCCATCAGTATATGAATGTGTGCGAATGGGTGAATGTTGGCATGTGCTGGAAAGCGCTCTGAGTGGTCGGCACACTAGAAAAGCGCTATGTAAATGCGGTCCATTTACCATTTATTCCTAAATTAATCCTTCTGGCAGACACTAGTCAAAGTGCCACGTAGGTTTTCAGATGTCAGTGGCTTTCTTGTGTGCCACTCTGCAAGAAAGCTTCAATAGTGAAGCATCAGTTGTGTCTCCCATCGCATAACCAAGCTTAACATTCTGTTACAAGAGCTGATAACGGCGGGTGGAAGCAGCTTAAATCAGTTTTCTTTTGGATTCTTGGTCAATTTTGGATGAATTCGGTGTTTTGTTCAGAATTCAGCTACAATGCGCTTTGAATTTGCTGCCACTCTCATTTGCATCTCTGACTGGTTTCTTTGTCCATAGTGGCAGAGGCTCATGGGTATTGTAGTTTTTAGTCTGCCATGCCAAATTGACAGAGAAAACATGATTTATATATATATATGTATATATTTAGAAACAAAGATGAATATGTTTCATAACTCACCCGTTTAAATTATATTAAGGCTGAAACTTATGCATAATTAAGGGCGTGGTCGGTTTGAGTGACAGGTGGCTAGCCGGTAGGGGGTCCAGCAACCAGGCTTCATTCAACCCGCCTCAGCTCCACCTCTTTGCCCATTTGTGGATTAGCCGGAGTCAGGCACTGCCAAGATGGCGACGGCCGGAGCCGCTGGGAGTCGTCCACTTTGAGCTTTGCAACCGCTCTTCAGAAAACTGTGGGCGACTCACAGACACTCTGTCCATGTTTAATACAGTCTATGTATTTAACTAATTATGCAACTACGAATGATTGGCTGCACCGGTGATACTTTGGGTGTGATAGTCGAGGAAGGGAATACTTGTGCAATTTGTGTTGCATATGCAATTCATTTAGGTAAATTTGTAGAGATTTGTTTTCACTTTGACATTAAATAGTTTCAGGTCTGTTAATCAGTGTCAAAAAAGCATAATTAACATTGAGTGTGATTGAAAACCTAAAAAAACGTGTCATCATTAAACATGAAGAAGTCTAAGGGGGGTGATTGTTCTGCACTCTATATGCCTTATTTTATGGTCTTCTTTTTTTGATATACATGTTATTACATTTTCTTAAGTTCAATTTAAAGAAAGTTAATTATTTAATGTGTACACAATCAAGATTATGGAGTTTTTTGTGTGGTAGATTACATTCAACATCTATCTCAAAATGCATTGTGTATATTCTTAAGGCTTAAACATTTTGAATTCATTTTGAATTCTCATGAAACACTTGCAAAGGTTTTTGGAGGTTTTGAAAACTTCCTCCACCTTATTGATGCACCACTGCATTTTAGTGCACCAACTCTCAATGTGTGGCCCTTTTTTTAAATGTAGGGATGTCCAATTGCCCCGATCGACATGCTCAGAGACTTTTGGAGGTTAAAAGCCAGTTTTGTTTACAATCACATCAGCTGATTTGTGATGAAGGCCTAGTTAGCAACTGATGAGATGTTTTTCAGCTTAAGGTAGGTCAGTAAAACTCTCTTTTCTCTTCTGCCATCTCCTCCACCACACTTTTGCATTACTGTCTCTGCGGCCATCAGATATTTGGATCACGTCGCCCTCGTGCTGGTGGTGTGCTTGTCTGTCATGTCCATCATAACTCCACGGTCTACCCTTTTAATATTTTTTCCCCCAGAGTCACAGACATGTTAACCATGGGCAGACAAGCACCAATGACCCACACGAATGGCCAAGACTTAGGCCACCAGAGCAGATGTTGACAGGCCGCTGAAACTTAAGACCAATAAGTCTGCTAATCGTCATAGCTGTAAAACTCCCTGTCATGCTCTAACTGTAAACAAATATCAGTAGAGAACATGCTGCTACATTATCCACTGACAGGGGGCCCAGATGTTGTTGGCTTTGTACATTAAGAGGCAGACCTACCAGAGATCACAGACTCATTCCAGTTGTCCTGGTCACTCAAGTATTCATCCAGACGCCAGTTCTCTTTGTTCTCATCAGACCCCTTCTTGCTCTCCGACTCCCTAGCGGGCTCTCTCTCTGTGCTAGATGTGCGGGACAGGCGGCCGTCCAGCCGGCGTTTCAGAGAGCAGTGCGCCTCCTTCGTATGGAAACTGAGATCACACATCACAAAACAAGCCCGTTGATTACAACTTTATTATACCATGGCAACTGAGAATTCTCAGTTCTGACTGGTTGGAAGGTATGGATTAAGTTTAAGTAACCGGACAATATACTATGACGTGCCTGTTTTTTTGCAGCTCTAAATGAATGCACCAGTATTAAATGTAGGTACAGACAGCAACAGTAAGGCATAGCTTAAGAGCTCGGCGCTTGGGTTGTTTGTGTAACCACCACCAAAACAAGTGAAAAATAGGATAAATATCTTCTCAGTGAGAACCACACACATTTAATTTAAAATGTGTTTGGTATTTGTGTGAAATTTAACTAAGACTCAGAAGAGGGAGGAGGACTTAAAAGGAGAAGCTAGCGTTAAATGATGTAAATGTATCTTTTGCTCCCAGTTTCAAGTCCAGTCTTTTGAACCTCTTCCTGTTAACCTTGGTGTTGCCAAGCATCACAAACAACAGAAATTCGGAGGCTCAGGGACTGTATTTTATGATGTTTAGAACAGAAAGGAAAGATCAAAATTAGTTATATGTGTAAATTAACAACTGATATCTTTAATTGGGTTACATACCTACAGTGGGCGACAAAGGCAAACGCACTGCAACTTAGGAAAACACATGCAAATTTAAAAAAACATCTTAATTCATCTGAAAACACATCTGCAGCATTTAGAAAACACGCTGCAAAGACAGAACGACATTGGAAGTGTTTCCAGAGGACACTAAACATGGCATGGACACACGGTTGTTGTCAAGTTTGTGGCTCATGAAGTTATTGAAGTTGAGTTCATGTATCGTCCGTTCCTGTTGAAGTTGTGGGTTTCTGACTTCTGCTACTGTTCTGCTCTGCACACGTGCTGTAAGTGACTGCTGCATGCACCTATTCTATCAGTAACTTTAATTTCTGAGGAAATTTAGTGTTATGGAAACTAACCTTTACTATCCTACCACCAGTGTTGACAGACGCTAGGCATTATTAGACCAGAAATATGCCGAGGTATAGGCTACAGAAGGCCAAGCATTGTAATGATAAAGAGATAACCTCAGCTCCGATGTTTAAAAAGTTACACATCACACAGTATCACGTTTTTTAAGGGGGTTGGGGTGAGATTTTGTCTGTCACAAATAGAACTGATTCACCAAAAGTTGACAGGCTATGTTCTGGAAAGACCTCCAGCGTTGGCCTCTATAGTCTCTCATGCAGTAATTGTCCAACAGGTATTAAATCACCAATGTAGCTGGTGAGGAGACGGAGAGAAAGAGAGGGACGAAAGGGTCAGCGATATCTCGGAGAACATCCACAAGTCACATCATTCCCATAATCATGTGGCAGGAACACACCATAGACATCGTGTCTTACAATGCATCTAACTTAGCACAGCATCAAATTTACCATAGTTTTCATCTTTGAAAAATGCTTTACAAACGTTTTCTTTGAATCTGTCTGCCCCCGTGAGGTAAGTGCAGAGTGCGGGGATGATCAAACAAAAGTGGAGAAACAGTACCAAACAAATAACAGAAAAACAATGAACGGATGATACGGACCCGACTTCATGAGCCACAAACCTTTTTAGTGTCCTCTTAAAAGCCTTCCGTTGTCGTTTTGTGTTTGCAGCACATTTCTGTATGTGCACGTTGTTTTCTAAATGCTGTACATGTGTTGTCAAATTAATAAAGTGGTTTTTTTTTATGTTTTGTCTATTTCCATGTGTTTTCTTAAGTTGCAGTGCGTTTGCCCTTGTGCCCACTATGCGGGCAAATGGCCAGGGTAGGAGCGCGATAATACCCTCCAAGTTGCGTTTCATGATTGTAATGTGTTCTGCGGCGGCAAACCCCCGACGCGTATCATTACACTCATGGAACATACAACTTGTTTTTTTTAATGAGATAATTATCCCAGTGGTTTAAGTCAAACAATTCCAGTTTATAGTGGACCGAATTTTCAGCAGAACCACAGGATTTCTTTATTGCTCCAGTTTGGTTTTCTTTGTGTTTCAATTTCAACCAATTTACAATTATTTTCATCTAATTTCTTAATCCCAAACTAAAATGTAAAAGTAAGGACTTTTTTTTTTTTAAAAGAATGAACTGATTAATCCTTGTGGCTGATATTATGCTATTCCTGCTCTGTGCATCACTATATGTGTCTAATCATGTGATCAGTTGAGAATTGCTCTTTAAGGTTACTCTTATTATATGCTGTAAGTAGTAAGTGGCTTGATAAATATGTCTTGTTGTTCACACTCAGCAAAGACCTTTTATTAAGTTGGCTCTTTAGAGTTTAAGTGTAAGTCTTAGAAGTTTGATAAATATGGGCCAAGTCCCTTAACACTAGACTAGAGGTCCTTCCTGCTGTTGAGGTCCTCAACAGCAATACAACTTCTGCATGAACATTCCGATTGCAATTGTTGTTTTTTCGTGTTTTAGCAAACTTGATACAACCGATACAAAGGACAAACAGGCATCAAATCCACCTCATATTGCACAATTAAGTGAATATAATCTGTTGGATAACAATGTTCACAAAGGGACAAAATATTATTTTTAAAGGCCAGAGAACACTGGCATTGAGCATTAGCCTTGATTTTGGTTTAAAGGTGTTCCTTTAACAAGAGCATGTCCAATGCAAATTACAGGTGGGATTGAACACATGTGAATTACTTGTATTCGTTTGGAACATTGCATGACTCAAAATAGATCTTTCAAACTTGAATATTTTGAAAATTCACAAACTATGAAAACCTTATACACTGCCTAGGACATAACAAAAATAAATAAAAAGGTTGAATCGATCAGATTTGAATCAATTAATAAATAAATTGATTAGTTGCGGCAAAACTGGTAAATATTCAGGATTTCAAGCCTCTGAAATAGGGACATTTGCTGCTTTTCTGTGTTTAATATCATTTTAAACTGAATTTCTTTGGGTTTTGGACTGTTAGTTGTACAAAACAAGGCATGCGAAAATGTCGTCTTGAGCTCTCAGAACTTGTGACAGGCATTTTTCTGTTTTTTGACAATTTATAGAACAATTAATCGATTCATAGAGAAAACAATCAACAGATTAATCAATAATGAAAATAGTTGGTATTTGCGGCCCTCAGTCTAAATTACAGACGTGGGCTGCTGTTTGAGGAGAATATTCTGATTTTGGTATATATTGTCAATATTTTTGTCCGTATTTTGTGTGTGTGATATGTACAAATGTGGGTCGTGGTCTTGGATTATTATATTCTGTGAACAGGGCATTTTAATAGCCTAATGGGGCTAATACCATTCATTCATTCATCATTTATTAATGGATTTCTTTATCATTTTGTAAAAAACTAAAACTTATGTAAAAATATCATATAACTCATGCGATAACACCTACAAAATAGAAACTATACAAACAAAGGCAACTGAATATTTCAAGTACATGTATCAGAAAAGCTGTATATCTTCTGACCTGTCCTGTCTATGTTTGGTGGCCAGGGCATGGTTTAGTTCCTCAATGATGCAGCTAGGGGGCAGCTGTGGGTGTAGTGCCCCGAGGTGGGGGGACCCAGTAGGTGTAGAGATCCTGCCTCTCAACAGGGAGCCATGAGGGTCTTTGGGAAGTGTGAAGTTCCTGGGTAAAGTGGCTGGGGATTTCTTAACTGGCACTGGAGGACCACCTGGGAAGGAAAATCATCAAAGTGAGACACTGCTTCAAACCAGTGGAGCTTTACATCACAAATCTCCTGCTGAACTCACCGTCTAGACTGCCCAGTCTGCTGAGCAGTTTGACTGGCAGATTCGGCAGAGGAGAGGTGCTGGCTCCTCTCTGAGGCTGGGCCGGGGTCACGTCCGGTTTACCTTCAACAGCCTCCATCTTCCCCATCGACTGCTCGTCACTGGGGTCGCTCAGTGACGTGCTCTCATCTCCTCCATCTTCACTCTGACTAGGATCTTCCACTGTCTTTGAATCTTCAGTCACATCTTGTACTGAAATGAAACATCAGCAAAGGTAATGGAAAGGTTTGGTTTGTTCAGGAAGTCTCTGTCTCCACCAAGTGGACAATCAGAGACATGGCGTTTCAAACTGACGCTTCACCATTATAGCTACAACAGAAAAGATTTTCAAGTAAGGGTTTAGCTATTTTAAATCAACCAGAATCACCAATTGTATTACTAATAAATTAATCATTTTATCAGCTTGAATCACAAACAGGAACTACAATAAACAAGAGTATACAATCTTGATTTACAACAATAAAAACTGGCATTTGTCAAAAGGGAAAATCCAAGAGTTTATTCACGGACTGCCTGAAAAAGGAAAACATGGAGGATTCCCCAACAAGAACATTATGTCGTCTAAAATATAAATTAGAGGACATTAAAGAAATGTATGTACGAGCTGTACACCACCAGTACCTTGCTAACATTTTTTTTTTGTATTTCAAAACTTTGTTGCTTTACTTCAGATATTTTTTATCATTTTCCTTTGAAAAAAGGTTGCACGTTCCCCATAGTCCAAAGATATGCACTTTAGGTTAACTGGTAACTGGTGTGAATGTGAGTTTTAATGGTTTTCGATCAGTTAGAGATATAGATCATATATTATTACACAAACACATAACATAAACAATCTTAAAATTAATCTCTTTGTTTTGTTTTTTTAATTGTGACCAAGATAAAAACTGAGTAGGACATTTTACAGTGTAAAAAAAATCAACTTGTCAGTGCTCTCTGGTGGACAAACTCTGTAATGGTTACACTGTTTCTAGAGCACCTCAAACCTAGTTTGGGACCTTTCTACTCCAATTTCTTGTTACTTATCGGCCAACGTATACACAGAAACGATATATCTGCAATGAGTTAACATCACATAACAGTCTGGCCCATTTATCAGTCTAGGTCTAGCATCTGTAATAGCAATAATAATTAAAGCTGCAGCGTAGAAGGGGCACTCACCTCTGCGCGCACCTCGGAGGGAGCGACAGCCGCGGTCTTGTGTGCGGAGGCCAGCTGACCATCAGGCACTGCGCGGAATTAAATATCACTTCCTGCATCCACTATGTGGCTCTAGAGCACACGCACTAATCAAACGCGGTGTTGCCGTGTATCAAGTGTAGATCACACAACACAACTACTACTTACCTTTAAATGTCCTCAGCCCTGGTCTCTTATCAAGTGATAAGTGATAAATTGTGTCGTGAATTTTCAAAATGGCTGACTTCCTGTTGGGTTTAGGGTATGGCTCTTTTTACGTTTGGACATGATAGATGTGCACCCCACATTTCGTACATTTAGGTGACACGTGCCGCAGGGGCTGTTCTGCTCGGGCACTAGTGAGTCATTTTTCCACACCCAGGCCCGAGACCCATATCATATGAAAATTTTCACCACTTCTGAATTTTGTGCAAAGTTTCATGAATTTCCGGGCATCCCAAGCACCTTATTTTTGCGATAAATACCTAAAATAATAATAATAAGTCATTGAATTTCAACAGGGTCGTCGTCACTGGTTCTCGGTGCTCGGGCCCTAATTAAAGCTGCAAGCACCACAGAGCATGCTCTCGCCCCTTCCTGCACATTGGGGCGTGCTGCATCCGTCATTACTGAAGGTCGGTCGACACAGCTGTGAATTGTCCTGTGTTTTGGCCACTGCATGAAGGAGATGAATGACACTTCCCGTGTCCACTATGTGGCTCGAGAGAACACCCACTAATTATACGCTACGTTCCAGTATATCAAGTGTAAACCACACCATGAAAATTTCATGATCAAAATCAAATAATGATTGTCAAACAAGGCCTACTTCCAGTAGGTGGCGCAATGATCATAACTGTTCATTTGGATGTAGATGTCCCCCAGACCCCTGAATATTGGCCTGTGGATGTCTTCAGGGCGGGACTCTCATCAAACATGGGAAGTTTGGCACAGATGTGATCATGTACAGTCTACTTACAAGCTACTTCATGTTTCATGGCGAAACATGGAAATTAGACACGTCGTTCAAATCATACTCAAACTTTTAAGAACTTTTCATCGCAAAGTTCTTGAGATTACACTGCCCAAACTTGAAGTTGATCGAATCAATTCTCTAGGAGCAGTTATTTAAAGTACGGAGCCTGTAAATGGTGAAAAACGGCGGACGAGTGCACATTCAATTCAAAATGGCTGACTTCCTGTTGGGTCGAGTGTATGCTCCAAGAGGATTTTTTACAGGTCTTGGGGTGACACATGTACCTCCCAATTTTCATACATGTAGATGAAAGGTATGGCCGTGGGCTGTTTTCAAATTTTTCTAGGGGGCGCCATGGAACCATTTTGCAACACCTATGCGCAAGACTCACAAAACGCGCACATTTTAGCCACTTCTGACAAGTATTCAAGGTTTCATGCATTTTCAAGCACCTTTAACCCCTCAAAAATGCAATTCATTCAGATGAATAATAATAGTTCCTTGCATTTCAATAGGGTCCTCACAAGGGTCGCTGCTCGGGCCCTAATTAAAGCCGCAAGCAGCAATGAGCAGGCCCTCGCTCCTCCCGCACACCGGGGCGTGCCGCAGTCGCAGCGCTGTTGCTAGAGGTCGGCCGATGCGGCTCTGAATTGTCATTCGTTTTGGACGCTGCACGAAGGAGTTAAATGTCACTTCCTGTGTCCACTATGTGACGCCAGAGAACACCCACCAATTATACGTTACGTTCCAGTATATCAAGTGTACACCACACCTATTCAATTTCATGTAAATCAAATGATTGATCGGCACACAAGGCTTACTTCCTGTTGAATAAACCAAAACAATAAAGTTGTGGGCCATAAAACCAAAACAATGAGATGAAATGTGCTAAAATTCTCCAGAGAGCTGAGAGGAACTGCAGAGTCGCGTGATCATTCTCTTGAGGTTAGTCAGTTTGAAGCAACACCTTTCACACTACACTCAGCAATTTGATCCATTGCCTATATATAAATATTAACTAGAACAGCTTTAAGTTTAAAAGTTACCCTTTTCCACTTCTTTGTGCTGTCAGCATGTGTAACTGCCTAGTGCAGCTTTAACCCCTAAACTTAAACAAACATCAGGAAGTGGTGTGCTTTGTATACTTCTATATTTTCTGAATGTTATCTCTCAGACCACAGTAATGTACTGTACCTGTTGAGGCTTCTAAATCGCTGCCCAGGTCTTCACTAGAGCTGGCCAGAGGTGCCACGGGCTCCTGATCTCTGGCCTCACCATCAGAGTGAGTCGGCGTGTCTGGATCTTCACCATTTCCCCCACAAGCAAGGTCTGACTCTGCATACAGGGCACAGTGGAACAGTGGAAGGGGACAGGAATGAGACTGCAGGGTAGTTGTGCATCATGTGGCTGAACGAGTGAACTCAGACACATGACTCCAGGCTGATCAGGGTCTGTGTGCGTGTGTTCAGCTCTCATTTTGCACCTGTCTCAGTCTCCCTGGGGCTCCTCTTGATGAGGTCGTCTCTCTTCTGTCGTACAGCTGCCTTCATCTCCACCACTAAACAACACAAACATTTTGGTCCACTGATTGCACGCAAAATGAAAACATGTGAAGCAGCCTGGTCTATCTGCGAATAATTGCCTCCATGTTCCTATTGCCCTGAGTGATTCCCAAACCAGCCAGCCTGATGGAAGCACGCGTCTTACGTCACACTCACTTGCTGAGGGCTTCAGCTTCTCGTTTTTCTTTTTCCTCCATTTCCAGGGCTTGAAAATGCGTCCTAGGCTGGCCAGCTTGCTGTTGCGGCGGACGGGAGGCGTACGAACCCCTGAGACCAAGCAACCCGAATGCAGCGCCCTCTGCTGGTCCATCACATCTACAACACAAAACAAACAGAGCTGCCTTGACATAGGCGGCAGGCAACAAAATCCATCCTGAACACAGGCGTTAGCGACAGCCATCAGTGCGCCGACGTGTTGATGACTAGGAATTTCTTAAATCCCTTCTAACACAACCGGCTGAGCTACTGACACCCCACCATCATGTGAGAGTAGCAAATGTGGGTCACTGGCTGTAAATGCCTTATTGATTCCGGTCTGATTTCTGAGGAGAAGCGAGTGGTGGGGAGAAGACAGAGAACTGAATTGTTTGTGTGTGAGTCAGATGGTTCCAGGGCAGCCAGACGTTCCTGGCCCCAAACACAGGGACAATAGAACGCTTTAAAAAGACATCTTGAAAGGCAGAGAAGCGAGAAAAACTGCTTCAGCAACGGCCTTTTCTAAGATCAATGCAGACATCTGCAGCCTGCAGTTCCCACTGAATTGACAATATTTTATACAAGAATCTACAGCACAATTTGACATCATACAGAATTGTACAAATCTTACATGCTGCTACTGACTGACAGGTATTTTTTAGAGCATCACCTCCTTGTCCCCATTGTTTTTTTTTTGTCTTTTATTGTCCTGTATTTGTCATTAATTGTGGGTACTGACAAGAATTTATTCCAGTAAAGCCTATTTGGGGAAGGTGTCTTGTAGTTATGTTTTTTAGCATTTTCACATAATGCTTGAAATATTATATAAAGATTATCTGCAGTCAAAAATTGGTTATAGCCGCTTTAAAGTCATTTATAAGGGAAATGTGCCAAACACTCTCTGATTCTAGCAGGTTTTCTGCTTTTATATTTTAAAAACATTGTAAACTTGGTTTTGGATTATTGATCAGACAAAAAATGCAATATGAAGATTCCTTTCTCTCATTGATGCATTAATCAGTTAATCAAACGAATAACCACCAGATTCTTTCAGGAATAAAATAAAACAACAATAATTATTAATTAAAGACCTCTGTTGGTGCAGTGTGTTTCATGCAGTGACTAAGTTCTGTGTGACTGAAAGCTTCAACAATAAATCACAGGTGTAATTAGCGATGCGACTCTCACACAAAATGTCAGAGAATGATGACAATAATGACAAATTGCCCAACAGTTTCCCAGAGCTGAGGGCGACATATTCAAATTGGCTTGTTTTATGTAAAACTCAAACAAATTCCGCTCACTATCATACAAGACAAAGAAACAAAATAATCTTCACATTTGAGAAGCAGGAACCAGAGAATGTTTGGCATTGTTGCTTGAAAAATGACGTGTCGATCACTTGACTAATCGTGTGCAGAAGCTTTGATTTCTCTCCAAAGACTGTCAATAAACGGCTATTCCTCTTGTCGAAGCGCTCTTAAGTCTGCAGGTTAAGCTTTAGAGGAGGGATCACACAATGATAAACAGACAGGCAGAAGAACCACAGAGGACGACTGAGCTGGAATCTGCAGCCAGTAGGGGAGGGAGGGAGGGAGGGAGAATAACAACAACAAACTTTGAAAGAATGCCATAGTTCATGCAAAATAAAATAAGATGAGAATAGAAGACGTGCATCTTCACATGAAAATAGACACAGAATGACAGAACGGCATACTTGTAAAAAAAAAAAAAAAAGAAGGGAAATAAAACAAATAATAATAACAAATAAATCACTAAAGATAAAGTTAAAAAGCAGAATACATGAAATGCATAACATCTAGTAAAATGCAGCATTTCTTTAACAGTGCAGCAGTGCATAAAATAGGCACTCCTACACAGTCTGGCTCCGGCAACAAGCTGACACCTCAGGGAGCCTCCAGCTGAGCCGTGGGCTGTGCAGGGATCGCTCCATGAACACTTCCAGTTTCTGTCAGCGGCGTCTAAATTCTCAGCTGCTCACTTGTATCCCTTATGAAACTAATTAGATACACTCATTTCCGACCCCAGTCTCATAAGAAGACAAAAGGACATTTATTGGGATTTGTACTGAGATATTCTACAGGTGAGGGTGGACTTGGCAGGGATTTGACGGTGATGGTGCCGCCATGTGGACGTTGGCCAACTTAACAGCGATGTATGCAAAAGTGCAGGCAGCAGCCAGCCAGTTTTCCTTAGGGCTGCAACTAACAATTATTTTCATTGTCAATTAATCTTACAATTATTTTCTCAGTTCATTGATTCATCATTTCGTTTATAAAATGTCAGAAAATAGTTCAAACTGCCTAAAACCCAAAAGACAATTTAGTGGGCACGTAAGACAAAGAAAAGCAGCAAATGATCTCACTGGAGAAGGTAAAATCAGAGCATTTTGGGCAATTTTGCTTGAAAAACTCAGCATAGAAGCTAGCAAGCTAGAGTACAACTCCATTCTAGAAGTTTCTTCTGCCAACAGAGGTTGCAGCTTATTTTCACCAATCATTTTCACTGCATTTACTGATGCAACTCAATAGACCTGTGACTGATGCACTAAAGAAATAACATTACAAACATACGTTGTCAGCTAACAACACAAGGCCAGTCATAATCGAGTTTATTGATCCATGAACAGCGTATTGGCACCTTGGCTTTCACGGACACCCGAAGCTGCTTGATCGTCAACAACGTCAAGCAGGTCAGTTGCCCGTTACTGTATGTGTTCCTGCCCTAGATGCCAGTGATGTTGCTAGGTACGCGTCCTGCGTCTCAGACGCAAGTAAATCTGTAAGGATACAGTAAACTCACTATCGACGCATCCAAAATGTGCAGTACGGAGAGTATGTAAGTACAGAACTGCAGTTTATCTTTATGGATTATAGTGATGCTGAATTGACGAGAAGACTGTCGACAAATGATGCCTTTTATCTTGTTTTTCTAGAGTTATGTGACAAGTAAGGAATTGTTAATCTAATATTTGTCTTAAAGGGAGTTTGCTGTAATATTTCCCCCTTCAGTTTTATGCAGACTGCTAACACTGTACGTTGCCTATATTTTTTATGTTTTGTTACCGCTACAGAAACACTAGGTAACAGCTAGTATGATAAGGTATTCTGACATTAACTGCGGTTAGTTAATGGTTTGATTAATGGTTTACCGTCTAATAATGTGTGTTTGTATTGATTACTAATGGTGGCTGATCATGCTAATTGTCCTAAATTTCTAATGGCAGTATGCAGTAAATGGATGCCCTTTGTGTGCATATTTTAAACTACTTTCCTAATTAAACACGATGTGCTTGATGGTGTTATGACTACTGATGAAACTCGAAAGCTCAGCCCTCTCGTTGCCCTTTAGCTTCCCCTTTTATTCACGCAGAAAAAGCTCATATTTCTCTGTATGATATGACCTCCTCTTTCAGACAGCTGCTGTGTGTCTGCAGTGTATTTACAGATTCAGGATTTAATTTAAGTATCAGATACATTTTTTTAACATACAAGAATAAATGGTAAACTGCATTTACATAGCGCTTTACTGCCTTACCGGAACAAAGCGCTTTGCAATGTTGCCTGTCATTCACCCTCACATTCACACACCGATGGCAGCGGAGCGACCATGCAAAGGTGCTGGCCTGCACACCGGTAGCAACTCGGGCTTCAGTGTCTCGCTCAAGGACAATTCAACACATGGGCTGGGGGAAGCCGGGATCAAACTGATGACTTTCCGATCGGTGGACGACCCGCTCTGCCATCAACACAGCCATAATTTTAACCATATAACATGAAACACGGGTTTAACACTACAATTTGTCAAAACAAAACAACTTTTATTGGGGACCCACTCAATTGCCCGGGGATCCACTCAGATGCCCACCTGTGGGTCCCAGGGACTCACTACTTGGAAAACCTATCAACATCCCTGAGATGCGGCGAGGGATTTAGGTCAAGCCTGTTGTAACTGTAGCAGCACACCCAGGGTCAGGCTGCCGTTGCCGTGGTTACCACGCTGGATGCTGGAGAAAAGGCCCTTGAAGGTAGAAAATCACTAGGGCATGAGGAATTGGGAGTTGCTGAGTGGATGGGAAGGCTGTTGCCACACAGAGACACGGAGACGGAGGGAGACGGCAGCCAATCGTTGCCCAGCACGTAACGATGCATAATGTAAGTAAGTTGTATTTTTAATTTGCAAGTTATGCTGAAATATTTATTCAGGTGGCTAGGTGTTAGGGTTGAGTGAGCATTAACACGTCTGTTCTGCAAACGCAGGGGAAAGAATCATCTTTTCAAGCCGGAAAAACACAATGAATTGACAAACTCAGATAATGTGCAGCATATAGCCTAAAGCAAAGCTCTGCTACTGCAGATAATGAGCCTGCTGTGGAAGGCAAACACAGAGCACCTGTAAATGTCACAATATCCTCATCACCCACATTTCCTAAAACCTGTTGATGCGAGTTTATTGCTTCTGAGTGTTTTGGAATAACATAAAAACAAGTTCAAATCACTGGGAAAAAGTCATGTTTTAAGGAAATTATACAATATCCATGATTAAAAATGGAATATTATATTACAGCAATATCCCCGCTAAGAAGAAATATTATAAAATATTATTAAGTATTCTTCTCTACAGACTGGCTGTGGGAATATTATAGGGATATTTGAATGATATCATGGGTGGAAATAGCACCAATGCCATATGGTCAGAAAGTCAAACACGATAGGCACATTACATGGACAATATTATGTGCCAATATTATCAGTGTAAATACATGAGGATGCGTGGCCGCCAATTGGCTGTAATTCACTTTAGTACAGAGCAAAATGAAAATGCTTCAGAATAGCACTCACGTCACA
Source organism: Coreoperca whiteheadi (assembly GCA_011952105.1). Lineage (NCBI taxonomy): Eukaryota > Metazoa > Chordata > Actinopteri > Centrarchiformes > Sinipercidae > Coreoperca > Coreoperca whiteheadi. The sequence goes on along the minus strand of CM022473.1, from coordinate 8,660,590 downwards.
GCATTCGCAGCTATCCGGTGCTTCTCCAGCTCGAGCTATTCTCATCATATGTTCCCAAAAGAGCCCACGGGCTCAGGCTGACCGCGGCGTGTCTTATGAAATAAACAGCCGAATGGAAATACTCTATGTAACAGTACCTCGCTCAAAAATGTTTTTAAAAAAAACCCCCAAACGAACTAGTTTAGCGGGTAAGGGAGCGGCCCGGGCCAGCGGAAACAAAAAGTGAGAGCGACTGGGTTACGTCCGCGGCTAGCTGCTAGTGTTGTGCCGTGTGGACCCCGCCCCTCTCGACGGGAGGAGGAGGGCAAAGAAACTGGCACACGCTCATCCTCCACTACAAAACATAGTACTCCAAATACGCACGCGAGCACACACACGCAGACGCGCGCGCGGGGTTAACTTTGAGTTATTGCTGTAATATTGTTTTATAAATATCCTATAAATTAGCCTACACGTTTTTGTGATTAAAACGCACACTCAGTTTATTAGCCACACCTAGCTAAACTAATACAGTCTAAACCAACAGCCCTGCAAAAGACATTGAGAGGCTGATTCTAATTTATGATCATTTCTGAGCTGTGTCTAATATTTAGCCTACACTTACTGGTATTAAATTGGGTGGACAAAATATAAAAAAACCCCTCAGTGTAATATAGTGGGCTACAGTTTAGGAGCTGCATCTTATGATTACTTTCATTATCCTGCCCATCATCCTCTCAATTATTTGAGTCTTTATTCGGTCTGTAAGAAAATGGTGAAAGGAAAAAAAACAAATCTTCACATTCGATAAGCTGATGGAAGCAAACAATGTCTGGCATTCTTTCAGATATGTAGATGGAAAAAAAAAAATTCGAAATAGAATTGCATATCATAGGACATGCAGCTTTCATGTCCTCTTCAAGCACTACATCACAGATACCTGCCGAAGCTCAAACTCGGCCCTGCCTTCTGGAAACTGAAGCTTTCACAATGGTACATATGGGCTTGTAAATTGGCATTATAGATAGTTGGGGCAAATATATGGTCCAATATAAGCTTATTGCAGATATATTGGCATCAGCGTATATGACAGTATTGTTGTATTGTTATGTAAAAATGTAACTTTTTATTCTCTTTTAGGGTGACATCTGTCTAGGGACTGCAGGTGAAAAATTGCCTTTTGGCTAACTCTGACATATTGACAGAAATGTTCATTAATCTGCACTGCACCCGTGTAATAAATAAAAGCAAAAAACAAAACATAATTTGTCCGAGAGCACTGGCTAAAAATTAAACCAGTGAACAACATAGTTTAAAAAAATAACAATTTTAACTCTCAAACAGCAATATCAGTATCAGCGAATGCTAAAGTCAGCATGCAAACATGCTCACAATGACGATGCTAACATGTATGATGTTTTCCTTGGTCACCATCTTAGTTTAGCATGTTAGCATGCTAACATTTTCTTATTTGCACACAATATACAGCTGAGGGTGATGGGGATTTTGTTAGTGTTGCACATATTTGGGCATAAATCAAAGTATTGGACACGTGAAAATCTTGACCTTATGAGGGCACCAGGGATCACCAAAATTATTACAATTCATACTGAGGGGGTTATGAATGTGCGTACCAAATGTCTACAAATCCATTCAACAGTTGTAAAAACCGTTCACTAAAAGTCAAAGATGTCAATGTCACGGTGGCCTTAGAGAAAACGTCAGAGGATCACCAAAGACATTAGGCCACCCATCCAATAGTTGTTGAGCTCAAAGTGGTGACAGGATAGACCAACATTGCCATCCATAAATCCATTCTGCAAATTAACATAAACATATCAGGCTGCTACTTTAGGAAGACGTACTCAAACTCAGATAACTGCAAACTCCCTATTCAAGCATATATATAGAAAATATACCCTTGCAATAATACAGGACTACTGCTTTCAGTTTTTTATTAAATACAATGTTGTCAGTGGGTTTTTAACAAAAAAGGCAAACAGAGTTTTTTCAAACTATTTTTCAATGTATTTTTTCCTCTACTTACATAAAGTCCATCACCACAGGAGACGAATTATTAATTATTCAGACAACATCACTTGGTGTGTAAACAAAGCCTTTGTGGTTTCACATCGATTTTCTAGAGGGCCACTCATACATTAACAGGAGGATGGGCTTTCAGAGATGATAAAAGTCAATGGCTGGATTTCTCCTCCAGGACACACAAGCAGTAAGCAAAGAATATAAACAATTGCGTTGGCTACTCAGTGAACATCAATCTCATTCAATATTTACAAGACTTAATTTAATATGGCCGAGGATGGAGGGCGTGCCCAAAGATAGTGCACACAAATTGTGATCAGTTAATAAAAAACTGACACATGAACTCAAGCTTGCCAACTTGAAGGTGAAGGAAACTGCAATAACGCAGTGTTCGTATAGAAAAGCAGGCAGAAGCTCAATAGGTAGAGCTAAACAGGCATATTTTTTAGCATACATGTTAACTAAATAGACCACTTTCTTCGCAAACACTCCTTATCATAGCATGAAAAGCACAGGTGTAATTAAAACATTAATGACGGCTGCAGCCCACTTAGGTTGTGTCAGTTCCAGTCTGGGTTGTGCATGCTGGTTCACTGGCATGGGTTCGTGGGACACTTCATGGAACGGAGGCATTAAAACTGTTTGTTGCACTTGTTGCACCTGTGCTTGTCCTGTTCATGTTATATCATTTAGACCCTAGTTCCAAGCAGCCGGGTGAGTAAAACTGTTCTCACCAGCCTCCTAGTTATAAAACCGAATCGTAGATATCAGGAATTTCAGACAGGTACAATATCTTCCACTTCAACAATAGCAACCATCGCTGGCAGTTACATCAAAATAAAATCCAATTTTAACACAAGTAGAATAAATTAAGCTAATGTAAAAGGGGCTATACAGTGTTTGATTGTATCTGGTTTCACTTGTTAATGAAACACTACAAATGTGTTACACAACAAAAGTAGCTGATTTACATAAATTAAATCAAGTGAGTCCAATATAGCAGTGGTTATATGATCTTGGAACAATATATTAATCCTCCCCAATCGAAAAAAAGCGAGGCTTTCCTGTTCTACCCATTCTTACGGCATTGCGTGAAGGAAGCCCAATTTCTCTATTTGTAGCAAAAGGTAAAGCATTGCATTGTGGGATTTTTAACAAAAAGTACTGTACAAGCCATGCTGTGTAGTACAGCGCCCCGTTGTTGCTACTCCACTCCAGTGCTGTTCCCCTTTTAATCTGCTGAATCATTCATCAGGTACAGCCTCAGCCTGTGAAGCCTACAAGCCAATGCAGCGTCACAGTGACAGATAGGGAACTGTAGCAGTGGGGAAGACACGGCCTTGACTGAACAGAATGTGTGTGGTGCAAATAAAATAGTCTCTGGGATTCCTCTGATAGGGATGTTTCAAGGTTGGAAGGAGGCCAGGTTTTTCAGGTGGGACAAGGTGCTGCCTGGGCTTAGCAAATGTTTTTTTTTGGAATTCATCAATTTATCTTTTAGTTTATGGACTGTCAGAAAACCGTGAAAAATGCCCATCACAATTTCCCAGAGCCCAAGGTGACATCTTCTGATTGCTTGTTTTGTCCGACCAACAGTCCAAAACCCAAACATATTCAGTTTACGATCATATAAAAATAGAGAAAGGAAGCCAATCCACGCATTTTTTTCAAGACAATTTTTTGAGTTGTATGCCTTTATTTGATAGGAACAGCTGAAGACAGACAGGAAATGTGTGGGGGGGGGGGGTGCCATGCAACAAAGGGTTGGATTCGAACTCAGCCTTGTACATGGGTGGCCACGCTCTACTAGGTGAGCTACCGGGCGCCCTGCAAATCCTCACATTTAAAGGCTGGAAGGAGCAATGTGTTTTGTACTTGATATATGATTTAAATGATTCATTGATTATCATAAGTATTAGCAATCAATTCTCCAACAAGTCATCTAAAGTACACAACAAAATTTGTCATTTCTTATTGCCTCCCAAAACAATACATGAGAGCATTTACTGATTTGATACCCCTATCGGCACAAGGCCATTTTTCAGGCGTGGTTCCCAAAAATGTTATATATGACCTTTATGTAACCATTATATAATAGAATTAGTGTAATATCATTGCTCCGCTGCACCCATGGTACGGCCGCAAAGTTCCTTGACTATTACGCAGGAATGAGAGAATAGTTCCTAGCCATATCGGTGTAGAGAATCGAAACTTTTCATTTTCAGTTGGTCTTAGAACCCGATGTAACTACATAAGAGTCAAGTTTTAAATAGGAAAAATATTGAAAGTGTCCTTGATCATTTTTGAACAAGATCATAATGGTCTAATCCGATTCAATGATGTATGCTAAGCAATGCTAAAAGTGCTACCGCCAGATACAAAGATCGACTGAATGGATTAAAAAACGCTAAAACTCAATTATTTAACACTAGGGGACTTGGAAAATGAGCCTATTTTCAAAAAAAGTGGTGTGTTCCTTTAAGACCAAAAGACAAAAATGATTTGTAGTGACAATTTTTTTTTATCTGCTACTGCGATGGTTAAGGTTTGCTAAAGTTAAGTCACAATAGTTACTTATGTTTGGAAAAGAAAAAGGTTTAGGTTAAAAACATGACTAAAAGTATACAGTCTGCTAGAGGTTCTTTGAGGCTGTACTTGGGCACAGTGGTGCTTTGAGTTAAATGCTAACATGCTCGTATTGAAAATGCTGATGTTACGCTGGTATAATGTTTGCTATGTTCAACATCTTAGTTTAGGGTGGTATCATGCTAACATTTGCTAATTAGCCCTAAATATAAAGCAATAAATATAAAGTTAAAAAACTAACAAACTTTGTTGACCTATCCGTCCACGCCAACATCCTCCCCGTTAGGTTTTGCGACTTCTACCTTTGTTCTGGACCATATTGAGTCATAATTCACATAGCGTCCAGAGGTCCTTATCAGGTAAACTTAAACTTAAAATTTTATGAGGACCGTCACTTATTTTCTGTCGATTGACTTATCGATTTATTGACTAATCGTTACAACAGTAACACACTTTGGTCATGAAACAAAGCAGGTGATAGCGCCAGTAATTGCAACAAGTGAGGCAAGTTGGAAAGAAACTAGAGAATGACCTATCCATAATCTATTCATAAGAGATAACTGGCCCATGTCTGTGTTTTGGGGTCATTTTTGGCTCCATCTAAACAGCCATACTTTTACATTGCATGTATTTCCTGGGGTTAGCTCGAGTCACATCAGAACAGCAGTTCAGTGCTGATTAGTAGGTTTCATTTGAACTTTTTAGGGCTTCAAATCCAGCAACCACTTTCAGCAGACAGATTTTTGCAGCTGCTGCCCTCCCCTCTCCTCCTCCTCTTCCTTCTTTTACACCGCTGAGAGATTCAAGTCTGTCAGAGTGATCAGTCTCTCCATTTCTACTCTGGGCTTTAGCGTTTGCTTTAATTACGTCTGCCACAGAGAGCAAAGTAACTCTTTTAGTGATAGAGCTCTCACTAGGCTGTTTCTATTCTCTATCTCTGTGGGATGCAGTGTAGATTTTGTAAAAACAAATGACTGAACATAACGCAGCTGGGGTGGTCTAGAGCCTCTATTCTTGCCTTTCCAGGGCTTCCAAGTAGTCATATCACACCTCTGTTTCCATTTTTCCGACCCTCGCTATCCCCATGTTGTAGGATGGGGATGTCAAAAGGATCAGCGCAATGCTCTGGTGTGTTCTCATGTGAAACATATTGCTTTTACTCAGCTCTGAAAGGAATTAGGTCAGCACATGAAACATTCATAAAAGATACGTTATGTGTAAATGGCTGACAGCTTAATTCAAGTAGTTCCCCCCAACATGTCTAGCCCAGTTACTGGGTAGATCACTGCCTCTGATACACACATAGTTAAACTGTGTTTTTTTTCTTAAAATAAAAACATATTATGGCATGTGCACATCCACCCTCAGGAGCATGCACTGTTTTTACAAACATGTGACTGCAATTGCAGCATTTTAAAAACCCCATAAAGACAAATCAATTCAATTGTATTTATGTAGCGCCAATTCATGACAGAAGGTACAGAGCAACATCCATTTAAATCCATAAAGGTAGTGCTGATCAAAGTACAAATCACTGACAAAGAGAGCACAATGGAGTATAAAAGCAAAGCTCACTTAGGAGAGAACAGTAAGTTTGCTGTAAACAATATGTAGAGCAGTAAACACAAGCCACAAGCCATTCCTCTCTTTGGCCATGGCTTCACCACCACTCTGTTTTTCATTTTGTCTGCATTGTTGAAAACTTGAACACACTAGAGGAGCAATTTATAAGTCCTACTGTAGACATCCCAGATTGTTTAGTTGTTGGGGGAGGGGAGACAGTGTGTGTGTGTGTGGCAGGGGGAGGGGGTAGTACAGTTCACAATTTCTGTTTGTGCTGCCATTCAATCAAGTGTGTACATGGAGACAAAGACTATCTATCTTTATTCATTGTTTTCTCTGTTCTCTGAAAGGGAAAACCGCCTTGAAACAGAATTAGCACATTACTTAATGTTATTCCTTTGATGCTAATTATCTCGTGATATCAGACAATTCACTCATTGTTTCATGCAGATGGCCAAATCACTCAAAATCTAACAAAATGTATGATAGCAATTAATTTTGAGGATGCTTTGGCACCAGCCCAGCAGCTGGCTGGCTACTTTGAAATTTGAAAATCGTCAGTTTCAAACTCAAAATCATAACCATTCCTTTATTTCTGTCTTTTCAATGCTTCTCTCTTGGCTCAAATCTTGAGCATTTCTCTAAAACATTAAATATGTTAAATAAATGAGCAACAAAGTTACAAAACGTTCACACTCAAAACCAGCTAATTTGCTTCATCAGGACTGTGTGAGTGTGGATTGATCAGATTTGATTGACACTGACCAAACAACCCACCAACAGCCAACAGTTTGCAAGACCCCTGGTAAAATGTGTCTGCAGCCCAGCTGGAGCCTGTCGGCCAGAGCTGGAGTAGGCCAGTGTGGTAGCATCCACTATCCAGTGAGAAAGTCTTTGTTTGGTGATGGGCTTGCCACTGTGGGGTTTAGCCCAGGACACAAACAACTGCTCCCCTTTCCTGAAAGCCCTTGTTCTCTCCACATACAGTATGTATGCAAAGCACAAACTGGGCACAACATATGCAGCTACTGCTGTTCTATAGAGCCGTAAGGAGGCGCTGGAAAGCTGCCAGGTCCACTGGTGAGCATTGATTGACCACCTTAGGGACAAAAGCAGGATTAAGCTTCAAGGTCACCCCAAGGTTCCCAGGGGTGAACCGCATACAAGCAGATGCACAGACAGAGCGTGAATATCACTCACATGCTTAGCCGTGGCTCAATCCAACAGAAAAGCTACCCTAAGAGATAAAACGTTAATTTCTGAGTTCCAGTTTCAGCATAGTGAATGCATCCCTTTTATCTGGCACCTTCCTCTAGCCATGAAAACCTGTGTCCTGCTCAAGTTCTTTGACGACTCCGCCGTCGTAGACGACGCGAAGTATAGAAGACTCATGCGGGACTTGGTAGACTACTGTCGGCCAAACCACCGCCTCATCAATGCGGGGAAGACCAGGGATATGGTGGTGGACTTCCGTAGACACCGGTCTGCTCCCTCACCGGTGAGCATTCAGGGAATGGACATTGATAGAGTGGATTCTTATAAGTACCTGGGTGTTCACCGGAACCATAAACTGGAATGGACTCACAACACGGACGCAGTGTACAGGTAGGGTCCGAGCAGGCTCTACCTCCTGAGGAGACTGCGGTCTTTTGGAGTGCAGGGGGAGATCCTGAAGACTTTCTATGACTCTATGGTGGCACCAGCCATTCTGTATGGTGTGATCTGCTGGAGCAGCAGCATCACTAAGAGGGAGAGGAGGAGGCTGGATAAGGTCATCAGGATGTCCAGCTCTGTCCTAGGCTGTCCTCTGGACTCAGCGCGGGAGGTGGGTGACAGAAGGGTCCTGGCAAAACTGTCATCTATGCTGGACCATGAGTCACACCACCTACAGGACACACTGTCAGCTCTGGAGAGCAGCTTCAGTGACAGACGATTCCACCCTCGGGGTGTTAAGGAGAGATTCTGCAGGTCTTTTCTTCCTGCTGCAGTCAGAGTGCACAATGAATACTGCTAACATACAACTATTTCGCTGTACAATTTTTGAAACATGCAATACCTTTTAGCATAGTTTTTAACCCACTTATGTATAGTCTATTTTAGCTTTTCTGTTTTATCATAGTGTGTGTGATACTGCTGCTTTAGTACTGTACCCCTGCTGTTGCTATGATGCCATCGCCCATCGCCAAAGGCTGACAGCCATCGATCACTGAGCCCTCTACCATCATAATTTAAAAGCCCCCTCCTCGGTAGTAAAATCTCCTTCCTGAAAGTGCAATAAAAGCTTTGTGAGTTTTATCACTATAACTTGTATTTAAAATATTTTGTATTATTAAGGTAACTTAAGCATAGTGTTACCATCCATGCTGCAGCTTTCAGACTTTCCTCCAGGGCTGAAGTTGATGCTAACCTCCAGGTTAAGCACTTTCACTTTTTCCCAGCAGCTGGGAAGCAAGACATGGGAGCTGCAGCATTGATTCATGGGCAAACTGTAACCTACACTGTCCATTTACTGCCACTAGACAAGTTCACCGCTAACATTTCCCTCTGCTCCGATTGCCAACAACGCACCTGTCTGCTCTGAGTGCAGTCACCGTCAATCTCTCTCTCGCACCCTCAAACACTCACTACGAACTGCCCTGATCCTTAAAGAAGCCACATTACTCTTACAACAAATAGGTAGGAAAAATAAAGAAAGACCGGGTGACTAGGTGAGGATGGGTTGTGAATGGGCAGAAATGCACCCCCGACAATGATTTCACCGTCCATCACGATGTTTCACTATAGACATCGTCATATGCCAATATGGTAGACATCGCCCAACCCTAACTTCCTACCCATCTCCAACTTACCCTTTTTAGGACAAATTATAAAAAAGGCAGTTTTTAATAAGCTAATGCAATTCTTAACCTTAAACGACTATTTTGATGAATTTAAATCATGCTTACATGCCAATCACAGCACAGAGACAGCTCTTATACAGGTTTTAAATTATATTCATTTTAATAGTGATTTAGGCAAGACATACATTTTAATGCTTTTAGACCTCAGTGTAACTTTTGATACCGTTGATCACACTTCTTAACTTGTTGTTGAATTGTGTTGTTTTTAACTTTTAACTGTGTACAGCACCTTAAATCTACCTCTGTGTATAAAAGGTGCTTTATAAATAAAACTGCCTTGCCTTGAAATAGACACGAGATCCAAAAAAACTCTGAGGAGTTGCTATCCGCTCTAAAAATACCCACAGAGGGTAAGCAACGTTTGGTTTTCTGTGTGAAATTTTCAGCTTTAACCTCCTCTGATTTAATTTCAAATTTCAAATAATGCTGTTCACCCATGTCTTTGTATCATACAAAATACATTTGCGTCAGTTTGTTAAAGGAAGTGATGCCCGTTATGCCTGGGGATCCTACTCTCTTGGGTCCATAGATGTGAGGTCTTCTCAGTATTTTGGTGATATCCCTGGTTAAAATCTCAAGACCTGGTGTCACGGTGCTTTCACAGACACTGCGAGGGTGAGAAATTTGAGTATTAGCAACAAAAATTAGGCTGTGGAGAACACTAGAATACATGTTCAGTGAGCTCCCGGTCTATGCCATGGAATTACTAACATTTTCATACAGGCAACTATGTACTGTGGACGTGACATTGCTTCATTGTTTTTCTATTACCAGCTAAGCACATTTTTCATCCCATCTCATCTCCAACTGCAGTAGCTGCGAAATGATTCATGTGGCGGGGAAGAGCATTAGCACATGTTCCATTCTGAACTTAACATGCATGTAGGAGCGAGCCGCCAGGTGCCAGGTTTGGTATTCTCTCCGTACAATCACAGGTCAGAATATGGAATGAGACAGACTGGCTTATGTAGAGGCTTCCTTATTAATGAAAGATGAGGCACCCTCATTCAAATATAAGGAATTCTCCCCATCAGGGCCCCTTTACCTCCTCTGACTGACTGAGTGACTAAACTGAGGCCTATCAGTAGCTGAGGGGTGGGGTTGAGGCGGTGGTGGTGGTGGTTGTAGGACGGCGGAGGAGAAAGCCTTTCATGTTAGAGCAGCATGTCAGATTAGTACAACAGCACCCTCTCAAATGGGGAGATGAGGGGAGCAAGAGAAGTGACTCCTGCAGGCTCGAGAGGCCCCAGGGTCTGACAGGGCACCCCGATCATTTCTATTAATGTGCAACGAAAAAGACACACCCACAGTTTGATACTGTGTTTAAGCTATGGCCTGAACTGAGGCCACAACACTCCAGCATCATCAGGAGGTCAGTCAACTTCACAACTGTACTGTAGAAGCCTACTTATTGTCAAAGTACCTTCGATAAATATGCTCATTAGGGCAATAAAAACAAATCTATTTTGTGTGCTATTCATTTGGAATATTTCATTGCATGTAAAGGGAAATTCTGGTTAATTACAACTAATTAGTCTTGGTTTTGTTGTTTTGGCCATCATTGTTATTACTGATTATGATAAGGTTTTCATAACACCGTACTCACCAAGTTAATTGCTGACATCTGGAACGTGATGACATCGCTACAACAAAGTCTGGCGGGGGCAAAAAGCAAGAGCAGTCAGACGATTATGTAGGTTGTAAAATATACGGGTTTACAAGCCACTTTGTTTGGATGTAAAACTGAAAACTGTGTGCGCACACAAGCACTGTAAATAGGGTAGGTCAAAGTTGAAGCAGGAACTTTTCATTTTATCATTCACCTTTGTTTTCTCTTCCAATTAAGCCTGACGTACTTGGAGGTTTGCTTTCAACCTGTCTAATTGTCTTACAGCTAATCCTGCCCCGTTGGACTTCTTTTCGCGATGTCGCTGCGTTCCCAGATCTTTGCAATTAACTTGGTTGATACAATGTTATCATAATAAATTAGCAAGGTCATCAGGTTTTAAGATCAAATTTGGAAAGTTCCATTTAACTGCTAAAGACCGTGTAAATGACAGGTTTTTATCAGGTGAAAATATGGCTTTAAGAGCCCTCACCATGATAACTCAAAGAATTATGTTTTTAGACAGAAAAACTGCCTTTCTGGACAGCTCAGTTCTTCACACGCTAGCTGGAGCTCTAGCACTCACAACATTTTTAAAAATGCCTAAGAGCCTAATGGGCAAAAACACTTTCCTTCACAGTGCAGCGTAGAATAATAGTGGAATAATATGCCCACAAATTTGAAATTGAGTGTTTCACAGAACACATTTAAAGTGGCCTTAAATAAATGTACAATGTAGCATCTTACATTTTTATAACCAAGAAAAGATGAGCATGCTGTCATAGCTACCCTGCTGCCTGCTATTCTCTTCATATTTTGATTGTGTTGTCTGGTTGTTGTTTTGTTTTTATCCTGTGGTGTGTTAAGTATTGTACTAGGGGACCGCAATGAGAATAAGCCTTCGGCCTTCAATGTCTTTGCGTCCTCGGTGATTATTAATATATGTTATGGCTGCAGTGCAGTATTGTATGTGTCTTTTAGTCATCATATAAATGAATTCATTTGCTCATTCAACCTGTTGTAATAAAACAAAATTAGCATTTAAGCCTGTATTCATTCATTTTATTTGGCCACTTGGGGATGAAATTAAACAATCTGTACACAACACTGACATAAAGTTGCTTATTTACACATCCAGCAGACGCAGACCAACATTAACATTGACTTTGAGCGATGTTTCTGTCTCCCTGGCAAATTTAAGTCCAACATTCCCTCTCCACCAGCCACTGAGAAAAGTATCTGGCTCTTTAGCCGCAAAATGCTCCACACATGCTCCTCAGCTAGTTGCTAACTTTGTCTGGCTGCTGTTTGCTCTTGGGCCGGTAGGGCACTGGGTTTATCGGAGTGAAAACAGCTGCTTGCTGTGGTTAGAAACAATGCTAAAGCGATGAGCTGAAAGGGGCTAAAACACATTAGGAGTAGTGATTCTACTAGATTATACCTTTCTGAAAATGACATAGAAAATTTTAGAATTTGATAACAATTACGATTTAACTGAAAGCCAAACCCATTAAATGGGTATATCTTATATTGTTATTATATTATATAATTATTGCTTGATGAAACAACTAATGCGGATACACCCATTATCACGTCTTCACTGCCAGTAGGCTGTAAATGCTGAAAAACTGGAGTCAATCTGCCAAGTCCTATTTGCAGGCACGTTAAGTGTCACATTGCACCCGCGCCGTCTTTCTCCTGATGAGAGTAATGAATATCCGGTTTGCAGGCTACTAAATATGCATACAAGTTGAAAGCAGCATATGTTCCACCTTTGGGCCCCAATGTTTAGGCCGCACTTACTGTTCTGCATCATTGAACAGAGGTGGTGATGTCACCGGTGTGTGCCTAACAAGGTGGCTGCTTATCACCAGTTCCAAATGAAATTATCTAGCAGGCCCATATAAAGACATTTTAATCCATAAGCAAAGCATTGCCAACCAGGCTGGGTGTTAGTTCGGCAAAACATGTATTCAAGTTAAATCCGAGTCCTCAGTGCTCGGTGTGCCTTATATGGCATCAAAGTGAGCAGCATGAGAATCTGATTTGAAAGGAAGTGAGTAAGTACTCAGTCTCAGCAACAGTGACAGGTGATTCTTCTGTTCTGGTTGTAGCCACATGCTGTAGAGAAAATACTTCATTTTCTTCCTATATCATTATCAAAGCTTCATGATGGAAGAAGGAGTCAGTGCAGTTGTTTTACTGTGACACTGCCCAGCTGGGTGCCATGACAATGCTACCATCAGAGATCTGTCACTCCCTCTTTTCTCCTCTTTAATGGAGATGGTTCTTCAAGTGCCGGGATCAAAGCCGCAGTGGGGGTGCCGGGGCTATGAAAGGGTTAGTACCGAGCAGAGGGGATGCAGGGGTGGGGGAGGGCAGGTGGGTTTTCACTGCTGCATTGCCCAAGCCCTGTCTGCCTGCACGGGAAACGTCAGCTTTGGATGCAATCTGCGACGGCGTTTTAGGGGGATCTGGGGGAATTTGATGTGAAGTTTAACACTGTGAATGAACGGCATATCACAGGACAATCCTGGCAGTGTTGTCTCAAAGTTGCACATACACCAATGCTGTTACGTAACCATAACAACCACGACAACGTGACAAGCACTGGATTTGAAACCAAAAGCAAGAACACAACAATATCTGCTGCTGGCAAGAGAACTTGAGGATCCTTTCTGCAGTATTGCTGTGGCCCACATGTCTAAAGATAGCTGGCCCTGTGAAATGGTCTGATGTTCAAACAGAGTGTAACATCACATACAAGTAAAAATGAAAGCGTAGTGCAGTTTGTGTGCTCTAGTATGAAGCCATGAATCCTGTCTCATATATTATACTGCAACCCCCACACACGTCAGACTATGATTCAGTAACGGAGCCCCTTATTTGTAAAGATACAACGGCTGTACAGTATCAACTTCTCTATTCAACTCGTCACTTTTTCTGCTGCCACTCTGTCGTGAAACCAGAACCTATAGTACGTGGGCGATGACGGCTAGCAAACAGCAGCGTCAAGTCCCTGCAAGTTAAAATGAGTGGTGTATTATGTTTTCATATTGATCCACTGTTCAGTACCTTTCAAAACAGAATATTTTACAACAGCTGATCGGTCACTGTTGAGCATCAGTGAATGCCTGCCCAGCAGAAATGTGAATTCCATCTCCCAAATAAACACGATTCACAGTCAAAGTGGCATTTCACTGTGAATGGCTGGCTGCAGTAACATCACCGAGGGTATTGGGAAAAAAAAGGCCCAGTAAGTGGAGCAGACATACACCATGTCGGCTCACGGTGGGAGAGCTAAGTGCTGCCTTCTGCCATTTGGATCACCATGGAAACAGCCAAATACACAACCCGCTCTCTCATCAGCTTCTACTCAACATACTGCAATCCATGTGTGATGGAAAGTTGTACATTTTTTTCTTGCCATGCTGCAAACAATCCCCTTCAGAAATACAAAAAAATGGATCATAAAAATACAGAGGACATTCTGATTTGCATTGCACTAACGACATCATCTGGCAGTACTCTACAACAATTCTGTTTGTTTAGGGTAGTCAACCACAACTTGATGATCTGGAGAGATAAGCCGGGCCATGAGTGGCCACTGCCAGTGATCATATGTATGTGTAAGAGCCAAAGTCATCATAACATACTTTTAACTCTTGTGTGAATTTGTGAGAAACCATTCTATTTGAGATGGATTCACACTGGCATGTTAAGAAATAGAAACAACAGACAAACTAAATAGGCAACCAATTGGCTCAAACTGAAATGATAAAAATTGCCACCACAATATGGGTCTGCAAATGATCAAAGTCAGCAAATCAATGCGCGCTATGTTGGCATAAAATGAATACAGCGCTGAAAAAGAGTCAACATAGACTGAACAGGTATGACACCAAAATGTTCCTGAATCATAATGTCGCTGTGAATGACAACATTATTAGAGCACTTTCACATATAAGGCCTAGGCTTCAGTAGCCTACATGTAGGGTAGGGGATAGTAGCCTAAATGACGCACGTTTGCAACACAACATGCGTCTGTTGCATACCAATTCACAGCGGATGTCATCGGCTGCAGGCGAGCCCCGACATCCACCTGCCAAAAGCGCAAACTAACGAGCGGATGACAGATGTCCGACATGCGTTAAGTCCCCCCTGTCCTCTTACCTGCTCTGTGCGCTTCCCCCAAACGAACCTCGGCGATGCTGCTCGGGTCACTCTGAGATCTCCCCCGCTGCAAAATGCAATCCTCATCCAGCCCGTCCGATGATGCCATGGTGAGTAGAAAAAAAAGCCCAATGCAGGACTGAAAGACGTATTCACCGTCAGCCAAGGTCACCGGCATCAAGTGGCGGATCAGATGTAATGTGGTTGGACTGCTGCAGCTGCAGCTCCTGGTGCCCGATAAGCAGCAGCGCTGGAGAAATCCATAACGCGCGCAGCATCACGCCTCTTTCAGGTGCTGCTCGTAATCCCTTACTTTCACCAACTAAATTCGACTTGATGGTTTCTTTTGGGTTTTGGTATTGCTAAGGAGCTTGAGATTCATGACGTCTGTGTAACACAAACCTAGGCTACTTTTGAATAATTTTTCTAAAGTTGTTGACACACCCGATCATCTTATTAGACCAACTGCAATTACAGCGCTGCTGCCGTGGTGACAAACATGGTTCTAATACCTGGACAATGACTCACTGCCCTGTATTGATTTGTCAGGAGAAACAGCTAAATCGAAAACTAAAATTGGAAGTGCTCTGTCCACAGAAAGCTGGACCCAACAATGGATTACATCTTCGGAATCACAGGCACACAGGTTTGGGCTAAAGGAAACCGCTGTTTCTGCAGAACTGTATGCCCCATGGTTCTCAGTGTAAGCAAGGCTCGCAATTTCGCGCTTTGACGGCTCACATGCGAGGCCAACTTTTTAATGCAATTATGTCCTACAGCCCGTGAAGGCAGCGTTGGATTCACGTGCGCTTGGGGTGCGTTCAGCCCCGATAAAACGTAGCAAAACGTTTATTTAAACGAAACCGGTGGTGCCTTGAACACCTTGTTGTGTACGCAAGCGCACTGCATTTTGTGCAGCGGGGTTTACATAGCCTACACGTAGCTGCTGATTCGGTAACACCGCTGACACACCCACCAAAGGACAGAAAGCCTGGAAACACGTCAACTCCAAAACAAAGGTGCACAACGTTTTCAGACTGAACGTGCCCTTGGAATTGGTAGAAAATGGGGACTTTTCTAATAATATTTCTGTGGAGGGTTTTAAGGGCCAAAACTAAATATATAAATCAATAAATAATTATATAATTAAATGCTTTAATAAATGACTAAATACATAATTATATAATAAAATGCTTAAATGAATGAATAAATATATAATTATATATTTAAAAGTTTAATTGTCACAATAAATAAATCAATCACAAATTGAAAGACATATAAATGTTTACTCTATTTATGCATGTATTTATTTACATATTTACACTTTGCACATTTATTTATTTATTTGTATATAAATTTATTTATTCAGAGTTTTATTTATTTATTAATTCATTCAGACTTTTATTTATTTATTTATACTTTTACTTATTTATATATACTTGCATTTATCCATGGCATAATTTGCTGCAGCGAAATACATAAATCTGTCAACTTCATCCATCAAAAGTCCAAGGGTGGGCTCTGCCCTGTGATTGGTGGTCGAACTTGAATCTACTGCTTATGTCTAATTCAAGATGGCAGCACTCGGTGTCAATCTTAAAGAGCATCTTGCAAGGCCCCAGTGAATCGGTGTAGTACTGGGCGTCTGGATGTGCCACCGGCACGTATCTATGAGTGTTCACTAACGATATCTAACGCTGTGTTCACGTCACAACATTGTGAAGTTTACTATCACTTATCAGGCTATAGCTAGCACTGAGGGGTGTAGGCTACTATGAAGCAAGATCGACACAGCCAGGCTTCTTTGAGTGAGCTGGCTCAACAAATCCTGAAGCCCCAGTCAGAGATATCGGGTATCATGACGGTGTTTATCAGCTGTCTTTGTTAACCCAGGCTTTCTTCTTCAGGCTCTGTGCGCATTCCCATAAAAGAGGCCGTTTGAGCGTCATTTGAATCTTCTTACGCACAATATGGAGCAGCCCTGTGTCCTAGAAATTACATTTATATGCAACTGATTATTAACAGTACCCTCAGGTTTGAGGGAAACGTAATCTCTGCCTCGATTATACCGGCCGCGTGCATGCAGTATACTTTTATTTAAATTTGATTTGATTATTTGATTTGATTTGATAGGGACAAAGCAATTCAACATAGTTTGCAACACAACATGACAGTGAAGAACAGCCTATAAAAACTGGCAGAATAAGTGAATATATTTATTTCACCACTCGGTGCTCTCTCGGTGCGTTTATTTCTAACATGGCCGCTGCACATTCAGATCACTGCAAATGTAAACTTAACACAGCAGATTTAAACATGATACTCAAGAAGTACATTCAGCTCTGACACTGTCCCATAATGAAGGAGACACGGAAATCACTTTAGGTTTTGGCCAAAGCAAAGTGAAATTAATTTTATTGATTGGATATTATATAATAGACTAATTTAACCAAATACCAATAATACATTTTCTAACCGATATTCTATTAGCTGCATTAGTGTAAAACGGACCTGGCAGCTGATCTGGACCAAACATAAAAACATAATTCAAAGTGTCTGTAGCTGCTGAGCTTCATCATTAGTGTTAGTGTTGGATGGGCTGCTGTGGAACATTTGTTAGTGTGTTAATATTACAGAGTTCCTGCATCCCCAACTGAATGCATGTAGGTCCATGGCAGCGTGATGTGTACAGTTTGCAATGGGCCGACTCTAAACTAATGGCTTCGTTTGGTGGCATACTAACGTGCCGCTCTACAGGTTTCACATATAACGTTTTCCCCCAGCTGAGAATCTGTATCCTCAGAGAGAACACTGTCAGGAACAGAATCAGTGGAAGGGCGGCACTTTTTACAGCTGATTGAAGCCCAAACTCTGAACATAACCTCCTCTGGAGCAGGTTGTGTGTTCAGCATAAGTTACCATGGTGATCTAGCAGGTTAAAAGAAAACTCTGGCTTTAGACTCAACATAGCTGGCTAGGCCACAAATCTCACTTCGCAGTTCACCCCTCTGCTCCTCTAATACTGGCAGGAGTATTGATACTTACCCATAATAGACTAATGTATGACTCAGCTTATATTAGTTGTATCTTGCACTCACTGCATATTGTAACTCCACACTACACTTTATGGTGCTCTAACGCTGCGGTGGGTGACAAAAAAAGAGAACCTGTTACTCTGTTGAATTGTCAGATTTTTTTCTACAATTACAATAAAATCCTGGTGGACCATGGTAATACAGTACATACCAATGCCGAGTGTTCAGCAGTTATCTAATCACAAAAATCATTACGTTGGTAAAGTCAGTTTAAGTCAAAGTCAACCTTCGACATTCTGGTGCATTCATGTGTTGTGTCCAGAGGAAGGGGGTGTCTACAAAGTTTTACATGGGCTTAAATGGGTAACCGTATAACATTATATGCAGTTAAGATAATTATTTATTATATATATTTGAATATAAATAAATAAAAAACTATTAATATATTCCTATGTATTGATTGCAGTTAGGACAATAAGGTACATTGAATACAAACATAAACTAAGAGTTAAACTAACACCAAAACACAGGATTAGAACTTTTTAAAATGTTTATGTGGATGTACAAAATGTACTGTATATGGTCAAAAGAAAAATACACCAGTTGACCAATTTAAAACTAAAAAACACTCACAGAGAGCATACCTCCAACTAAAGCTGTGTAATCCTCAATATCTTATTAATAGAAAATGGTTTAATTAGAATCTACTACATCAAAATATACACAGAACATACAGATCTTTGGCCCGTGGCCTAATTGTAGAGAAGATTTCATTAAATCTCTCCTACCAGGTTTTTGAGACATCTTAAAAATAAACAAATGTGACTGCACGGGTTTTTGGCGGAGGATATTATGACTTGTAGGACTGATCTGAATTTATCTTGACTCATAATAATCCCAGCCTTAAAACTGGGAACCAGAACATCTGTGCTGGTTTCACATTAATGTCCTGTGTTAAACTGAACGCCGTGCAAGATACAGGCCGACTGCCTCATCCTGGGTATCTCGGGCCGGTGCAGTGGAGGAGACAGCACTTCTCTCTCGTAGAGCCTGCGGTGACCTGGAGTTTCCCGCTGTCAGACTCCATGATGGCCGGCGCATATGCTCACCATCACAGTTGAAATACAGGGCTGCCTGAGAAACCTGTAGAAAAGGCAGATTATGCAGTTCACAAGTTGTAAACTCAGAAGTAGAGACAACATACAGGAAATTTGTAAAACCTAATTCTTCTTGCATTGTGTGAAGTGTTGAGGCAAGGCTGCCACCCTGTGACTAAATGGTACCATTAGCCATTGATGGCACAGAACATTCAAATACAATAAATACTTAGTCCAGTTTATTGGGTACACCAAGCTAAAACTAATGCAGTCAAATACAACCGCCCTGCAATAAATTCTATCTTCATGTGGATATTGATGTTTTGTGTTGTGTATAACACCTTGTCCATGTGTTCTTACTCTTTATCCTGAAAATGGCTGTTGGGCTGAAACAGCAGGTAAAAACATGAGTCTTGAAACATGATGGAGCTGGTAAATTTAACACATTTTTCAAAACAAAATTTTGACTACAGAATTAGTTCTAATTTACTGCAGTACAAGTTTTGGTGTGTTTGCACAATCTGGGACATTTACCACCGCAATATTTTATGGCTAGAGTGCACTGGTACCAAAATAAACCAAGCACCAAACAGAGGGGTGAACTGCGAAGTGAGATTTGTGGCCTAGCCAGCTATGTTGAGTCTAAAGCCAGAGTTTTCTTTTAACCTGCTAGATCACCATGGTAACTTATGCTGAACACACAACCTGCTCCAGAGGAGGTTATGTTCAGAGTTTGGGCTTCAATCAGCTGTAAAAAGTGCCGCCCTTCCACTGATTCTGTTCCTGACAGTGTTCTCTCTGAGGATACAGATTCTCAGCTGGGGGAAAACGTTATATGTGAAACCTGTAGAGCGGCACGTTAGTATGCCACCAAACGAAGCCATTAGTTTAGAGTCGGCCCATTGCAAACTGTACACATCACGCTGCCATGGACCTACATGCATTCAGTTGGGGATGCAGGAACTCTGTAATATTAACACACTAACAAATGTTCCACAGCAGCCCATCCAACACTAACACTAATGATGAAGCTCAGCAGCTACAGACACTTTGAATTATGTTTTTATGTTTGGTCCAGATCAGCTGCCAGGTCCGTTTTACACTAATGCAGCTAATAGAATATCGGTTAGAAAATGTATTATTGGTACGATTGGTATTTGGATAAATTAGTCTATTGGTATTATATAACATCCAATCAACAAAATGCATTTCATTTAGCTTTGATCAAAAC
This sequence comes from Coreoperca whiteheadi, assembly GCA_011952105.1. Lineage (NCBI taxonomy): Eukaryota > Metazoa > Chordata > Actinopteri > Centrarchiformes > Sinipercidae > Coreoperca > Coreoperca whiteheadi. The sequence continues at coordinate 8,640,377 of CM022473.1, read as the reverse complement.
CTAAAGTGATTTCCGTGTCTCCTTCATTTTGGGACAGTGTCAGAGCTGAATGCACTTCTTTAGTATCATGTTTAAATCTGCTGTGTTAAGTTTACATTTTCAGTGCTCTGAATGTGCAGAAATTACACGTTAGAAATTAACGGGAGGCAGTGAGAGAGCAGCGAGTGGTGAAATAAATACTTATTCAACCAGAATTCCTCTCTTGCCTTATTTGCAACAACAGTTTTTATAGACCCGTTCTTCAAATCTATAACGACAAGAGAAATGCTCTTGACTGAAGACAAAGGAACTAGGAGCATGGGGATGGCAGCTGTAAAATACCACATTGTAGGTTTGGTTGGTTTATTATTATTAAGCTACACTCCATTTCAGAAGGTGGCGGTAATACACAGCAAAACGTTGTTTTCCAACCTACATAAAAAATGTATAGAAGAAGAAGAAGAAGAAGAAGAAGAAGAAGAAGCCCCGTCTCTTTGGTTACACCTCCCCCTTCCATCATACGTCACTGCTAGGAGAGTTTGTGAGGTAACTTTGGCAACCCCAACCAGGTAATATAAGATAACAAGATAATGTTGTAGGTGAACAGTCACCATGGCTCTGACTTTAATCAATTCAGTAAATTAGAAAAGAGAATAATAAATGGAAAGTATAGAACGTTGCATTATGGTAACGAAGTATAACCTTAGCTAGCTAGCTGCGTAGCTTTGTTTGCTAACAGTATGCTAGTGTACGACGATGGACGCTATAGCCGTTACTTCGGTGACCAGCTGCTACAACGTTAGCAAGATAATATTGACAGATTACTCACTCCGTCCTAACTCAGTCCGTAGTTAGCTAAGATAGTAGTTACGTTAATAATGTATTAAGGGCAGTTCATAGCAAATTAAATGGGATCTAACTCGAAATTACAACCCGTTTCTAGGTGTATGGATGCAAATAAATAACAGCCGACTTCAGTGAGCGAATGTAATAAAGAATGGAAAAGGAGCAGCACAACGCTGTCGTCTTCAATTGTTCGAAAAGAGAGCTGTTTACTACGAGCAATGGATACAAATCCATGCAGAAAAGACTAAGAGCCCAATGGAAAATCCAAAGGTAAGGCGCTCCTGGTGTAACACTAAACCCATCTATGCTGTCTAGGGCTACTTGCTTTGCCTTGAACGTCAAACATTTTCATAGATTTGCTTTCATTGTGAGAAAGCCCTCAGTTGCTAAATGAACGCTGTCTCCCCTAGTATGAAGGAAGAGCTGTCTTTGGAGAAGCTGAAGGGTGTCAAGTTGTGGATAACTGCGGGCCCAAGGGAGAAGTTCTCAGCATCTGAGGTATCAAGGGAGGGAAAAAGCTAATATTTTCCATGTAAACGATAAAACTGTAAACATTTTTTTTGTTATTTCCATATAACAGGAAGATGGTGGAAATGGCAAACTTACCAGCTACATCTTTTACTATGCTGCTTTTAAATTCTGCACTCAGGTTTTCACACTGTTGTCCCATTTCATTTGAGCTGGAGGTACTGAAGCACTACCTGGATGGAGCAGGAAATGTCCTGGTCATGCTTGGTGAAGGAGGAGAACGGAAATATGACACCAATATCAACTTTCTCCTGGAGGAGTTTGGAATAATGGTCAACAATGGTGCATATTTAAGTTTGTTGAAATGTCAGTTGAAATAATCTATGCGGTTATAGGTATTTGGGTTAGAATTGTATTGAATTCTGTGCTGTCTGTTTTCTTTCTCTCCATCGCTGCTGCAGATGCTGTTGTGAGGAATGTGTATTACAAATACTTTCATCCTAAGGAGGCGCTTGTGTCCAATGGTGTACTGAACAGGTTTGTCGTCAAAGCATATCGTTTTTCTCACACCCACCTATTTTATACTGTATATTCCAGTACGTCCCAGAGTTTGTGTGTTTTTAGTATATATATATATATATATATGTCTGTTTTCAAATTTAGTTGCAATAAATGTACTATTCTTAAATAAGTTTGTAAGCTGCATATCAATTTTACAATTTTTTGCCTGGTTCATTTTTAGAGAAATTAGTCGGGCTGCTGGCAAAGTGATCACAGGACTCAGTGAAGATGAAAATGTTGGAAACAATGCACAGTAAATGATTGAGTTTTATATTCCCGTCTTCTACATTAAGTATTGCATTTAGCGTTTTAGAGGGCTTTTGAATGAAAGCCTTTCTGTCTTCATTTGTCTAGGGCTCTCACATTTGTGTACCCATATGGTGCCACACTGAGTGTGATAAAGCCTGCCGTGCCTGTTCTTTCAACTGGCTCAGTCTGCTTCCCCCTCAACAGGCCTGTGCTGGCCTTCCATCAAGGAAAGGTCAGAGGCACATACCCATTCCCACACTGTATAATAATTAGGAATGTATACTTGTGAGATGACGTCTAAAGATCTCGTATGTCTTATGAAGGAGGCTGGCAAACTGGTAGTGGTGGGTTCCTGCCATATGTTCAGTGATCAATACATAGACAAAGAGGAGAACAGTAAAATTATGGTAAGTCTAGTTGATATTTAAAGATTTTTTTTCAACACATCAGAAGCGTAGAAGAGTATTCTTGCTCAGTTGAATTTGTTTAGCATCAATTTTTGTGCACAACAGCTCGTTGTACTTTCATTTCAGGATGTTGTGCTCCAGTGGCTCATGACTGATAATATTCAGCTGAATCAGATTGATGCGGAAGACCCGGAGGTGAGGAAGTATACTTGACAGGAGGATCACTAATAGCCTTTTAAATAGGCAGACATCCAGCTTGTCTTTTTGTCCCCCAGATCACAGATTACACCATGTTGCCAGACACAGGGTGTTTGTCAGAACAGCTCAGAGTGTGTTTACAAGAGGGTGATGAAAACCCCAAAGACTTCACCTCGCTCTTTGATATGTCTTTGTTCAATTTGTCAACCGACACCTTACCCCAAGTCATCAGGTGAGAATGCAAAATACACCTCAGAATGCCCCCCCCAAGCACTGTTTTTCTTCATAGCTTAAAAAACATTTATAAAAGATGTTTTCTGCAGTGTTTACAAGCAGCTTAGTGTGAAAGATGAGCCACTACAGCTGATCACACCACAGTTTGAGACCCCTCTGCCTAAGCTTCAACCTGCTGTAAGTTTTAGTCCTGCATTGCTGTGCCAACCAGTGTTTCTCCATATATAGGACTTATTTCTGGTCAAATGCAACTGAAATGTTAAGGGAACAAACATTTTGCTTTAAGCCCCACGAGTGGGTGTTTACCTGTCTTTTAGGTCTTTCCACCTGCCCTAAGTGATTTACCTCCTCCCATGCTGGACCTGTTCGATCTAGATGAAACCTTCTCTTCTGAGAAGGTGCGCCTGGCACAGCTCACCAATAAATGCAAGTTTACTACTGTACTAAACAAAAATGACTTAACAGTTTGACTTAAATGTATATATTTTTCATATTTGTAGTGGGGTTTTTTGTTTTAAAACCAGTTCCTTTCGCAGGTACAGACGATGATCTTGAGTTCTACGTGCGGAAATGTGGTGAAATTCTGGGGGTGACGCCAAAGTTAGATAAAGATCAGAGGGATGCCAAGCACATCTTAGAACACGTTTTCTTCCAGGTTGTGGAGTTCAAGAAACTCAATCAGGTGAGAGACAGTTACAACTCCTGCAAGTAAGACTATGCATTGAAGGCCTGGTCTAAAAATGTGTTTCCTCCTTGCAGGAGCAGGATGTCGACACTGACCCACGATTCACACCGCTGTGATTGGATTCACTTAATATGTTAAAGATTTAACATACTGTACCATGACCAAGCAGATGGGAGTATATTCTTCAGTAAAACTAACTGTTACAATTGTTGACTATACAGGATACTGTGGCATTTAAAAAAAAAAAAAAAAAAAGTTATCTTTGAACTCCATAGCATTTCATTGTGGGGAAAAAAGGTAAGATACATTTAAGCAAATTCTTTATTCAAATAATTGAAACATTTAAAAAAAAAAAGGCATATTGAGCTCCGCACAAATCCTCACATGGGTCCTGTAAAACAAAACAAAAATAATAATAGTTAGACTTTGCCAGAACCTACATTGATTAATTTTAAAATCATCAACTAAACCAAGCATCTTACCTTCATATTTACATCCAGCATTTTCAGATCCACTTTGAGTCATGGTGGGTGCAGAGGCAGACACAATCCTGTACGGCTCCAAATTAAAAGGGGAGTGTGTGTGGATGGACGTTCTTGGCTACGTCAGGGACAAACTTAAGCTAGAGAAGGTTGTGTAGGCTAGAATTTTGGACTCCAGGTTTGCTCCAGAGCACTGGACTCCATGCAAGGTCTGGGGCTGTTGCTCTCTGGTTTTATCAGAGACACATCCCATGACATTTGAGAGGCAGTGAGATCGCAGTAGGACTGGTCAAAACAAGCAGCCTTCTTTTGCTTTTGAAGGAGCATATGAGGAGTGGAGGACTTTCCCTGTAAAGGCACAGCCGGGTGACAGTTGTCAGTCTCTTGAGTATCTAAGCTGTTAATTGAAAAGGCCGGAGAGGGAGAAATGGGGTCCACTGACAGGCAGAGAGAAGCCAGGATGGACGGCTTGGTGTCAGAGCCGTCAGCCACGTTTTCATTTGACGTTCTTGATGTGGACTGTTGTTCCAGTGACCAAGCTGACAGCAAACTCTGTTCCCCACAGAACTTCTTGTCAAGCTCTGATGGAGATGAACACTCGAAGCATATCTTCATATCTAGGATGTAGCAGGTTATCGACCACTTAGAATCACAACATACGATCACACTGAAGTGAATATATCTAGCTTCTGAATAAAACTAGTTTAATTACCTTTAATGACAAACGATTTCTCCATTGTTTCCCTTGGGGATTGAGTAGCAACTGTGCTCCAGGTGGATTTTAAACTGTTGAAGCTGCTTGTTAATTTGACCCAGCTGTAGGCTGAGCAGGTCATCAGTCTGGCAGAGGTGGGGGTGCAGCCTGGTAGAGACGCAGACACATTTTAGTAATTGGTCACTGTCTGTTTTTCATATATTTCTATTAAAAATGTAAATAAAATAGAGCCCAAAACCATTGAAATATTAATGACAAAAACAGCAAATCTTAACATTTAAGAACTGATGTATTTTTTGATTGATAATTGAATTAAGGGATTGCCAATACATTTTCTGTCTTTGATCAGCTCTAAATGAAACCACCTCAAGATATTGGCTATTGAGATGAATGTTTTTTTAATGATTATAATAAATATTAGAATTATCTGATTTCGTTTGTCGCTTTTAATTTTCTATTTTGCTCACTAAACGTTTTTAAGGGTAGTGTGTGGAGTTTTGAGATAACCTCTGTTATATATGACACAGATGGCCATTAAGCTAAAAAAAAACAAAAAACTCCAGAGGTGTCTATCGTTTTTCCAACCCAATACTTGTCTCAGTTTTGGTCTGATACAGTAAATTCATCAAATTCAGTGCCCCATATTGCTATTTTCCAAGCCACTGTAGCCACCGTTCACAAATTGGCAATAAAGAGCGATTAATAATGGACCTTGAGTCAGCAATCAAAACTATCTATCTATCTAATAACGTGACAAAAAACAACCTCAACACAGTAGGCTACCTTTCATTTCCCTCATTTTTATAGAATAATTAGAGCGGGGACAATGTACACCATTTAGTTTGTCACTATATTTTATTCGAACATTTTTGTTTGGTTAGGACAAGCACTTATTTTGAAACTCCCACCGGAAGATCTCTGTCTGACTGCTTGACCCTGTGCGCACATCTAATGCGCAGCCACGTCACTATCCGGTTTCTGCGGTAGAGAAGGGCGCGAGATAGAAATCCAGGAGCGCGGACAACCTCGGCGCCAGCTCCAGCTGATTACAAGCTGCAACACAACGGCACCGAGCCTCCATCCCCACCGCTGGCCATAAAAGCAGTATACACGCGGAATACAACGATATAATACCGAATATTCATGCACATGACGTGCGACGGCAGGAGGAGAAATCAGCGTCTGGTCTGGCCGTAAACAACAGAAACAGGGGGAAATGTCTTGGTGGCCGCGCGGGTAAGATGTTGATCTTTGTTATCTGAATTGTGTTAACTGTATTTATTTAGTAACGGGCGGGTTTAACGTTGCAATGTTAATGGTCCTCTGTCGGCTAGGGTAAAAGGATTGCTTTTTGACCTATAATCTTGGATCAACGTTACTTCACGGACTCCTCTGTGCCGCCCTTTTCCGAAGAAAATCACGCTAAAGTTAAACGGGGTTCAGTGAGTATTTAATTTGGCGCCTGGCCCTCTTTGTATTAACCCACAGCCAGCAAAGAAATCTAAGGCTTAACACTGTCCCGGAACTTTACCAAACAAGGGTTCATGCCAGTGGGATAGCCGCCAAGTCGCAAATTAAAACTAAACCGGATGGACGAGCTTTCCTCGCCACACCTCGAGGGCGGGCCAGTGGCTCGCTTCTGCCTTCACTGTTCCGCCGCATTGTTGCACATCACAGCTGTTTGTCTCCCAGTGAGGATGGAGAGGAGGCCCTGCATCAAGACACGGATTCTGACGTGGCAGAACAGAGAGACGGTGGGAAAGTCAAGGTGAAGTGGACTCAAGAAGAGGTGACTGTCATGACTTTTCCCACTTGTTTGGATGTAGCCTCCCTGATTTCTGACCCTGTGGAAGAAAATTATGGCTCGGTAGGACAGGGGACATGAACATGCTTTACTGTTTATGTTCACAGGATGACCAGCTCAAGGCGCTGGTTCAAAAACTGGGACCAAACGATTGGAAATATATTTCCAGCTTCGTACCAGTGAGTTTGATGAACCCTTTTGCTGTTTATAGTAAGCTTTAGGGCCCCCTTGTCTGTTTCCTGTCAACAGAAATCTCATTCAGTGTTTTGAAGCTTGTCACGCTTGTTTTGTTTTGCTTAGAGTCACACCGAACACCAGTGTCAGCACCGTTGGTTTAAGGTCCTGGATCCAGAATTGGTTAAAGGTCCTTGGACCAAAGAGGAAGATGAGAAGGTAGGTGTCCTGTTAGCTAGCAGTGCCGGGGTTCAAAACGTGACTCACTACGTTATGTTATACATATAACATTATATCCGGTGTGATTAGTCAAAATGAGTTGCAATTGAGATGTATAACCCTCGTTCCTCAGGTTATTGAGCTTGTGAACCTCTACGGCAACAAACAGTGGGCAATGGTAGCCAAGCATCTGAAGGGCAGGCTAGGGAAGCAGTGTAGAGAGCGCTGGCACAACCACCTCAATCCTAATGTGAAGAAGTCGTCATGGACTGCCGAGGAGGACCTCATCATCTACAAGGCTCACTGCCTGCTTGGAAACCGCTGGGCGGAGATTGCCAAGCTGCTCCCTGGCAGGTATACTCTTCATCCACGCTTCGGTCAGCTCAGAGGATGAGTCTGAAATTGTTGACATGGGTGTGTGTGTGTGTGTGGAAATAAAGCCTTTCGTTCTGCAAAGGACTCATGTTACAATATTTATTCACAGGACAGATAATGCAGTGAAGAATCATTGGAATTCGACCATCAAACGCAAGTTAGAGATGGGCTTCTATGCTGGGGAGGTCTTTAGGGCAAATGAACTTGAAGAGCTGTTGGCCCGTGTTAAAAAAGATGTGCAGGTGGGCAATCTTTCATGACGTTCTTCTCTGAGGTGCATGCAGTATTGAACTGCACGAACCGCGTTGAAAGTTCTGTTTTCTCATTGCACAGATGCCCAGTTGCTCAGAAGACCGGGCAGATAAGGACCCAGAGCAGAAAACCCATTCTTCAGTAAGTGAGCAAACACATCGATTGGGGGGAAAAATGTCACAATTGAAACACAGGGTGGCTTTGAACAATGGCATCTGTCTGTGGACGAAAAGAATATCGGTGTTACACAACGGGGATCATGTTTTTAATGTCAGCATTGTCATAGATGTCTCCCTTTTTCCCCAAAGCTACAGGAATCACCTGTCTCGGCCCCTGTTAACGCTGGCCCCAGCGAAGCAGGGCTGTCAAAGGCCGTGTCCTCTCCAGACGACAGTTTAAGCCCCAAGACCGATGCAGACACCGCAGGAGAAATGAACTGTTCCAGCTGGGTGGTGGACAGCTCCGGCTTTCTCTCCCCTACTGGGCCCGCCCTGAAGGAAGTGCTGGATATGGTGGATGGGGTACGGTACAAATACACGAACCGCACAACATTCCATGTAAATATGTATCCAATAGCTGATATTGGACACAGCTATTGGCTTCTGCGCTGAAACCTCTTTTTTTTCTACCGATAACAAATAGTGCTGTTGAATATAACGCTCAATTATGTACAGGTAAAAATAGTTTTTTATATATTTTGTTATGACTAGTTAACATTACGTAACCGTTTTTGCACCGCTGTACTTATCCAAGCACAGAAACAGCTTTCAAAAGCCTGGCTGGTTGTGATATTTCAGGGTAGGTGTCCAACTAACAAGTAAAATGTCTCTTCTACTCTCAGGACCTGGATGGCTGGTGCAACCTCGCAGCCTTTGACCTGCCTGAGGACAGTCCAAGCCCAGAGCGCCACCAGTTTCGTCTGGAGTGCAGCTCCTTGCAGGAGTTGAGCAAAGGCAGCAAGGGGGAACTCATCCCCATCTCTCCCGGAGGTGTCACGCCGCCCTCCATACTGAATCGCCGGAGCCGGCGGTGCATCGCCTTGTCGCCTGATGCCAATAACTCCATGACTCCCAAGAGCACTCCTGTCAAAATCCTGCCCTTCTCCCCATCACAAGTAAGTCCTTTAAGCCTAGAGGTGGTGCCGCTCGTGATGTCACATGAGGTGGTCTCCTAACTAACATGCGTTGTCCTAGTTCCTCAACATGTGGACCAAGCTGGACACCCATGACCTGGAGAACCCGTCCCTCACGTCCACGCCAGTGTGCAGCCAGAAAGCCATTGTTACTACACCGCTTCAGCGTGACAAGACCCCCCTCACTCAGAAGGAAAACTCAGCGTGAGTGCTCCAACTAGTCACGGGTTCCGATAGCTGGTTCCAGCTCGATTCGTTAAGCTTCGATGATAGCAAAATTGTTATTGTTGTATTTATTTTCTATTGATATATGTATTTCTCTATTCTAGTGTTGATATTTATATTTATTTGCTATTTACTGTTCCCGTGCAATGCCTGGATAGCTTGCTGCTGTAACCAAAGCACTTCCCAATTTGGGATCAATACAGGACATCTAGCTGTCCGTCCAGCTCTTTATTTATTCAGCCAAAAATTGTTTGCGAGTGAAAAGAGACGTCCCTTTAACGCCGCCGTACGACCTCGAGTGGACTGTGTTTTCGTAGCTCAACAGGGAAAAACAGAGCGGTGCCTCAGCGGATCACGTCACGCCAGTTTAAGAATCTCGCAGTTAACACTTTGATTCATATCAACATTTGAATCTGACCAGCTTCATAGTTGTGAATCAGGACCGTCAGTATTTGCAGTACGCCGCTTGCGATGTACACTAGGCTACAGTTGTTCACTGGACGTGTCGGGCACGTTTAATAAATATTTCACGTGTTAAGCTGCTCATCTCATTTTGAGGCTGTAGGTACAGGTTGTGAAAATGAATTAAGCTGCCACCAAAACCTTCAAATGTGGGAAGGTGAAGCTGGTCAGAATCGATACAGGATTCTGATTTGACTCTGGATTTGTTTTTGAATTTTAATTTTGAGTCTCAGTGTTCTCATTTGGTTTTCATGTAGATTCGTTACACCCAACCACAAGTCCGAGCTCTGCACGACCCCACGGACTCCGACGCCATTCAAAAATGCCATGGAGAAGTACGGTCCTCTGCAGCCGCTGGTGGGTATCTGGGATTGTCAGTGGAAGGCGATGAGTTCACTCCGCGGTTTTATCAACACTGCATTAACGCTATTTTTCTGCGGTGCAATATTAGCCTCAGACTCCAAACCTTGAAGACGACATTAACGAGGTGATTCTAAGAGACGGTGGGATCGACTTGGTTGTTGTACGTTCGACTCCGCCTGAGCAAAGACGCAAAACGATGGTAACTATGAGACCACTTTTTATACATAACACCTTTAAATCCTCTAGTCCCCGTTAAAGGTATACCATAACATTTATACACATTAGTACGAGATCATACAGAGCCCATGTGATATAATAAGAAAACGTCATTCAGAGTCACATTGACATTTGTTTTTGTTGCCCTTTGATTATCACCACTGAAGGATTTCCCCCAAGAAACCGCTAAGCTGAGGTGGTAAAACACTCAGATCTTGACGCCTCTCATCTTGTGAGGTTGTGATTTTTAAATCATAATAGTGAATTCATTTTTTCTGATGTTAGTGGAGGTGGCCTACCGCCCTCATAAAACCCAAGGCCAAAGCAGTTGTGGATTACATGTCACCAGCTCCACAGACCGAGGCCAAATGAGCCGCAAACCCTTGGCATGGACGAGGAGGGCCTAACGCAATCGACAGCAGAGATTCCAGCTCAGAAGGATCACTTTAGAATAGGCCGTGGGTCAGGGACACCGCCAACACAACTGCTGGCCCCCCCTCACAAGTCACGTATGCTTAAAACGCTTCAGAGTACTGAGCACTGTATACGTAATATGCTTATACCTGATTTTCATTAGGTACTATTTATTTAACTCAATAATGTATATTCTTCGTAGTAGTTCATGTGAAAGAAAATAACAAATGCATAGCCAGCCAGCTGCTTTTGCCTGCGTCACACTCCGTCCCCCGTGCCCCATGGAAAAATGTCTGGGGTGGATATCAGTGAGGGAGAAAAGGTTCTAGCAATGTATAATATGCATGCATGCTGCTGCAATAGAAAACGTATTCTTTAAAGCAAATTAAAAGACGACTGGGGGGGGGACCCTGAATGAGACATTGTATTGAGTTACAGAAGCTGGTTAAACAGCAGCTAACTCAGAGGTGAGTTCAGGGTTCGGCTTTCTATAATGGTGCATGCTAATGCTTTAGCACAGTGTAATTTTAGTGTATAATATAAGCTAGCCTCGCCATACATTTATATTATAGTTGCAACTGTAGGTCTGTAAAAATTAATCTTGGAAAGTTTGACTGCTTGGAACGTTGAGTATTTGGTGTTTTTCAGCTCGACGCTGCTTCATACTCACAAATTCACACCTTGGAGTTATTCATTACGATGACATCCACTGTTGGTCAGCAGGCAGCTGCACAGGAGCTATTAACACAGATCTCTGTGGGGGGGGGGGGGTTGTTCTTTTTTTTTTTTTTATTCCCAGCATCGGCCACCTATGAAGAAAGTGCGGAAATCACTGGCCTTAGATGTCATGGACTGCCAGGCGACGCACACATCAAAACGCAAATCCCTCAAAACTGAAGCCAAACGCGGCATCAAGGTAAACCGTGTGAAATGTGTTATTAGCCTGTCTGTAGAGTTGGCGGATCCTAATGATTTTTGTCCTCTTCTTTTTGGCCACAGGAAGAGCCTGTGATAGCTTCTCTCAACTCCTCGTCATTTTGCAGTAAGCGGCATGAAAATATTTTGGATCAGGGCTTCCTTTTGGGACCTAGTGACAGCGCCATATTTCCCGGCATGGTGCCTCCAGTTCTGGTAAGTCCCACCTTTTAACCTGAAAGGAATGAATATCCTCATTAATGGAAAAGTATTTTAACATAGCTTTTTAATTTTTTAATTTGATCTAACTCTAATGTAATGTGTGTGTGTTTTTTTTTTTTTTTTTTTTCTCTTTAGATGTCAAAGGAATGGGAGACAGTTGTTTGTGGACAAACTAAAGACCAGCTCATAATGACGGAGAAAGCGAGACGCTACCTTCGCTCACTAAAATCTCACGCGCCCAACCGGGCTCTGATTCTGTCCTGAGACGTCCGCCACCTTTACTCCAACATGTTGCACATACAGAACTTAGTGTTGCTGTTTTTGCCTTACTTTCTACGGGAGAAAGCACATGTAATGTGAAGGTTTAGTACAGTTTTTGAACAGGCCATTTGCAATCGAAACACTGATAATATACAGCCCAATCAATAATTTGAGAGAAAAGCGGCGCTTTTAGATTTAGACTCACTCCAATGGCCTTGTGCAAAGCTCGGGAAAGACAAGTTAATCACATTTCGGAATCAGCTTCTTTTCATTGTATTGTCAGTTAAATGTGTTTAAAAAGAACAATGAATGTAAAATTGAAAAATCACGGCTTATTCTATTACTGAGAGTACATGGGTTTTACATTGCGTGCTTCGCCCGTAATTAAACCGTTTTTTAAAGTTGTGACGAGCACAAAAACACTCAGGTTGCACCTCAAAATCTAGAGTTATGTTGTATAACTACAATATGGAGCCAATTCAGACAGGTTGATCAGTAATGCATTTAGAGCTGATCCATGTTGAAAATGTTAAGCAAACATTGTTAGCACGTGTCTAGACTCATAATATACATCTCAATACACATTAAAAGCGAGGACAGCACACGGGGAATATTGGACGCCTGCCGGAAATGTAATATATTGAGTGCAGCACACATCGCTAATCTGTCAAGGGGGCCTACTGCCTTTTGAAATCCAACAAAGTGATGAATACACTTGGAAAAGTTTTTATTTTTATTTTTTTTTTATGTAGTAGCTAGTAGTTGAAATGTAACGGAGGTATGGAAGCTGTACCAGTGTTGATGGCAAGGGTATTGTGTTGTTTGGCACTGTGTGTAAATATTTAGTGTTGATTATTTTGTTTTATTTTACAACATTTTGTTAAAAAAATGTAATAAAACACCAACAGTATTTCCAACACACGTATTCCTCCTGATTATGCCGCTGCAGCACAAAGTAGCTTCATACTGCAAATCCAATGTAAACCTGTCATTTGAAATGCGACCAGTATCTAACCGGCTCGGCTCAACCGGATTCCTGTTTAAAACAGTTAAGCTAAATGAAATGACAGCGTACGGTTTCACGTCTCGTCTTAGCAAATGGTAGCAGTTGTTTCAGGCTTGGATTCCATGGCCTGTTCCTGTTTCAGTAAATATCAGGCTCAATTATAACTGCTAAAACTCCGTGTACTGAAGCTCAGAACCCTATTGTTTATTATTATTATTATTATTTTTATTATGCTGATGCTCAAAATTTCTGCGAGCTGGAATGGAAATGATGTGCGTGTGCTTCCACAGAAGTGTGAGCCCAATCGGCCACATGGTGGAAATTACTTTTTTTTATAATTAACACTTGAAATGATGAAGGCACTTGCAAATGACAAGGTGATATTGTGATAAGGCTGATCTTCTCAGCACTAAGATGCGGGCAGGATCGCAGAAAGCCATTGGATTTATTCTATAAAAAAAAAAACCCAGTTTTATTTCTTTACATTACACTCATTAGCTTGTTGTAACTTGTGCTATAAGAGGGTTACTTTCTTAGAACACATCTCAGGATCAGCAGCTGAAGTGAGAACGTGTTTAGTCAACCTCCTCGATGGTTGGTCCAGAGGCTGTAATTAAGGAACAAAAATGCAATTTGAGCTCAACGTGCTCTAGAAAAAAAGCCTCTTGGACCAGTCCGCCATGATGGATATCGTAAATCCGTGTTTGGGAATAGGCGTACCAAAGCACAAATGCCAAACAACTGTACCTCAGAACTTGGTGGACAGAATGTCACCAGATTTGGTGTGCATGCTCTCGGGGGCAATTTAACCCAAAATGTGAAGTTTCATATGGATTGGTGCAAGTGGGCGTGGCCTATCACATATGCTCATAACTCAAGAGGACGTTAAGAAATCTCGATTAAACTCATCATAGACATCTCCTGAACAGAAAGCTGCCTGCAGCTATATTCAACATAATAAATGTCAATGTCAAATTTGGTTATATAGCACCTTTAAAACCACTCTTGAATGATGATAGAAATGATAGCCAATGAGTCCCATAAAATGCACTAAGCTATCGATTTGGAACTCAGATTAGTAATTAATTTAATAACTTTAACCAAAATTAACATTAATAGCTAGTTGGTTAAAGGATTTGTAATTCAACATAGAAGAGGTTAGCGAAAGGTTGGTTTTTCCCTCTTGTGTAACATTAAAGAGACCAGCACAATTGCAAGCATTTATTAAAGATAATAAAACCAAAACACACAATATGAAGACTAACTGTATGTACACTAAACTACAGAACAAAGGGATGTGTGTGTGTGTGTGTGTGTGTGTGTGTGCGTGTGTCTGTCCAAGATGGCTGCTTGGATGTAAAATGGCATCAAACAAAAGAACGTGGGTATTTTTCGTTTGTTCTGCCCCCGTATGTCTCGCATGCACAAACGCACGTGGTCAGAACAAGAAACGTGAGTTTTAAAGTTCCTCTCCGCCAGTGTGTGTGTGTTGTTTTAAGGCAAATTGGAGGTGTTTTTGTGTGTGATCTGTAAACTGGCAGTGCCAAATTAAAAGGAGTTAGTTAGCATGCAAAGATTTAGTGTGGAACATAACAAAAATAACAGCTTCGATCCCCGAGGAGTTACATTGGCATTGGTGACAGTTGCGTCCAGGTACCTCACGTTATAGGGTCCTCAAACAATGTAACGTTCTAACGAAGATGCATGTGTATCAGAGGGGATTTAGACATGGCCCAAGGTCCAACGTAACCGATGGCCCGGGGCCAGTACAGGTTTTTGCAGGACAAGTTGATTGGTCAGTCAGTGGCCCGGACGGACCAGTCAGCTTATGAAAAGACAGTCGTTCTTCTCTAAGAATGGAGTGGACGTGGGATATATTACCAATGTGTCATGTCGAAGGTAGATTGAAGTTCCGCACTACTGTAAATCTGCTCATTATACTGTTTAGACCCAAACCTTGACTGTTATTGAGGGTGTCATCTCATATAGCATTGTAACGTTGGCCCTATTATGAGACACTTTGCTGAGGTACCTGTGGCTAGGGTTGCCATCCGTCCCGTATAATAATACAGAACTGTCCCACAACTGGAAACTAAAAGACGTGCTCAGTATTGAACTGATACGGGACACACTTTGGGTCCGTATTTTTGAGAAACAATTCAGTGCCTATGGGAGAGAAATATTACAGGTTGGACTATTAAGACAGGGCAATTTGTAATTTTATTTGAGATAAAGGAAACCCTCCTGCTCTGGTGTCCCTCAGCCTGTCCATCATGTTGTTGGGGGCAGCTGTTTTGCGGCTCTCTCTCCTTGCTGTATGTGCCTTTACAATAGATTGCCTTTTTGTCAGTGTTAAGCGTTGTTTCGTTGGCAATCTCTGGGCCTCTGCCAAATCGGATGTCAGTGATGACATGTTTAGCCGCATGTCTTCATTCCATCGCTGGCTGTCGAGGTGGCACTATGTTGGCACCCATATAATATGATCCAGTTTCCACCTAAATCAGTGAATACAGTTATAAAGTTGTAGTTTTGTAACGTTACAGTACTGAGGACTGGCCCTCAGAAACACTCCGCTCCAGCGGCGTCATAAGAAAAGAAAGCCTTTCTCCCGATTGCAGGATGAGTTATCACATTTTTTTTTAATCATTTTCCAATTAATGAGAACTCTAAAATACCATTAAGAATATCCAAGAATACCTACAAAATGACCTTTGTGTCATTGTTGGGCGAGATACTGGCATATAGGTGATGCATAGCACAAGACATTCTTGATAAAAACACTTAAACATCGATTTTGACTTCATTGGGACTTTAAATGATGGGGGGGGAGGGGGTTACCTAAAACTAGCCAGCCATATCCTAAGATTACCATGGAACATTACGTGAAACACCACCGCACAAAGTAACCTAAATCTTTATCATGAAAGATTCATCACTTGATATGGCTGAGTCTCACTCCACTTGACCATGAAATATGCAGGCTGTGCAACGAACTGCTAAACGCTGGGATGGAATGGAATGGAAGGAGGGGGGGAGTGCGTCATCTAGTGGCCGAATGTTAGCAATAGAGCCTTTAAAAAAAATAAAAAGTCGCGTTTGGCTTTTATTTTGAAATGTCAAACGTACAACCGGATATTATACCTCTGGTGACAGATTGCTCTCTGACATCGGAAGCAATAATCGGTTTTGGTGACGCTGCATTAGACTGTAAAACATGGACCGGTCTAGTAAGTGAATTTCTGAAGATATTATGAATGTAATGTATGTTGTTCGTGGTATTTGTATACATTTTGTATCCTACTATGAAAGTGACGGTTTTAGAGTGAAAAAAATAGTTCACGGAGCATGCAGTGTGTTGCTTCCTACTGACGATAGCTAGCTCGCCTCGTAGCTAAACCTGCAATGAACGAACGAACGAACGAGCGAGCGAGCGTTATCTCAATGAATGAATAAATAATTAAATACCTATCGAGATAGTGAATTATCACAACGTACTATCATTTCCTCTCCTCAGTGGTAATGGGTAGATGCAGCCTTCGACCGGCCGGCAGCTTAACTCCGCTCTGTGTCCGCAGGTCTGTTCGGCTTGTTCCTCCTCAGCCTGGCTCTTTCTGGAGCTCAGGCGCTCACGCCGGCGCACTACCTCTCCCTGTCTGATGTGGCTCGCCTGCAGAACCTCCTGAGCCAACAGTTCACCGACCTGGAGTCCGCATACTACTCTGTTGTTGGTCTGACCAAGCTCGGAGCAACCGTTCCAGATCACAAGGTAAGAAAAGCACTCCGTTATGCGGTTAGTTACACTGAAATAGAAGAATGGACTCTTGAAATAAGCATTTAGTCATAATTAAATTAATGTTACCTGAACAATATATACGGTGTAATATATGAAATGTTGATCCTCAATGTTCTTTGGCTCTTTTGTTTGTAGGAAGTATGCCAGTTCCTCAAATCCCAGCTTGATCCCACAAGTGTTGACTCTCTCTTCTTTGCCGCTGAGACCAGTCAAGCCGTTTCAGGATGTGAAGTATGAGAATATTGTTCTTGACTTGGCCCTCTTGTCCGTCATCTTGCCATTCTTATATTCCAAAGAGTTTTTGGAGTCGATAGGTTTGTAGTTGGGCTGGACAGTATAGAAAGAAATAATACTTCATGACAAAGCACAGTATTTGTATGGGAATTTGAACTCCACGTAAGTGCTTCGTGGTCAAGATGTTAAAACAATCCTTCATATGATTACAGTGATAGTAGAATAACTGTATAAGATAATTAGTTTCACCTGAACAATGACATGGCAAAGTGGCCAATGCTGTACTATAATAGGAACCAAACTGTTTATATGACATTTTGTTCGTTTGTAGATCCCTGTGTCTAATGAAACCCGTGACATCCTCCTGGCGGCAGTCAGTGAAGATTCGACCATGACTCAGATTCATCGGGCCGTGAGCACGCTCAGCTCTTTGGGGCTTCCTCTGGCTTCCCAGGAAGTTGTAGGTGCCTTGACGGCTCGCATCAACAAGGAGGACAATGTTATGGCGTAAGTGTCAGGGAGTGCAGTGGTGTTCAGTGTGGAGGGTCCTGCAGTGCACACGGGCGAATGGTTTCGAGCGCTTGAGTTAACATCAAATGTGTGTTCTCGTTGGACAGTATCACTTCGGCTCTGCAAACAGCAGCCCGGCTGTCCCAGCAGGCAGAGCTTGGAGGAATACTGGAAGAAATTGAGGTGGGCTCTTTAACCTCCACCAGGTGGTGCTGCGTCACCACCAAGGCACACTGGGCTCTTAATTATGCACCGAGGTTTTGAGCAGAATTAGGTTTTAACACTCTTTTTGCTTTGTCCCCTCAGGATCTGACAGCTCGTTTGGATGATCTCGGTGGCATCTACCTCCAGTTTGAAGAGGGACTTGAGGCGACTGCCATGTTTGTGACCGCTGCTTATTCCCTGTCAGATCACGTGGACATGGAGCCCCCCCTAAAGGAGGTATGAGTTCTGTCTGCCAGGTTTTGGCGGTTCTCTGTGTGTGTGGTTCTCTCTCTGAAACCGATGTGCTCTCCCCACAGGACCAGGTCATCCAGCTGGTGAACTCCATCTTCAGCAAGAAGTCCTGGGATTCTCTGGCTGAGGCCTTCAGTGTGGCAAGTGCTGCCGCTGCGCTCTCCAACAACCGGTTCCATGTGCCGGTCATTGTCAGTGCTCAGGGCCCAGCCACAGTGTCCCACAGCCAGCCAACCCTGCAGGTACCGATATTGCATCTCAACCAAACTACAGTCCTCTGCTTGGTCTTAAATAACCTCATAGTGATGCTGCTTCTCTGTCTGTTTCACAGCTCCTTGTTACTGATGTCATGTCGCAACCTCTGGCCTCTGCCAATGTGCTGGTAGAATCTGTGTACGGCTTGGCCTCCAAGAGCGTCGTGCTCAGCCAAGCACCTTTCACACTGAATGAGTATGTATCATTAGAGAGATAAGCGTTCGCTTTACATAATTTACCCGGGTTCCCCAATGCTTGAAAATTATTCCAAAAGCCGCATGAAATATACACTCATGACCTTTTATTACCTCATTGCTCAGCCCACAAAACTTCCCTAGTGTTCACAGGAAGGACATTTGAATGATAATGCAATTAATAACACAGATGTAATTAACTGAGCGCATTCCGTTTCTTTACAAGATGCACTTACTTTATTTATCTGCATCAATTGCGAGGTTTTTAGTAGGAAACATTTTATTCATCAGTACTGCCTGGTTTTGGTAGAACATACACTGTATTATCCTTTTTTTCCCTGATTTTCAGTGGCGTCTTTGAACTGAACTTCATGTCCAGCCAGCCAGCCAGTGGATATTATCAGTTTACCGTTGCAGTGAAAGGGGATAGCCGGCTGGTTGCCAATCATGTTGAGGTGAGGGGGTGGTTCGCGGCTCACTGGTTAGTCATTCCTTTTCGAAGGGGTTTTGGCTTTAATTGCTTTTGTCGAGGAAGTGATGCAAATGAAGAAGTGCTGTTGTTGAGGTGGTGAATCTGAATATGATTGTAGTCACTCTTTGTTTAGGAATTTGTATGCGGCTCTCATGTCCTTATTTGATGTAACTTTGTGTTGTGACTCTGACCACCCGTAGCTTAAAGTGAAGGTGTCCACTGAGGTGGCTGTCACTAACATGGACCTCTCTGTGGTGGATAAGGACCAGAGCATCGGCACAAAGACCACGAGGTTAGGAAACCAGTTTGATAAGCGGAGCCCTTTTCTCTGACCCGTAGTAGCGTGACAATAGAATACTGAATGCTTTTCTCTTTTAAATGACCCAGGGTGGACTATCCTTCCAAAGCCAAGAGCCCCTTCACAGCAGACAGCCACCAAAACTTTGCTATGTCGTTCCAGCTGGTTGACCTCAACACTGGAGTGGAGCTTACCCCTCACCAGGTATGTAATTGGGGGGGGCAGCAAACTACTGGCAAGATCTGTTAGTTGTTGCCGACTTCATTTGTTTTCATAATCACTTTTGTGACCATACAACCATTCTGTTATATATCTGGTTGGCCAAACAGCCAACCACTTTGACTGGTTGGGGAAAATGTAACTCTCATTATTGTTTAAGATTAAGACTTATTTATTTTCACTGTCACAGACGTTTGTCCGGCTGCACAATCAGAAAACTGGCCAAGAGGTTGTGTTTGTGGCTGAACCCGACAGCAAAAATCTGTACAAGTTTGAGTTGGACACAGCAGAGCGGAAATCAGAGTTTGATTCCATCTCTGGTGTCTATTCCCTCTACCTCATCGTTGGGGACGCTACCTTGGAGAATCCCATCTTGTGGAATGTGGTGAGTGTCTGTTCAGACTTGGTGTTGGGTAATGATGATGATTTGCTGAGGAAAGTGCTCAGCCAGTGAGAAGTTGATGTTGAGCTCTAAAGTTGAGTTGCAATCTTTTAAAAGGCTGATGTTGTTCTGAAGTTTGTGGATGAGGAGGCTCCAGCTACCATTCAGCCCAAAACTCTTTATGTACCCAAACCAGAGATCCAGGTACTGCTTACGCGTACTTACTTATGTCTATCATATTTACTGCATGATTATGGAAAACCGAGCAGCATGCAGTAGCTGTCAGTCCAGGAATTTAAACTTTCCTCGTCTCTGCAGCACTTATTCAGGGAGCCAGAGAAGAAGCCTCCCACGGTGGTTTCCAATACCTTCACTGCACTCATCCTGTCTCCCTTCCTTCTCCTGCTCATCCTGGTAATATTGCGAACTTTGTGCAAAATGTTTCCTGTTACGCTCTGTTTTTATTTTCTGCCGTCAGCTTATCCGTGGAGCAGCTTATGTGTGGAAATTGTTTAGAGACCTTTTATGTTATTTAAAGGCACACCTAAAAACTGACCTACATCCATTATTAATCAAAGCTTTTATAATAGAACACTCTGCTTTGTTATTATTGTTGTATGCGCAGTGGTGTAGTTATTTTTTTCCACAGAAGCTCTTCAGTAGGAAGCCTACATGCACAGTGAATGAGGCTCCAGTACTGCATGAATATAATGCTTGTTTTAATTTGAAATCACAAAAGCTATGGTGTATTTTTTTTCCTCCCTGGCCTTTGCAGTTGCTGACTAATAGTTATTGTTGCAGTGGATCGGTGCATTGTGTGTTAGGTGGTAAACAATTTGTCAGCCCTTTTGTTCGCAGCTCTTGCAGGGGATGAAAATCATATTGTCTTTTATTCCCCCTCTTGCCTGTAGTGGTTCAAGCTCGGAGCCAACATCTCCAACTTCAGCTTCTCTCCCAGCACCCTTCTGTTCCATGTAGGACATGCAGGTTCGCCTCAATCTTTGTAATTAAATGTTCATCACTGATATGATTGTTTTATAACCTCTTCATCTGCTGTTGTTCGGGATGACGAGTGAGTTGCAGGGATGCCTGTGTGTGACATCGTGCATTATCATACTTAATTTCAGCGATGCATCATTCATGAAAGTCTTCACACAAAGTCTTAATATGAAGTGTCCAAACAACCACACGCACAACATCTCTGGGACATTAAGTCAGCTTTGTGTATGTCACAGCCAATTTTCAATCCAAACTTAGCGAACATTTTAACCGAATTTCCGTTAACCACTATTACTGGAATATTAAGAGTTTGGCATATAAACAGTTGGTGGCACTAATTCTCCAGTAAGGTGCCATTAAAACATTGCAAAAGAAAAGCGCACAGCGAGATGACATCATTAAAAGAGCTCCAGTCAAACACCCAACCTCATGAAAGAAGACATTTCTGTTTGTTTCATGTAGTTACTGGAGGACGGTTACAGTCTCCTCATGGCTCCACACAGATGAGAAGAGACTTAACATTGCAGGTGTTTCGTCTCTTCAGTGGAGCAGGAGCTTGTTTGACGTCACGTGCTTCATGTACGTCCGGCTCTGTTAGCTAACTTTCCATTGCGCTTTGTCAAAAAAAATGTTTTTATAGATAACTTTTGCACCTCAGTCAAGAATAAAAACATTTATTTTGAATTTCTGGCGCATAGAGGAATTTTCTCGCACATACTGAAACCTGAGTGGAAACAATATACATTTGACACATAAATATTTATTTTAATAACTATAGTGATGGGTGGATGAAACCATATGAAGCTTTGGGGCTTTCTTTCTATTTGTGCCAAAAAAAGTTTTGAAGCTTGTACAGTGATATCTGGTGGTTTGCTGAACTTTAAGTAGCCCTCTAAGCCTGGAGCCAAAGCATTAGAACACCTCTCTGATTTTTAAATAGTTTTAGTCTCGTGTGCAAGAAAACTGACCTACAGTATTTTCAATTAAATTGTATATTTTGATAATGTATATAAAATTGTGTTTTCCAGTAGCTCTTTTGTTTGGAAGTGAATGTTCAAGTATACTCGGTCATTTCATTTCAGCCATGCTGGGCCTGATGTACATCTACTGGACCCACCTGGACATGTTCCAGACTCTGAAGTACCTGGCGATTATCGGCGGTGTAACTTTCCTTGCCGGGAACCGCATGCTTGCCCAGAAAGCAGTGAAGAGGTATGTCTCCTGATAGGGCCTGGCACAAATTGTTCCTAGAGAGTCCTTAATCCCAGAGAGAAAGCTTGTGTCTTTCAGACAACGAGGACATGGGTGCTTTGAGGCCTCTTGGTAGTCCTTTAGCCGTTGCTTTTCCATATCAGTGGCTCCTCAGTTGGTCCCCAGAGGCTTATTTCAATCTCAGGCGCTCTGCCAGGTGGAGAGCTCGTGTCTACTTGGACCAGGAGAGAAGCGTGGCAGCAAGATCTGCAAGAGTGATGATCTAAGTGGGCAATTTCTTCACTATCAATATGTAGAGCCCTCCAAGGGCCAGAGTGAGCAATTTGTAGCCTGTGTCACTGACGTCACTCTGTAATTGTTCACTTTTACTTCTTGCTCTTACGACAACGAATTTACCCCTTTTAAGCAAGTAGAATATTGCAATTAATGATTTGACAAATGTCATTTTCCCGGTGAGGACTTTTTTTCCCCCTTCTTTCCTGCTAGTCTCTGTCTTGCAGCTGGTGACTGTGTCTTTTTAACCCCTTTTATCCACACCTCGCTCTCTCTTTACTCCTTTTTCAGGATTGCCGCAGAGCAAAGTAGTAGGTTGGCAAAATATAGGAGCCTACGATAAAACCCCCCATTTGTAACAAATGAGTCGGTCGTGCTTCCAGGCTGAAGTAAGGGCATCCTCGTAGACTGCATCCACAGTGCATTTCCATAATGGCTGGCAGCGTGCATGGCTGTGTGATGCTCACTCATTCTAACTCCGAGTGTTCACATGTACTTGCCGCCCTCCCCCTGGTTTTCCTCTCATTAATCCCACCATGATCATTACAACCTTCGCCATACCAGCACTTTGGTAATCCCTCCTGTGGTCTAACACCCATGGTCCTGATTGTGCCATTACATTTGAGTGACATGTTTTGTGTTCATGGGCCATGGTATGCATTGTCCAGATCTTAGAAATGTATCATGAGAATTTCTCTGTGTTCTTGCCAAAATACGTTGTGGTTGATGTCGAAGGGTGCACATTAAAATGCATGATCAACCCTTTACATGACTTGTCAAAGAGCGGCTGTTAAATAAAGCCGCAAAGGTTTTCATTCATCTCCTGTTTGTAATAACTCATTTTTGCTTCTGTTTTTTTTTTCTTTTTTCTCTCTTTCTCTTCCACAGAATTGAGAAAAAATAAGGACAAGAAAATTAAAAGAAGACACTGACAATACTCATTTTTTGTTTCCAAGGAGTCATTCAATGATGCATCAAATAAGACTTTAAACACGGTGTGGCAGTTCGAAGATCCAATCGACAGTTTAAACATGCAGTTTGTCTGTGTTGCCAATTGGAAGAGATCGAGATATCACAGCGTCTCTGAGGATAAACGCTCACTGACGGCTGTAAAGCTACTGATTGTTGCACTTCATCTTCCTGTGAGATTTGTTTTCTTATTGTCCAACATGCCAGTGGTTTCTAAGTGAGCTGGGATTTTTCAGTAGTGGTTTTCTTTATGGATTTTGGGTTAATTTGTGTTATTTTTTTTTTTTTTATACATTCCTCTGTCGCTCAATCCCCATTTCACCTCGTAACAGAAGCTGTTAGTCAACATGTTTCAGCTGATTAAAGAAAAAAACAAACACTGGCAGCGCTGATCGTTATTAACTATGCCAGTGTATTTGCCTGTTATGCATCGGATATGTAGGAGGAGCGGTAGTCTCCTATTTGGCACGGAGTTGACATCCCTCAGAAACATTTTAATAGTGAAATACAAGCAACTTAAGAATGTGTTTTTTTTTGTAATGAAGAGGAAATAAACAATCTGAGGTGAACATAATTTTCTTTGTCATTCTTTAGTTAGGAAAAAAAAGGAACCCAGTGCATTTTTTTTTTCAGGGTTGATTACATCTTAAGTATTCCTTTTGAATGGATTGAAACCGTGAAGGTTAGGTGGAAAACAAAAGTTGGGGAGACACAGGTGAATCTGTTGCCTTCTAATTGTTGACCCAGTAGAGGAAGAAGTATTCAGATTCTTTACAAAAAAATATCAATAAGAATAGAATCACTTTACTTTTTAGTACGAAATTCTGTCTTTGTGTTTCCCTAGAAGTGTTTACTTGCTGAGCTGCAGTGGAGGGTTAGTAACAAGAAAGAATATCGTACTAGAAAGACTATAACTTTGTAACAGCCACTTGATTTGGCTAACCCAGACTGCTAAAGCCCCATAGTAACTTCAGCTTGCATTTTGTGCACAGAACAGGGATTGTTTTGTCCCTATTTCTTAGTCGCCTTTGGAATTAATCTCTCGATGGCCAGTATGGAGTGGCATGGAGCGACCAATAACGCATGTAATACAAGTATGTAAGTATTAAAACAGACTTTAAGTAAGGGTGTAAGGAATCAGTAGTCAATGGTAAAATAAATTGGAAGCTTAGCATTGAAATCTGAAGATTTAAATGGGAACAGGTTCCCGTTTCAACGTCAAGTGCACAGTAATGCCCAAAACAAGCTGGAGTTAACAGGCGTGTTGCTTTAGCAAAGCTATTCTTAAAACGTCAAAATAGAAACAGGTTAGTCTATGGTTAACACTACTGGAACTGGATCACGGAACAGCAGCTGAACATATTATGGACTGACAAATCACAGTTTAAACCTGTTCAATCTAACCACTGAGCAGACCGCAGAGGGCCCAAAGAGAAATTGGTTCCCAAAATATTGAGAGCCCATTTGCAAGCACAGTTGTGGTTCAAAAAAATGGTCGAGGGTCACATATGCTTTTCTAGATTGGAAAACAAATTGAGAATCAAAGAGTATTTGGGGGGAAAATATGGTTACAAGGGTATCCTCCCATGGCATGCAACACTGGGGACATCGACTAAATGGAAGTTTTAATCATTTAATTATTCTAAAATGTAAATAATACATTTGGCGTATAATTATACTGTTTTTATCTGTTAAAATAGCCATTATTGAACTACAGTTTGGGCCTAATGTTCAATAAGATAATCTTCACACCCTGTGGTAAAAAATACTAACCTATTTCGGAGTTTAGGACTTGTTGCTGGGGCACTCTATGAGTGTTCTTCAGGACTGTAAGCCATAACCTGCACCTATTTTAGTTGATCTAAAACTGAAGCCATAGAATCTAATAATACAGAAGTCCCCTAATGTATTTCATTTTAAACCCACCTCCGTTGATTGGTTTGTGGTCGATTGGTCGATTGGTTGTGGCTTGATTGGTTTGTGGTCGACGCAGTGTTCCCTGCGCGAGGCTCATCGCGCCTTTCGCTGTGGCGGCCCCAAGCTGTGGCGGCCCCTGGTCGTGCACCTCCCAATGTGTTGTAACCAGGCGCCATGTGCGCTTTTCATTTCAACATGGTCGCAGAAGCTGGCCGAGCAGGTTCGCCTCTACAAACATCTACCACCCTATTCTGAGAGACCACAGGGACAGCCACATGAGTCTCAATCCATAGAGAGAGATGGCCGCCGCACCGGCAAAAGATAAGTGTTTTTGTACTTTCTAATCTTAACCTAGAAAAGATCATGTCTTCTTTCCTACATTTACTTTGATTATTTCTCACTTTGACAGATTTCTGGACTTTCTAGTATTCTCTAGGATTGACCTATACGGCCGTTTTTCTGGTGAGGACAGGCTGGATGAAGCAGATTAGGTGAGTTTTAAAATAATAGTACTACTTAATACGTAGTAATTAAAGATGTTTTTTTAGTTTTTTGTTTTTTTACAATGATTGCTGCATATTTAGTCAAAAATATATAATGGTATAAGGAAATACTTCTGAAGCCAAGTTTTCAGGGGCTTTAAAAAATCCTAACCTATCCTTTAAGTAAAAGTACACATATTATCAGCAAAATGTACTAACATATCTCATGTAAAAGTACTCATTATGCAGAATGGCTCCTTTCAGAGTGTTGCATGATTACACATATTACTGGATAGTAATTACTGATGCATTAATGTCTAAGCAGCATTTTAATGTAGCTGTTTGACGTGGACCTAATTTTAAATACTTTATATACTTCTGGGTAGTTTAATATGGATATACATTGTGTTTTTTAAGCTGTTCATATGTTTTCAAGGCTGTATGACTAATTGGGCAAAGTGGGCAACTGCCCACAGCTCATTTGATCAGTCTAATCCAGCTCTGTATGTTTTGTATATAAGATCTGCCATGTAACTAATAACTATAGCTGTCACGTACATGTAGTGGTACAAACAAGTGCAATATTTTTCTCTGAAAGGTGGTGACGTAGAAGTATAAGGCATGGAAGGGAAATACTCAAGGAAAGTATGAATACCTCAGAGGTATATCTTTCACGCATCGTTCAGCATGACCACACTGATTTTTAAATGAGTATTAAGTATTTAAGTATATACTCATTAAGGATGAGTATTTTTAATTTAAAAAAATGTAATTGTTGTTCAAGATTTCATTAATACCATTATTCCTGATTGGTATTTCAGTAGCCACTTAAACAAAAGTTAGGGTATCTGTTAAAGCAAGATTGCTTAACTGAACTTAGAGTTCCTCACTGCCATTTTTTCCACAGTCATGAGATGGGCTGTAGGTTTTCTTCACAGCTTTAATGGGAATAAAAAAATGGCATATCGTTTTCATCCGTAAAGAATAGGTTAGAGGAGGTATACGAAAACAAGCAGTGATGGTTATGAAAAGTGCAGTGACCAGGAGGAGCGCTGGCAGCCTTCAATTAGACTGATCCACCAGTATCAACTCAGCAGTCTGTAAAGAAGAAAGACTCAGGTTAGTGAAACACGAAAATGTCATTATGCTTGAAAAGTCAGATTAGCATTTCTAATATTTTCATTAGAGCTCCGAGCTCCTGAGTGTGTATTGGGCATTATGGTATTTATTTACCTGGGCCTAATGGCGTTCCCATGCACTCCTCTGTATCTCTGATTGCTCTGGATGGATGTAAGATCTTCTTTATAGGTCCCTTCATAGATATCTGATTGACGTTTCATGTAGCTCTCCCTTTCATCTCTGTGGGGAAGAAAACCATAAAAAAATTCATCGTGTATTTCTGTTGGTGACCTGACAACACACAGCATTGCTCCTGGTGGATTTGCACAGATTGAAGTAACCTCATTCTTCTTGCGCTACCTACCCCAGCCGTTTGCCCATGATTGTCTGAAGGAACTTCCTGGCAGAGATTTGGCCCAGGACTTTCCTGTAGCTGTTTGTAAAGATGGCATCTGCGTGGCGTCCTGAGCTAAAAATCAGAGTGGAGAGTTTCCATCAGTTCAGTTATTACATAACAGTATTCTTGAATAGCTTTCAGAGAAAAAAGTAAATTGCAGTGCAATGAAGCAACAGCAAAAAGGCAGGTTTAGGATTTATCTGTGATCTGTCTGGACATGTTGCTGTCCATTTACAATTGTCCAGCTTAAAGGGTAGGGTCACCTAATTATCAAAAAAGGACATTTCTTCACATTGGTCTAGCCGTGCAGATAGTTGTGGTTGTATTTGCCCAGATTTTGAGATACCCTTCTATCGCTGCTGCTTGTTGTGAACGGTTTTCTTTGGAACTACTTCCTAACAAATACATATTCCCAATAAAAGCTGTTAGTCTGTAAATTATCCAGAGTAACTGGTACACGTTTTCTGAAAGAACATGTTGATGCTGAATTTATTAAAAAGTACATTTTCACTGCTGTGAGTGCCACAGAAGCAGTTCCATTCACATCATAATGTATTGGGCTGGCGGCAAAACTCTAATTCCAATCCAAATCTATCTGCGTTGGTAGATATCACTAGAGGTATGTGAGAAAAAATATGTTTTTTGTAGTTCGGGTAAACTGACCCTGTAAGCCATATTTTAGATCAGCCACTCGGTCCATATTAACAAACTGACCGTAACTCTGCTCGCTCCTCGGGAGGACTTCCGTCTTCCTCCGGCTGCTCTGCGGGATTCTTTATAGAAGAAGTCATCAAGATGGATGTGTCCATCTGGCCGAACCTGAGAAATATCCCCGTTAACTAAATAAATGTAAAACATTATATTCAAATATCTCCGCACACACTATACCATACTGATATGTAAATGTATTCATTCTGCAGAACAGAAACTGATTCAATTATTACCATAGAGTTTTAATGGTGAGGAAAGATTATGACTAAGAAAAATATCCTCTATCTTACTGCAAAATGCTGTAGCTCTTATAAAATTATAGATTCTGCTGCTTTGGCACAGGACACGGTCATTACGGTGCTGTGTGAATCTAACAAGGTGACTAATCCAGAAATCTTGACCCATTTCAGCATTACAAGTGCAGAGGGCACAGCTGCGACACGCAAAGTGACCAGTGTCAGGTTCAGAACATCATACGCTGCATGCATGGATATGGCTGTTCTTTCAGCCCTGACACTGGCATCACGTCATTGTCTACCATCCTTGAGCTCAAGCCAGTGTTATGTTGTGCATCTTGTTACACATGACAATATTCTGCTTTTAAATGTTAAGATAGCTTTATGTTTTCCATTCCTCTTGGTAAAGCTTTCAAACCATTACAGCGGTTCCCTGGAGCTTAGCAACATTTAATGATCCAGAGAATCTACGAAGCATACTCTCTGTAGTGTAATTTGACAGAATTCTATTAAAAAAGTTATTTTGTTTAGAGAAATCATCTTGAACCACTTTTCAGTATTTCTACAAATCTGAACGGCTGAGTTGGCCAGACTTTGACTAACTTTAAAAACACTACTGAACACTAAAAGCCTAAATATCAGAATTGCAGTAAATCTGTCAGGACTTACCTAATGGATGGGTAGAGCGGGGAGCCCGATAAAGACATGACCAGGCAACAACACAGCAGCAGTGCAGCTTTCTCCATCCTCACAGCTAGTTGTGGAGAGGAATGGACAGCTAGAATAAATGACAGGAGTAGAAATTACATTAGAAAAAACGCTGAAACAACAGTTCCCCTCGACCACCCTCATCGCTCTGCAGAAGGCACTGAAGTGGCAGCAGGCAGAGATGTATGCCACGATTAAAAACATTAACATTTCGTTGAAAACTGTCAAAGGACAGATATTAAACGTATAATATCCACATTACATTTACACATGCGGTGGAAGAGTTACCTTGATATTTTGTGTGAATTCCGAGCGTCCCTGCAGTTCCTCTTTATGTGGCGCCCTCCGCTCTCATCTCTCATCGTCTTTAAGACTGGGAAAAAGGAACCACTGGAACAGTACTGTTTGTTATCCCTGCGTCCACAGTCAGTTTATACTGAACCTGTAGCTCCCAGTCACTCCCACATCACACACATCACTCTCTCTCTCTCCTTCCTTGAGCTGAGCTGCCTGGTGCTCTCTCTTTCTTTTTGTCCTTCTCTGGCTCTCTCAAATTCCAGTTTGCTTTACTGGCAAAGCCATAATCAAATACAAGATGCCAAAGTGTGTTGTATAAGTTTTACAATATGAGTACAATAATTCCGAATGTAGAAAAAGATCACACCACATAGTATGCTATAATGAAAGATCAAAAACAAATTGTTGCAAAAAAAAATTGAAAACAAATAAAAAATAAAAGAATATATATAAGAGGATGAGATATAGTTTATAGTCTAGAAATTTAAATGTAATGGTAATTTTGAGAGCCATGCAAACTGATCCCTAAAATAAAGTGTCTACAACTATTGCATGTCAAGGAAATACAAATGCATCTGTAGCCCATTTCATTTTGTCCAATATGACCTGATGGGGAAAACAACCACAAAAATAAAACACACACAAAAGACACAGAAACATCTTTTAAAGTGTGTTTGGGCGTGATCAAAAAACATATTGCTGCCTCATAAACTAGAATACATTTGAATAAACAGCTCCACGAAACACATTTTTATTTTTTTTAATGGCATTATGTTTCATTAGCTGTTATCTATTGCAGCTACAGACTGCCTTGTTTTAAAGCCTTCTGCTGTGCACACCTTGTATTTAACAGCTGGAGCTACAGATGGGATGATACCAAACATATATGGGCTGTGTTTCTTCTGACAAACAGACATTAGTACATTCCTTCCCTTGGATAATCTCTATTTCAGGAGAAGTGAATACAATTGAACAGATTTGTATTTTGATGCAGCCCCACTCCTCCCCTTGGGGGCGCAACGTGAAAAAACAAGTGTGAACTGGATATCTCACCAATAAGCGTTCAGCTTTTAGGACTGGATTTGGGTGATTTGTTAAAAGCCCACCCCGAAGCTTTCGCCGACGCGCGGAACGTTGTTTCGCGTCAGGAAGGTTTTTAGACGGACTGTGAAGTTGGACGTACCGGGGGATGTCGGGATGCTAGCGTGCGAGAGCTGAGCAGTGCGCCGATAGGTACTTAACCAACCTTTTGCTCTGTCATGGCCTTCAAAATTGCCGTGTAATAATAAAAACGTAAGGGCAACATCCTGAAATGGCCTCTGACTCTACGCCATATCTGTCAATTACTGAAATATATCATAAATATTGAGCTCTGGCCAATGTCAAACACAAATATTGTATATGATAGTTGTGGTAGTTAGACGTTAGCAGCTATGAGGTAGAACTTCTGCCACCGTCCCCAAAACGTGTTATCACCAAGCAGCATTCAACATTTGGACAGCTCAACTCTTTTTTTTTCTCGTGTTTCTGTAACGGTCCTCCACATGACGAGTGCCTGAAGGACACGTCCACAGCCGGTCAGGACACACCGTTAGCCAAGTCGCGCTAACTGTAGCTAACTACCGCATTATGGCTGCTCAGTAAGAGCTAAATCCGACAGCTTGCTACAGAGCCTGTGCTCTTGGCGCATGCTAACTAAGCATGAAGTACCTCAGGACTTTAAAACCCTTGTTTAACGTCACCATTCCCCAACACTGGATACCCATCAGGTGCGTCCAACCCAGATATTGTTCTAAACTAGCTAACCCCGGTGCTACTTCAAGGGAGAGGAGGACAACAGTAGACAAGTTCAAGTGTCAGATATCCTCTGGTCCAAGTTTTCAGGATTTCATCAAAGGCGTTTCAGTTAATAAGACTTGTGCCGCAGATGGAGAGTGCTCTGACAAACATAGTTATCTTTCGGAGGACTTGGAGATGGGGAATTCACGGAAAGGTTAGTCTGGGTCACTGAGAACCGTCAAGTCAAGTTTGATTGTTTGGCAGAAATACCAAACTGGTGTTTTGTCTTCACGTCGCAGTGTATTTTGAAACCTACGGATGTCAAATGAATGTGAACGACACAGAGATCGCCTGGTCCATACTGCAGAGGAAGGGATATCAACGCACGGCTGACTTGAGTGAGGTACAGGAGAGCACTGTCTTCTTTACACAATCTCCACTTCGTTTATGTCAAAACAGCTAACTAAAAAACTACTCGTTGTGCTTACAGGCAGATGTTGTCCTTCTGGTAACGTGCTCCATAAGGTACGATAACACGTTACCACGTCTTCAGACTGTTACATTCTCAGGAATAACCTGAAAAACTGCTGTCTTGACGGACAACTTTACAGTTCTTAAACACAACTCGCTAAAGTTGGCTTTGCAAGGTTTTCATGAGGCCACACGAACTAAATCAGAGGCACCGACTCATGGACAGACTTCTCTTCACAGAGAAAAAGCCGAACAGACTATTTGGAATAGACTGCAACAGCTCACCGCTATGAAGAAGAGACGACTGAAGTCCCACACACCCATGAAAATCGGAATTTTGGGTAAGTGCGTTCACTCGTGTACACATTTGCCGGTCTTGCAGAGGCTACCAAAGGTACAAATGGTTGTGTTTGTCCAGGGTGCATGGCGGAGAGGCTAAAGACAGAACTTTTGGAGCGGGAGAAGTTGGTAGATGTCCTTGCTGGTCCAGACGCCTACCGGGACCTCCCCCGCCTCTTGACTGTGGCTGACGGAGGTCATCAGGCAAGCAACGTGCTGCTGTCGTTAGAGGAGACCTATGCTGACGTCATGCCTGTCCACCACGCCCCTCAGGGATTTAGTGCTTTTGTGTGAGTGTGTAAGTTGCTTACCCAGCAGCTCTGGTTTTTGGCGGAGGTTAGTCGCCCTCCACACCACCTCCTGCCAGTCCGTTTTTCTACAGCAGCACTGTGTCCTTCTACTGTAGCCTCTGACGAATTTGCGTGCGTCTTTTTGTGCTGGCAGCTCCATCATGCGCGGCTGCGACAACATGTGTAGTTACTGCATTGTTCCCTACACCCGGGGGAGAGAGAGGAGTCGGCCTGTCGGCTCCATACTTGAGGAAGTTCGCATGCTCTCCGACCAGGCAAGTTGTGACCTCACCACTATAAGTCAGCCAGTTAAACTCCTACACGTGTTTGTAACAGGTAGATGTGCGCTGATAGCAATATTTGAATGGGAAGTAAGGCCCGTGCATTTTACATTGTGGCTTTATTACAAAGGGCTGTTGCACAAAAGTATTTGTCTAGTTAGATTAACACAGAATTGCGACGTGAAACGTATGTTCAATATATAGAATCGTGACTGCCTCTTACCTCAAAAAGTATTTCTATAAGCAGTTTTGCTTCACATGACTTCTAGCTTCAATACAACCTTAAATATATGCCATATATGTAACTTTCTGAGAGAGAAAAGTGGATTTTTTTTTTTGTTCAGTGAATGTAAGCCTAGCAGCTAGGCTGGTCAAGTCAAGCCACTTTATTTGAAGGGCACATTTAAAAACAACATGCTTTACAGAGACATGACAGTTACAATCAGAAAATCCAGAATTAAATTGATAAAAGCACAAGAATCACAATATATTTTTAATTAAAACAGGTGTGTTGCACAGCACTGCTTCTCTCCTGGGTGCCAGCTGGTGCAGAGCAAACCACAACACACCAAAAACGAAATATTCCAGCACGCGCTGGGATACTAGGATCGGAACTATTGTATTAACAGCTTTATTACGTTAAAAACAAAAAGGAGCAAACAACGCGTTTCGCACGTTGCTTCATCAGGTTCACACTGTGCTTGATTCCGTCCTGGGAGACGGATCCCTCCTCTGTTGCTAATTCCTGAGGTTTTCTATCATTTTTGTTTTCCCTGTTAAAAGGGTTTTTTCCTTAGTCGAATCGAGGGGAGGAGGCTCTAAGGACAGAGGGTGTCGTGTGTTACAGATTGCAAAGCCCTTTGAGGCAAAATGTGAGATGTGATATTGGGCTATATAAATAAAATTGAATTGAATTGATTGACATTGTCAGTGTACAAAAACTGGCTACTCCACCTCCAACACCACAGAGGATGAGCAGATACAGAATACCATAAATATCATAGAGTGCAGAGTACATGAATATCCTCACAATAAGATGCATCAAAAACTAGTAGAAAAAAAGTAAATAAAATAAACCAGGTACTATACAAATACATAATCCATTACGAAAGTTTATTTA
Source organism: Coreoperca whiteheadi (assembly GCA_011952105.1). Classification (NCBI taxonomy): domain Eukaryota; kingdom Metazoa; phylum Chordata; class Actinopteri; order Centrarchiformes; family Sinipercidae; genus Coreoperca; species Coreoperca whiteheadi. The sequence goes on along the minus strand of CM022473.1, from coordinate 8,607,100 downwards.
TAGAATATATTAATCTATATATATACATACATATATATATGTCTTAATAAGGGAAAGGGGGTAGTGGCAGGAGGGGTTTTAGTGGGTAAACCTTTACCTACACATGTGGTCATCTGTAGGCACAGAGAAACAATATAGGTTAAACATACAAGCACAAGTTACAAAAATGGACTCAAGTCTAATGCCTCATTCAACCCATGTGTCTCCAAGGTGTTGAGAGTGTATATATCCAATAGGCTTCTCTTTTCAATAACTGATTTATGATGCTGCCACCCCTAGAATTAGGAGCGACTCTCTCGACCCCTATGAATTTAAGGGAGCCAGCAGAACCGTGGTTGCTTTCCTTGTCGTGCCTCGCAGTTGCATAATCCATGTTTTCATTTCATTCATTATAGCTGCTTTAAGTTCAGCTTTTCTCAATTTAAGATTCCGCTTTGTTTGGTCGCATGGACACTATCACGCGTATAGATAACCTGTGTAGACATACAACTAATACACTCTCTAATTTTATACTTTTTACCTGTGTGAGGATGGTGAAACTCCTTAGTATAATAAGGGTTAGAGCAAGGTGTACAACTGCCACATCTATAATTTTACGTCTTGACATGGGCTTAAAAATATAAGTGGAGGGGGAGGGTCTAATTGTGAAGGGGAAACTATTCCACAGTTTAGGGCCAAACATGGAAAACACTCGATAACTCTAAGATTTTGACTCGGAGCGTGAAATGAAGAGCTGTGATTGGTCAGTAGATCTGGGGGTTGTGGAGGTGGAATAGGGGATGAGGAGGTCAGAGATATAAGCTATAAAAAGTCAGGTGAATGCAAGTCTGTTCTGAACAGTAAAATGACTAGCTGAGATCCATGCTCACCATCACCAGTTTAAATTTCGCACTGAAAAAGAACGTATGTCTTGGTGAATCAATAATTCCAGGTCTCCCTGACTAGTATGTGTGTGTGGTGTGTTTCTTTTCAGGGCGTGAAGGAGGTGACTTTGCTGGGTCAGAACGTGAACAGCTACAGAGACACGTCAGAAGAGCAATTCTGTGGCTCCGATCTGACGCCGCTCAGCCGGGGGTTTCAGACCGTCTACAGAACAAAACAGGGAGGCCTGCGCTTCTCCGACCTGCTGGACAGAGTGTCGCACATCGATCCTGACATGAGGATCAGATTCACTTCCCCTCACCCCAAGGATTTTCCTGATGAGGTAAATAATACACTTGCGTTGTTTAATTCTGCTAAAGAGGGCAGCTGCTGATCAACACACGCTCTTAAAAGCTCATTACAACCCAGTGTTTGTGTCCAACTGTCAGGTGAGCGACATGAATGTTCAACAAAGTGCCTTTTTCCTGTTTAATCACGTTTCCCAACACAACCCTGCTTCTTTCTGTGTAGGATTCCCTGTATTAACTCGGCTGATTGAGGCCTCATGACCTGGTCTGTGTGCTGCTGTTTACAGGTTTTGCATCTGATTGCGGAGCGAGGGAACATTTGTCAGCAGATCCACCTCCCAGTCCAGAGTGGGAGCAGCAAGGTCCTAAAGGCAATGCGCCGTGGGTAAGAGACCAATGCCCCCCCCACCCCACACACACACAACTAAATCGTCAAAGGAATTCCGTTTGTAAAGCTTTTTGTGAAGTCTCTTAATATTACTGTGTTCTAATAATGTGTATTTTTCTCATAAAATGTACAGCTACACGAGAGAGGCTTACCTGGATCTTGTGAAGAACATCAAGAGAATAATCCCAGGTAGGCTCCAAACATCTGGTTCAATTTGTTCTAGTACTATAATATTGTACTCAGGTAAAAGTATTGTTCCTTTAAAGACATCTTACTCAAGTAAAAGTGAAATTATATGTGTAAGAATTTACTTAGATGAATGAACGAAAAAAAGGTCTAAGTTAAAAGGGAATTCCAATTATGGGGTTAATCGCGCCAGTGGACTTTCTGTTTTTATAGGTTATTTTGCCTTTATCTGATAGGGACAGCTTAAGGTGAGACAGGACATTTTGGGGGGGGCTGCAGCAAAGGACCGCAGGTTGGATTCGAACCCTGGCTGCTGCAATAAGGACGTGTACGTGGGGCACGCACTCTACCAGGCGAAATTATTCATAATTTATATATAGATATGGTAGGGAAGTGAAAAACAGAGCCTGATTTAAAAAATACAAGAATGATCATGTAACAAAGAACAGACTCACACAATGTTGCAATTTTTTATTTATTTATTTATCCTTTACTGATGCAGAGGGACCTTTATGATTACCTTAGATTGTTTGTTTTTCACTTGCAAGACGTGTGTCCTATATGTGATGGAATGAAAGTGATTCTTACCAAAATGGAAGGTAAAGTGATTCCAGGATGTTTTAGTGCCATTTTAAGAGATTTAAGCATCTTTTGATGATTATTGGGATGATATCGTGAATTGTTTTTGCCAGGATAATTGCAACATGAAATTTTCAGATCATCTCATGCCTAACTCTGTTACATTTTTGAAATGGTGTGTGTGTGTGCGCGCGCGTGTGTGCGCGTGTGGGCGTGTGTGTGTGCGCGCGTGTGCGTGCAAGCCCTTTTGTCCAAACTAACAACACATGTATTTTCTATAGATGGCTCTTTGCAGCCTGTGCACACACCCGATTATTAATTAACTAAATGAACATACACCGCCTTTCTCAGTGTAGCCTTACTAGAAAATGTGAAGAACTCGAGGTGGACAAAACTCAAACTATTAAGCACAAATAACAATAAATAAAAAGGGTTATGGAGACCGCGGCAGGTGCAACAAACATTATTAAGCCACTCAATGAAATCGCCTGCCACGTGAAGAATCAACAGTAGAATAAAACATCACTATGGCAGACAAGATGGACATGTACAGTATAAACTGAGATGGCCGACAAGGGCAAACTCGCTGCTTTTCAGAAAATTAAAAAAGCATCTTCATTAATTTGACAACACACGCGCAGCATTTAGAAAACACGCTGCAAATACACAACACAACCAGATGCACGCATGCGCTGCAAATACACAAAACGACAACGGAGGTGTTTCCAGGGGACACTAAAAAGTGCTGAACACCGTGTGGACAGGCCTGTTGTCAAGTTTGTTGCCAGGGTTTGTGACGCCTGAAGTTCACGTATCATCCGTTCACGTCGACGTGGTGGGTTTCTGACTTCTGTTCTACTGCTCTACTCTGCGCGTGCGCTGGAAGTGACCGCTGCACGCACCTCGCAAGATCCTGCAGAGCGAAAAAGTGGAATTCTAATCAGGAATTTCAATTTGTGTCCGTGTGTCAGAGGTGAGTCTCAGCAGTGACTTCATCTCAGGCTTCTGTGGTGAAACAGAGGACGACCACCTTCAGACTCTGTCTCTGATCAGAGAGGTGGGCTACAACGTGGGATACCTGTTTGCCTACAGTATGAGAAAGGTGAGCGCTTGGTGGGTTTGCAGTTTAAGTTACGCCACAAAAATGTTCATATTTTAGAATCATATCCAGGCTGTTTATTTTCTTGTCAGTTGTCACGTAAGTTAATCTAGTACATTTTTTTTGCCACTTCCCTTGTGATTTTCTTACTCAGAAAACCCACGCCTCCCATCGGCTACGCGATGACGTGCCAGCGGAGGTGAAGCAGCAGAGGCTGGAGGAGTGTATCAGTGTGTTTAGAGAGGAAGCGGCGAGGGTCAACGCCGCGCTCATCGGCAGCACACAGCTTATCCTGGTGGAGGGAGTGAGTACTGCACCCGCAACGGCGCACTTCCCTCAAAGGACGTGTGGTTTAAAGTTCATTACCCTGAACACGAGTATAGGAAGTTTCCTCCAACACATATCTTATTCATTTTCCTCTCAAAACGAATCCAGGCAACAAAGATACTGCTGCCTCTCCGAACGTCTTCTTGTGAAACGGATTGAGACTAGCTACATTTTGGATGCAATGGAAGACAGAATAATCATAGTTTTTAGCCATGCTAGATAGCTAACTAAGATAGTGAACATGGGAAACATTACACCTGCGTAATGGTAACATTAACATTTAGCTTAAAGCGCCGCAATGCCTAAGAGCCGTCTCACAGAGCCAATAGCATGGCTGTAGACTTTTAATCCTGTTGATGCTTAAACCTCGTTCCGGTATGTGAGGTAGAGGATAGATTAGCTCCTATAGAAATACAGAAATTGAATTAGTATTGAGTAACACCGCAACACCGTGGATAAAAGTAGTAGGCGTGTACCACTGCACTGTGTTACTGTAACCTGTTACCAGGCAACACTGCTCACCTCTGGTTTCCATTTTTATGCAGGAAAGTAAAAGATCTGTCAAGGACCTGTGTGGGAGAACTGATGGCAATATGAAAGTGATTTTCCCCAAAGAGGATGTTGCCGTTCAGCCTGCAGAATGCAACACTGCACTGGTCAATGCTGGAGACTATGTGCTGGTGAAGGTAGGGTTCGGTTCATGCAGATAGTACATCTTTAAAGAGTCAATGCAATAAAAGACTGATGGGGCCAGTAGTGTTGGTAGATATTAGTTATCACAAATATTTTGGTAGCGGCATATATATATTGGCTGATAAATAACAAGAAATTGCTTTACAGAAATGCCAAAGATATGTTTACGGTCCTTTAGAAACAGTGTCACTGTTGCATAGTTTTTCAACTTTAAAATGTCCCACTCACTCCCAGTCCATATCTTTGTCACAATTCTTTTAAAAACCAAATTTAAAGGCCCTGAAAACACATTTTCACAATCAGCCTCTTAATATATGTTTTGGGAACCTACATGCCCACACTATTTTCTGTGTTTGTTCTTTTTATATTTTTTACTTTTACTCATATTAATATTGCTATCAACCCTCAAAAATCCAGTAATGGTCAGGCTATACTTCAAATATTGGGCAGATTTATTTAAGCTTTTTATTAGTTTAAGACAGAGATAAAGCACGTTTCTAAGCTTTGAGAGTGTCTCTATATTATTCCTAAAATGAGAAATCCCTCGCAGGTTCTGACATGAAGGCACACCTTTAATAAAATCACCTAAAACCCATGTCTAGCTGTAACACACCAACCGTCAGGAAAAAGGGCAAGGTAAAAGATAATAAAAAAGTCAGTGGTAGGGGGGACATCATTTAAGAACTTTAAGGCATTATCTGGTACTTTCAAAGATTTCTCCATTCAATCAATCGTTTTGTGACGTTTTGTGTCTATAATGTAGATATTGTCGGCCAACTCCCAGAGCCTGAGAGGCCGAGCCCTCAGTCACAGCTCCCTGAGAGGCACGGTGAGGCGCCAGCTTGATCAACATGTGACTGAAACTGTTGACACCACAGGAAAGAAACTCTAGCACACTGCCTTCTTCTTTTGAATGACTTTGAAGACACATGGAGGCTGTTTTTAATGGGTATTTTGTCATCTTACAGTAACTTTGGACTGCTGTGATGAGCTATGAAAACTGCAATGTGTTATTTATACAGTAACTCTGTGCATGTACATATTGAACTGCTTAAGATATTGAAACTTGTTTGGATGATGTAAATTATACAGTTTGTTTAATACATACCATCCATGACTGATTTGTTTTGTCTGAAGCAGTAGTGCCTGATTGATGTTATGGCATTTTTTATGGGTATCTCCAAACTCCAGTAAAAATGGCATGCATCAGCAAATTTGTAAAATCGCGCTGAGCTACAAAGTCAGAAACTTTGAGAAAGAATTTGCCTGAAGTCAGCAGCAGAAAGTGCTGCGATCTGCTTTGGAAGGAAGACGTTTATTCAAAAAGTTGATTGTGGTGGCAAAAAACAAACCCTGTCCTGTTATGAAAAGACTGTATTATTATTAATACAGTTCACTGCCTTCATCTACATTTTATATGTAGAAAACCTGGTCTGAGTTCACATTTAAAAGAAAAATAGTGTAAAAAAGACAGACAAAATGTGGGAAAAGTAATACTTGTTCAGGACAGGTAGTAGTCTGGCTGTGATTGGGTCTTGATGGTGGCCAGAAATGCCACTCAACCTGCGAACTGAACATCTGTCCCAATCAGCAAATAGTCCTAGAGGAAAATAAAGCACAGAAAAAACACTTAATAACTGCTTTGACATTGGGAATTCTGTTGATCAGCTAGATTTCTAAGATGTTTTCTACCAAGTTCGTAGTCCTTATTAAAATCCCTGTCATATAATAAATGCTGCACACTCAAAACAAACATGCAGTTTTATAGAAAACATCCAGTCTCTGACCTTCAGGACCTGAAGCTGAGTGTTCACAAGCTTCATCTTTCCAAGTGTAGGAAGTGGGTATCCCTTTGCAAGTTGAACTATGAGGCAAAATGCAGAAATTTAGATAAACTAGTCGCAAACAGTGAATTCTATAACATTTTAATTAGATAGAGTAATTCATGCATTAAATGCAGCTCAAAGTGCGTTAGAATAAAACAAAAAGAGAAATACGGTGAGAACAAAACACAAGTATAAAATAAACTTTAAGGTAAGAGGACAAATAATAATAATAGCAAGTCGTCACGGTGGTTATGTTGACGGAAGTTAGCCTATTTTCAGGCGCTGCGTAATATCATTGCTCCGCTGCACCCATGTTACGGCCGCAAAGTTCTTTGACTATTACGCAGGAATGAAAGAATAGTTCCTAGCCATATCGGTGTAGAAAATCGCAACAGTTGGGCTTAGCACACGATGTAACTACAGAAGAGTCACGTTTTAAATAGGAAAAATATTGAAAGTGTCCTCGGTCATTTTTGAACGAGATGCTAATGGTCTAATCCGATTCAATGATGTATGCTAAGCAATGCTAAAAGTGCTACCGCCAGATACAAAGAATCGATTCAAAAACGGTAAAACTCAACTATTTAACACTAGGGGACTTGGAAAATGAGCCTATTTTCAAAAAAAGTGGAGTGTTCCTTTAAATCACAGTCAATAAATGACCCCTGAACTCCATCCTGAGGTTTGATCTGCGTGCAACAGCCGGAGTACATGCCCTGCAACAGAGTTCATATGGAGTACAAACTGGAAATGCAGGAGCTCACCATTCAGTTTAGGTATCACCACCACTTTGAGGACTAATTGGAGGATGTTGTCGAGGGAGCTGATCTGCAGGTTAGGGTTAGATTGTCAGGTTGGTACTGATGGTACATGCTGTGACTTGTGTTAGAATGCAGCTCTCACCTGAAACTCTCCCACGTAACTTGTCCCCAGGGTCAGATCCATTCTGTGCAAATTAGGCAAAATGACACCGTGACGTTCATCTTTACAAGGACCTTTTGGCCCCATTTTTCTCTTCTGAGAACAAGTAGGGATTTTTTAGTAACTCACTTGTTTAGGGTGACAGCTCCAGCCAGCCTTATGCCACTGACAAACACTTGGGCACTGACACTGGTCTCCTGTGAAGACAAGATGGCGAGAAACTTTAGTTTTGTTTGTGATTTTCTAAACCACAGTAATGACTTTTCGTCATGCCATCTGTGTGACCCACCAGGTTTAGGACAAAGAGAGGGGAAAGTGTGGTGTTTGGTTGGATAGCGTAGGCCGTCACTGTGCCAGTGGCCTGAACTGTCACGTTGTTGGGTTCAAAAGTGATGCAGGGATATTGCACCGTCTTCACCAGCAGTTTCATCATCAGACCTGGGAAGCGTTTGGCAATCTGAAAATACATATCTAGCTGACAAATGGCAAAAGACATTGGTGCTTCTCATAAAATCAGCGAAATGTGTGGTCACCTGCGGGATGAACACTCCAAATGTGCTGGTTTTGAGTCGGAGGGGAGAGCCTTGTGGGATCTGTTGTGACAGAGCCAGAAAGGTTGTAGATCGTGTCATGAAAGTAAATTCATTAGGGAAGCAGAAGGATGCGGCTCACCATGTCATCCGTGATGTACAGGCTGAGGGCTCCGGCTTTGTTGTAGACAAAAGCTGCAGAGTTGGTGGTGAAGGCAGACACGCCGATGTACAACATGTTGTTGATCTGGGGCGGCAGGGAAAAGGCTGCGGGGGAGAATGGAGGCTCCTGATGCTTCCCGATGTTGTAAAATTCACCCTAAATGACAAAGAAACAGGAGAGACAGAAAAGTTGTGACATGACCATGACGGTCCAATTCTTCATAACCAAACTGAGGCTTCAGATATATAAAATGTACAGTATAATGGTATACAATTCTTTACCTTTAAGCTGAAGTCTATGGAAGATTTTGAAACTGTGGGCGATGACACCATGGAATATTCAATCTCTGCATACTGGTCCACTTGGGCTACAACTGCATTAAGGTAGAAAGTCTCTCATTTATTCAGCATTAATGAAACATCCAAATATTTGACATCAAGCTAATCTTTTACCATTGAGAGTTTTCAACTGAGGGTTCAAATCAGATACTGCATCAGCCACCAGAGGGCAGATCTGCAACAATAAAGAACAAGAAAAATCTATTCCCAGACTCCAAAAGAAGCTTGGTGTTACACAGTGATTTCTGACTGGGGGAAACTATTCTTAAAAGCCCCCCAAAATGGCTAAAGAGCACTTCAGAATCAGTATCATTACAGCAGAGGAATACCTTTCAATGTTTCATCCACAATTACCACTATTTTGGGATGACCTTTGTTTAATGTTAATGAATTTAGACTAAAGAGTAAATGGATGTGCTGAATGAGTGATCTGAAAGATTGCAGGGTGTTTTGCGCTCTGTGAGAACTTCCTGTCATATTGGTTCTATTTTCTCAAGCGGCTGTATTCACAAAACATCCTGAGACTAAAGGTTGCTCCAAATTGGCCGAGTTCAGAGAAAAGAGAAAATGAAAGTGCAAAAATTTGGGCACGTCGGTCTTAACTTTAGGACTGGTCTGGTCACCAAGACCTACTCACAATCAGTAATGTGCCTCATTGCATCAGAGTTTTTTGAGAACAATGATAATGAACTTTTAAAAGCATATTTTGATGGCGAGTGAGTTAATAAGGATCCAACTTTGCACAACTCTGCACTACTGTGTCTCAGGAAAAATGCAGATGGAGTTTGCAGTTGTATTTGGAATATCTCCGCTGTCTGTCAGAATTATTCATCAAACCAAAAATGCACTCTTCACACCTAGTGGTGGAAAGCACATTTACTCAAGCACAATTTTGAAGTAGTTGTACTTTACTTGAGTATTCCCATTTTCTGCTACTTTCCACTGCATTTCAGAGGGAAATATTGTAGTTTTACTCCATTACATTTATCTGACAGCTAGAGTTACTTCACAAAATAACACTTCACATAAAAAACCCTCAATGAGCTTCTAAAATGCAACATATTGTTAAAGATTAAATCAGTGGCTGACCCCCTATATAAAACAGTGTCTAGTTGGGGCTCCTTGTCACATGTTTGTAATAATAACACTCACAAGGTTAGTTTTTCTACAAAACTAGTACTTTTACTTTTGATACTTTAGGTACATTTAATTGATAATACTTATTTACTTTTACTTAAGTATGAATTTAAATGAAGTAGTTTCACATTTTTTGTATTTTACGTAAGTTGGGGACGTGGATACTTCTTCCATGGCTGCTCAGCTTTGTGAACAAGTCTCAAGAGGAAACTCCTAGTTAGGAACTTTTTGCTGCATTTAGGAGGATTCCTAAAATAAGATACTTTGTTGTTACGGACTCTAGGATGCGGGGTGTTATATATTCATGCTGTAATGTTTTACTGTGGTGCAGTATGTTCTCTTGTCAATCAGGGCTTGTCACCACTTCATCTGATCCTCCAGAGGGTTTTCCCTCCTGGCCAAGCCTCTGGAATCCCACCAATGGTTGCGCTCCAGTCTTCCCCCGTGCTTGGCTGTGTCCCGCCCCTTTTGGTCATCAATGTCAGCTACCAATCCCATCCGCGCCGATTCGTCCCGTGCGGTGTATAAAAGCTACGTTGTGAAAATGGCCGGGAGACTGAGATTTAACTTGAGTAGTCCGCTTTGTTGCCTCTCTATGTGCAATGTTAACTGGTGTAGTGTTAGCTGGAATGTTAACCAGTAGCATTAACTCGTGCTGCCTTGTGAGTAAGATATGAGGCACTAGTTTGTGGTTTTGGGGCCAGGGCAAATTAGATTTTGTTGTTCTTCTGATACCCATTGCTTACACCTCACGTAGCCTAATCTATCCGTCTAGTTACACTAGTTTATGGAGTGGTTTTGCCGTAAGTTGTTTGGGTTCTGACAGATCAGATTAGAGCAGTCAGGTAGGTTTTTGTTTCATTACTTTTAGCTATTTTAGCTGCAGTGAGTCAGAGTGGTTGTTGCCTAAGGGTTAGGAAGAGTTTTTCCTTTGTTCTTTTTATCGTTTGACGCCACCCACCGCCCTTCCCCTTTTAGGCCTTGCCCTCTCTGCTCTTGTTTTTGTTGTATGTAACTATTGGGAAAAATACCTTTCTTGGAACTGTACTCTACTGCCGGCGCACTCAACAATAAATGGGTGTGCTTGCCTGACTAAATCGGCTGTATGTTGCTTCCCTTACCCCAAGAGTTCTCCAGGGTTGTAACATTGTGAATACAACTCCAGAGAGGAAGGGTGATCATCAAAGACAGTGTGTATAAGGCTGGTTTGTCCTCACCTGTTTCTGCAGTTGATTTTGCAAAGCCTTGTCAATGAAGTTTTTGAAGAGATTGTACAGCCAGCTGAAACAAAAAGCAACCACAGGAATTATGTGCAGTATGTTGAGCACGACAAGTAAAACAAAAATAAAAAAATCACATTCCATTCCCTCACATGGGTTCCTACGTAGTGCACGGCAAGGTTTTTTTTACCTGGCTCCACCATGGAATTTGATGGTAGCACTGCCGACAGTGGCCGCACAGTTGATACTACTGACCACAGGTCTGCCTGTCTCATCACTCTTGATGGTAATACTTGTAGTGATAGTGAGTCCGTTCACATTCAAATTGAAAGAGCCGCTGTCCTTTCTGTTAAGAGAGAGGAGTCACTGCTGCAGCAGAAATGTCAGAAAATTGATTTAACTTTACTGTACAAGGACGAAATCTTTTCTCACTCACATTATTCGGAGGTACTTGACCCTCCAGTTTCCATGCAGACTGATGAAGGCGTTACCAATTTGCAGTCTGACACCCGTACCTGGCACCAGATCCACCAAAGATTTTGGTAATCCCACATCCACAATTTGCATACTGGAAGAAACAACACACGTTTGTAAAGGGACTTGGGAAAAAAATACCACCTTAAGTATCAACCAACAAAATTTAAAGGAGTGCTGGATAAATGGGGGCCTTACTTTGACAGGCTGTACTGGACCTTGCCAATGGGAGACACCTTCTCTGTCCCTGAAATATCTGGGACTTTGATGGTTTTGAGTCTCTGCTGGACTGAAGCCATCCCCAGTTGTCTACCTAGCAAAAGGCAAGAAAATTGCCTGATTAATTTGATTATTAAACTCTGGAGAGATCGGTGCTTTTCACCTGAAAGAGGAAACATGCTGCAAGCCGTACCATATTCAAGGCCTTTTTCTGTTAGTTTGACCTTTACCCCAGGATTGGTGCCTAAGGTCATAGGGATTAAAGCCACCAGAGCCAGCCAACAGCACAGGAACATCTTGACTGCTGAGATAAAAAGGACAAGATCGTCAGCAAAATTCAGATTTTTTTATGAACATCACACCATAAACCAATTACTAACTCTTCTCCCTTTCTACCTCTGCTCAAAAAAAAAACAAAAAAAGCAAACCCTTCCTATCCTTAGCTTTGTATACTGTGCTGGGCTTTAATCAGACTCGTTTTTTGATGCACTTATGCTTTTTGTTACCTTGTGTTGTTATATTGCTTCCATTGTCTTCCTCAAATGTAAGTCGCTTTGGAAAAAAGCGTCTGCTAAATGACTAAATGTAAACCAGGCAAAGTTTCTGCTGACATATCCCTTTTATAGATGAGGATCATATCTTAACATATATTACTTATGTCAGTGTCTTCTCCTTAAAGCACAGCCCCTTCTTTTTCAGCTATTGTCAGGATTTACTACTCTCCATGATCAAGACAATCAAAGATATAGGCTGCGTGTATAGTTTTTTAGTCACATTCCCATCAATATGAAGATAAAAAAAACACAGTGAAGTCAAATTTGTGGAAGTGGCGGAAGATGTACTCCGATGTTTTACTTAAAAAGGTGGGGTATGTGATTCTAATCCAGTATACCTCTTTTTGTGAAATTCAGCAAATATGTCCTCACGGTCCGCTAGCTGTCCGTTCTCTGCGTGCGCTGAAACTAAATCCGGTGTTTGTACCCAGCCCTGGCTTCAGTGGAAGCCTGTGAAAGAGCTGACTGTCAGTGCTGTAGAAGAAACCACATGACCCCTAATAAGTCAGCAGGCAAGACGGAGTTTAATTAAATTAGGCTTAGATTAAAGGCCCAGTCTGCCATTTTTGTCAATTTTAAATATGGATATTTGAATCAGTATATAAATCTTCAAGATTTCAGATAGAAAATGCACATTTTGGAACACTCAAGTCATTGTAGTCTCACAATGACTCACAATTGTAAGATAATTTTTTTTGGCATTTCTGGCGGTTCTTATTGTGATAGTGATAACCGGAGAGAGACAAGAAAGGCAGGGGAGAGAGAGAGGGGATGGCATGCAGCAAAGGGCCTGCACTGGAATCCAACCCGGGCCACTGCGGTAAGGTCTCAGTCTTGATTTGTGGTGAGCTACCGGGGAGCCCACAATTGCAATATTTGAAGATGTGTAAGACAAACTGAACTGACAAAATCTAAGACATGTGACTACCAGTGGAAAGCTTTTCTAAGAGGAAGTTTCTATGTGGGTCAGAAGTGCAGTAGAGGGAGAAGGTATTGCAGATGCACAATAGGAATGGCATCCTTTCAACAACAAAACTCTGTGCAAAAAATGGTGTAAGAGCTATTGAAGAGAAACCATGAACACTCATCATCTCTGACTATACATACCAAGACATCAGCATCGAGACACCAAAGTAGTGATATTACATCTAAATCATCCTAAAACACTAGCAACTTTTATGAGGTGTGGCAGTCAGTAAATCAGTAGTGTTTGCGGGTGAGCATGAATGTCAAGTTCAAGTTGAGCTTTATTGTCACTCCGCTACATGTGGTGACATACTGTGGAACGAAATGTGAGAGAGTGAGTGAAGTGTTGTATGTGAAAAAGACAAAACAAAAAGGTAATGCTGTGGGGCGCAGAGTCCCCCCCCCCCGCCTCTCTGGCCTCTATGGCACAAACGGCATGCATTTGTTTGTAGGACTGGGAACACCGGGCCCAGGTGTTCCCAATAACTAATGCCCCGACCACACCCACTGGGGATCTGCAACAGAAAAAATACATAGACAGGCAGCCCGTCCTTCAACCAAAAGAGGCGGGGCCATCACAGTACGCACATTACATTAAACTATTCAAGTCAGATAATATCCAAACATACTCTTCAACAAATACACTTAAGACGGCAATTGAAGCAGAGGTGGACAAACACATCCTTCTCACCGAACAAATCAGAATCAATGGGACACTTTAGGACAGCTGATCCCTACTGGAATCTGTTAGGAAAATGTTCAGATACTACGATTTAAGCTTGTTAAATATTTGGACCACCATTATAAAGATTTAGCTTTGAGAACAAACCTAAGAAAATCTCAAGAGTAGATTTGTACATTTGACCCCATACAGTGAATATACACCCACTCTTACCTGAAGCTGCAGTTTGTCAGGACCAGACTTTCTCTGATGTGTTAGTCTGACTACCAAGAAGGCAGACTGAAAGAGGAAGGGAGGCACATGGCATCTAATTCACTTAATGAAACAGGAACTGAATTTGGCTATGGGACTATCCCAGATAAAGCAACAGTAAGCAAACTTGGTATTTGACCCATCTTCACTGCCCTGCTCTCTTATAACCTCTTCAAAATCAAGTTTTCTTATTCGAGTGTTGTTTGCATAAGAAACAAAATTCTGAAAATTTGAGTTTTAAAAGCTTGACATGGTTTTCGACAAGTTTTTGTCTTTTCTTTCTAGATCCTCAAATGGCATTTCCAGTTAAGTAATGCATAAGGACCTAACCAAAAAAATAGGGGAAAATGTTCCTCTGTCATGATGAGTGTTGGCAGGCAGGTAATTAGGGGAAGGAGCCAAGCGCAGACAGAGGAGGGAGGCAGATGACTTGAATAGAGCTCTTTTAATGGCTTACTGGTAGTGATGGGTCTCTGACACCCGAGGCTCCGACACATGCGCGGCGTTAGCTCATGAACCATTTGTATCGAACTACTGTGCCAAGGCGTGGTTGGGTCATGTGACTAGTGACGTTGGAAGCAGTTGAGTGCTTCGAATCACCTGAATGGTTCGATTTGTCATGTGAGTCACTTGGCGGGATCGAGCGTGTTCAGGGATATTTAGTGGCGTTCATTATGCCACTGGTCTGGTTGTTTCAGCCCTGCTGGGCAGCTGAGCGGTGGCATGGGTGGCTCTTATGAATCGTCTTGAAAGTCAAGGGCTACGGGTTATTTTCTGAAAATTAACGTGGGTTCGATTCCCGAACCAACTGAGTGTTACTTACGTCATCAATGAAACATTTGAAATGAATTTACATTTGCCATTTTGCCTACTGAACACCTTCTATTCAACATCTTTTAAGCGACGGGCTATTTAGAGTAGTTTTTAATGATAGATTATGATTCATAGCCCAAAACGTGGTATATAGCTGTAGACTTCTACAAATAGACATGGTCTTTAACATGAGTTCAGAGTTACTTTATATTTTATTATGTCAGTTTGAAACCATACAACCATGTAGTGTAGTGAAACGGAAATGTGCGCATTACGAATCAAATCCCAAACAATCCATGAACCAATGACACCATCCGATTGCTTTTTATTTTATTGACCACTAGATGTCGTACTTGCCAGACTTGTTGTCATTATTATGTTTTTCTATTAGTTGATTCAGTTCATTCATAAAGAATTATTGAAAGATTTTATTGCCAAAATGATTAAATAACTGTTAAGTTGTACCCACTAAATACATGTAGATTTATGTTTAATTTTTCATAATGTCCATTTTTATTTAAACTGGAAATACATAGGGTCAAAATGCAACAGTTTGACCCTAAAGGGCTTTTGCCACCGTACTGACTGAGGGGGTTGTGAGCTGTCCTATGGGTTGACAGACTGATGCTAACAGGATTTGGGCAAGGAGCTTGGATTACCAATGAGCATGAGAAGAAGGACATTTAAAAAGTTTAAAATGCAAAAGCTTGAATGGAAATCGTCAAACTGATGAAATTGAAAATGGAAATAGGAAAAGAGAAACATCAAGTATGAAACTCAAATTGGGAAATTGAAAATCTTTTTATTTGCATTTACACTTTACCATTTGGTATTTAGCATTTAGCATTTAAAATTTAAAATGTAATCTTTTCCATTTTAAATTTTATCTTTTCCATTTCCATTAGGCGTTTCCTCATGCTAGTACAATTAGTCCTGCTGCTTTCTGGCCTCATGGCTTCAAAGCAATGGGACGCTGAGTGATATCATTATGCAATTTGGATCAATTACTTTTCTAATCAAATATAAAAATGTTCTTCTTTTAATCAAAGCCTGTTAAAGTATATCATCAAACATTTAGAGGTTGAAATCGAGCATAGCCACAGAAAGGCTTTTCAAAACATAGTTTATGGCTGAATTTCTATCCCCATCTTCATACCAGTTCAGAATTATTGCACGAAGAAACCCAAAATTTAAAAAAAAAATTATTTCTAAACATTGAAACAAGAACATAATCATGTCCTTCAGTTAAAGATAAACCAACAGTTCGCAAAGGACTAGTTGCTGTATTATTTTCAATATCATGTAATTGTAATGTTATAAACTTAAATACTTCCCTCAGATTGGCATTGTTAGTCTGCAACTTGGACATTAATATGATGCTTATGAACTTATTCCATCTGTTATGGAATTGCAATAGCAAATGACAGCCTCTTAGCTATCTGTCAGTAACTTTCCTTGTTACGATTGTGATTTGTAGAATTTCTTAACGTGATCTAGATTGTGCTGTTCAAGTTCAAATCAAATTGAAATTACATTCTGTGGGGCATCGCAAACCCCCCAACTGCTCCGGGGGAGCTGCTCAGTGGCTGACAGTTGGTGGCTGTGGTTGTGCTGAGCAGCTTCCAGGTGTGAATGTGTGTAACAGTGAGTGTGAACAGAGAAAAAGACCATTGTTCTCAGTGATACTCCCATAAAGAGCCCTTCAAACAGCTTTGCGTCATGCTTTCTAAAGCTTGTGCATCATCACCACATTTTGTGTCGAAGCACAAGTGTGGAAAAAAGCTAATGATAGAGAACTCTAAATAGGAGTTTTGCTGTTATTGCTGACAATAAAATCAGTACTTTGCTATAATTAGATAGTGTGTGTTAGTGTATGACATATATTAATATTAAAATTTGATTAAAATTGATTTGCTGGCTTCACTGCTGTAACTAGTTGCTACTTTTCTGATGGAAACCCCACATTCTGTTTTCAATTTTTCAATTTATTTTCTTCACATATTTTGTATGGAAATACAAAGGGCACCTATAAGTAGAGGCTGCCTTGTAAACAGACAATGAATGACAATAGTAAAACACAGCTGCAATAATATAAAATATGAAATGTCGCTATGGCGGGAATGGGGTTGGAAGAATAAAGGCATGCTGTGTGGTGTGGGGGCATAATATATATATAAATATGTTTATGTATGGCAACATGAGATAGTCCTGCTGCACCTTCACAGAGTGAATGTGTAAAGGAATAACTCGACATTTTGGGAAATGTGCTTATTTGCCTTCTTGAGGAAACCTAGCTGTCCAGATAGAAACCGCTCTCTACACTAAATGTGGAGCTATAGCCAGGAGCTGGTTAGCTTAGCTTAGCATAGCATAAAGACTGGAAACAGGGAAATAAATACAAATCCACCTACCAGCAGCTCTAAAGATCACTAATTAGCACGACATATCTTGTTTGTTTGATCCATACAAACCATTAAGTGCAACAGAGGCTGAAGATGCTCTGCAGCTCACTACAGAGGAGGTGGAAGTGTCGTCCGAGGAGGAGTTCACACAGAGTTCCGTTCGTCTACAACAGAGAGCCTTTTTCCTTTTTCTCTTAACCAGTGAGATTAAGGAATCCTGCCTGCCTGCACACCAGCAATATGAAGAACAGGACAGACTGTGAGGTTGTAGTAGCAAACAACTGAATTTTGATTATGGGTTCTGAATTTGTACAATCACTGTAATTTAATGTTGGTATTGCAATATGACCTTTTAAATATTCTGTCGCAAATGAATCAAACATTTTTCAAATGTATGCCCTGTGCAGTACATTTTTATAAACTACAGTATGCTGACTTTTTCACAGCATATGGATCTAATGATGTGGATAATTTCCTTTGCATATGTGTGACATCATTGTTTTTCTACATAGATGTGTTATATGTATTGGCTCTATTATCTCTTCATACCCGAGCACACAGTACTAATGACATATGCCTAAAAACCCAATATAATAATTGTAACTTATAAAATGATGTTAAAGGCCAATTGAATCATGCTGAAGGATCATGTGTAGTGCATAGTGAGTAAAGTTTGGAAAGGATGGTGAAAAGATCAGCTCAGGCTGACCTGAACAGGTTCAGGAGGACTAGATGGAGGACAGCCCATTTGTCAAAGTGAGCCAAAAAGTGACACCAGTGTTTTCAGAAGCATTCTGACCAATCTGAAAAGAAAGGGGCAGGGAAAACTGCCATGAAGGTGGGATTTGATGTACTACATGTAAGACAGATAGATTTTGGTGGGCCTGGGGACCACTCCAGGGAGAGGACGGCAAAAGATACATTCCTGGCCCGATCTGTTGCCTCCCCCACTTCACTATATCTCCCTTGTGAGAAGATGTTGCTGTTATTTTCATTATCTAAACGGGTTACTAACATGTCCTGTCGGGCTTGCATCTTAATGCCACACATGGAGATCGATCTGATGTTCCTCCTGAATCTGTTTTGAGTACGTTTTTCAAACAAATGCTAGTAGTGCACTCCTGCCCTCTCGAGGCTGAAGGCATCATTGCATCAAAGACACAAATCCAGGACTTCCACCTTGCTTGAATTGCAGCGCCAACTACAAGAGTTCAGCTGTACTGCTTGACTCGGCAGAGGAAGGACCCTTTAACATCATACCTAATTCATCATTTATAATACAGTGCATTATTAGGAAAAATCAATCACAACTTCTTTCTGCTTTTCTAGGATCTGCTGAGAACATCCCCCTAATATTTTTGTTTGTGTTCCTCAGGGCCTCCACCCTCTTGTTAAAACAATGATCCTTTTCATTTTCATAATCCTTGCAATGAGTGCTTTTAAGTTCTTTTCCACCTCCACAATGACATTAGTGTTTGCAAATATTAGTATTCCTCATTTCTCAAATATTGAAAGTTGAAACCAGTAAAGCACTGCACAAATGAGTTGAAATTCACACTAGAATTGTATTTTCGTCAATGGGGCATGCAAAGAGAAGTCTGTCTATATGGTCCAATATGTCTGAAGGTGTTCTCGTTTAATTCGTATGAAGACCCAGAGTATTCAAAATTAAATCAAGGCTTTTTGACTTAGACCAAGGCAACAGCCAATCATAACCGTCTCTGCCCTCTTTGTCTTCAGTGAGAAAGACTTTTGTGATGAAAAGTGTCGCTATGAAATAAAATGGTCATTGGGATAAATGGTGTTGTGAAATAAACACACGGTGGAAAAGAAGGACATTTTGAAATTAAAACTGCTAATTTGAAACACTGAAAAAAGTTGAGGCCAGCTCAACTTTGATTTGTAGCGACCCACTCCCATCACCCAGCGGCAAGTGTCGGGCGTCAGTTTGTGGCTTCATGTCACCGGCTTGTGACTTGTAGCCTGATGCTTTGTCGGCAGTAGTCTGAACACAGTATTAAGCAGACTTTTTCGCTCTTTATATCACGTCAGCCTGATTTCAGAAAGGCTTACTGTCAGCCCTGTCTATCTAATACAGACAAGGGTACCTTGTGCATGTTTATATGACGCCAAGGGGCATGGCAAAACGTCGGTATTTGACGTCCGAGGAATGAGAACGGGCTGATACCAGACGGTTAATACTTAGATTATACTTAAATGTTTGGTGGCCGACTGCACGTTTCACTTTCCCAATCACTTTTGCTATGTAATAGTGCCTCACTACGAGGTCTAACAGTACTGCATGTCCACATAGCTCTTGTTTCACCTGCTGGCTCGCCACTGTCCATTGTCCCTCTCCCCCTCAGACAAGCTTTCCATTTCCAGGAATCCTATACTGCCATCTTCTGCAAGTCAATAGGAAGACCTGTGCCTCCTACGCAGTCTGACTCACCAAACTATCTGCCTTGTCCTCATCCTCTACCTTCCTCAAACCATACCTCACCTTCCCTAGTGCTTTGGTGTTGATGATGTTTGATATTGAATTTATGAATGGAATAATTTTAATCAATACAATAGAATGTTTTTAATCAATATAAACTTTCTTTACATTTTTTTGTCATTATCTTTTTTCAGTTATGCCTTCTATGGCATGCCGGCCAAGTTCATTTCTTGTTTTTTTTTTAATGTCTTCCCTGAAATGCTAATGTTTTTTGTTTTCTTTTCATTTTTGCCCATCTTCTTAAAGAGCTGGGCGCTCAAGGCACCGCCGTTTCCGTTTTAACTAAACGCTTTGCACCGTTTTGTCGGGGCTGAACGTGCCCCAATTCACCAAACCCAAAGGCAGAACAATGATGATATACTATTTATATTCAAATAAATAAACACGTGAGTTTGTAGAGTGGAGAGAATATTTGTGCCTGTTTGAGATTTGCTGCAGTGTGCTGCCAAATCACCTGCAAAGGTTTTCTGGGATTTGTAAAAGGAAATATTGACAACAGCTCCTTTAGCACATTTTAATGAGATGCTCGTACAAAACGTCTGTATTTGTAAGTTGTATCACACACCCTTAGAACAAACCGATTTTTGCTTTTATTTTTTCCATTTCCATGGACTCATGTGTCTCACAGGTAAACCAAGGACATGATACTTTGTAAATGCTCTGGCAGTCAAGTAATGGGATGACACAGATGGCCTAAGCACCCGGTGGTCACACTGTGGGCAAATTCATTACTCTCTCCTTGAGGATGGGAGAGCCTCAAAGACATCCGACCGCACATTTCAAAACAGCAAAAAAAACAAAAACCTCATTAATTTCTTCTCTAAAGAGAAGTCGCAACACAATCAGCCTGTCTGTGTTGAGTGTTTACAGTCAGTACAGACTACAAATTCACATAAAATCATAACAATAAGTGTTTGAATGTATGACCAGTGTAAGATCTTATGCGTTGCAAGAATGTGATACAGGATGACACATCATCTATGCTCTCTCAGAAAATGTGCATGTTTGACTGTAAGATTCACTTAGAAGCTATTACGCCTTTGAAACGGATTTTTACTTAATTCCGCTGTTTTAATGAGTCGCGTGAGTTATCCAAAAGCTCAAGGGTAGAAGTAAACGCTTGGTGGCCTCTTACGTGAATGACTCCAAATGGCAGTGAGAATTGATTTTAAGCTGCATGCTGAAATTATGCAGTGGGGCGTCCGTAAAACGCAAGCAGCATGTTCATGGTTACAACCATTTGGCTTTACACCAAAAGATACCAAAGGGAAAGTTTTAGCATGAATGAATCTGGCTTTCTGTCACAGAACGCCTGCTCACTGCTGCGTAGGAGACAGTTGAGATTGATATTTCATACTTCAAATCTTCATTTCCTGTTTGCGTCGAAGTGGATCTATCACTGACTATACTGATGTTGGAACATTTTTCTCTGCTCCAGCCCCAAAGCCGGATGATATGCTTTCATAACAAGGCTAAGAGTCTACAGGCCGGCCAGCAGCTCTGTGGTGCTTTGAGCAAAATGCTGACATCAGCATGCTAACATGCTCACAGTGATAATGGTAACATGCCGATGTTTAGCTGGTATAATGTTTATCATGTTCACCATCGTAGTTTGCCGTGTTAGCACGCTAACATTTGCAAATTAGCACTAAACACAAAGTGCAGCTGTGGCTGACTGGAATGTCATTCGTTTTGCAGTTATTTGGTCATAAATAGAAAGTGTTCGACAAATTAAAATTTTGGCCTGATTATGGTTCTAGAGGGAAAGTCAGAGGATCACCAAAATTCTTACAATTCACCCTCAGGGGCACATGCATGTGTGTACCTGACGTCATGGTAATCTATCTAATAATTGTTGTGACATTTCATTCAAAACCACAAATTTCAACACATTATGGCAGTAGAGGAAAAGTCAGGGGGTAACCAGAGTCAATATGATTCATCCTCTGTCAGCCATGAATGTTGTAACTAACTTTTGTGCCAGTCAATCTAGTAGATTTCTCTGCATAAGTGAAAACTTTGACCTGATGGTGACACTAGTCCCAAGGACGTCAGAGGAACATTCATCCTCTGGGGACCATGAATGTCTGTACCAAACTTGCCAAGATATTCCAATCTGGACCAAAGTGGTGGACCAAGTGAGACCGACATTACCATTCTATTTGAATGATTATTAGTGTATTTTTTACAATGCACATATGTGAATTATACTGTGTATTTTAAATGCGGGTTGCTTTGTCTTGAATATGCTTTTGCACCATGTAGATCAGTTACTATTTTATCACTTACTGTATTTGTTTTAATGTCACATTACCATGAAACTAAGACAAGTTTCCTCTGCACGTTTTTCCACTAAGCAGTGATTCTAATCCAGAATTAACTAGATGTGAGTAGGTCTCAGTTTCATCATTTTAAAACATCATGACACACTGAATGAACAAAGGGAAATCTCAGTTGTTGATGAGGTAAATCAAGGCTTACTAAATCCAAACACCCAGACATTGGTGAAGGACATGGCAGGGACGGCAAATAGTGGAATTGGAAACGTTGCCTTCCAGAATCATAAAAGAGCCTCAGCCTCGTATTGACAAGCTTCCTCCCACTGAGGTTGTAAACTGGTCAGTGCATTAGCCAGCGAAGAAGTGCAGTGAATATCAATCAGGCAACTTTGGGCCAGCAGAGTAATAGTTGACCACAGAGCGAGAGAGACACTGGTGGGCGGTAGATTGATTTTATTTATTTATTTATTTTCATCAAACAGTTTGGAATAACCCTTCCCTGCAGAGAATTGGTAGTTTGCCATGCAAAGTTTTACAGCTAACATGTAGACCTCTAAAGAGTTATGCACAAATCAATTAACATGGATTTTCCGGACAACTGTTATAAACAATTTTTGTATTTTTAATCCACAGTCTGGTTACATGGCTACACATTATGTTCCCTCAGTTTACCTTTAATAATTTCTCCCAGAGAGTGTTCAGTTGCTGTTTGAGACAGAGGCCCTCAGTAGGGGCTGAACTGCTAGTGCATCTGGGAAGACGTCTGCAACACATTAGGCCTGGTGATATGTATATACTGACACATAAAGTGAGACTATATAACCTTTTGTTGAAAGAAGAAATAATACATTCTTCTTTCAGACAAAGTTGAAGTCAGAATCAATAATATGCACCCCAAGACGCTCAGGGCTTTTACTTGGTCTGGTTTGACCAATAGCTTATGGTGACTACGGTTAGCTAATGTTTGTGAAATTTATGCAGCTATTCCTGTTTAACTGGCATCACTGAGTCAGTTTGTAGTATAGTAGTAATACATGTTTGAGATAAAATCCCCAAGCAAATGCATTTTTTTCATACCATGAGTGTTAGCTGAAGCTACTATTTATTTTTTTAATTTTTTCTGATGGTTCTGAAGCTTTTTGTTTGTATTAAAATGAGACAATCAGAGTGAAAATTAAGATTGTTGTGTTATTCTACACATTGGGACTTTAAATTGTGTGCCGACTGAATGCAAGGAAAATTTTAGAGGTGGTGTGATTGCATATAAAGTCATGAGTCAAATACATGAGTTGATGCAAACAATCGTGAATTCGCCCTGGCA
Organism: Coreoperca whiteheadi; assembly: GCA_011952105.1. NCBI lineage: Eukaryota > Metazoa > Chordata > Actinopteri > Centrarchiformes > Sinipercidae > Coreoperca > Coreoperca whiteheadi. The sequence goes on along the minus strand of CM022473.1, from coordinate 8,584,062 downwards.
TGTGCATGGAAGTGAAGATACAACAGCAATTGTAGAAAATGTTTAAACTTAAGCAGGTCATTTGCGCTTATCCTGATGCAGTATGACTCCAGTTCATAAATATGCAAAGAGAAGAGGAAAAAGGACAGACTTAAATGACAGAACTCGAATTCCTGTTGAGGTATGAGTTCCATGAAATCTGCGTTAACAGATTTTTTTGGCCACTTGAGGGCAGTAAAGACAAGCTGTGAAAATGCTCATAAAATGCCTGTATACTATCACCTGTAAGTATATTGTGAACCAAGGTGGCAAATAGGCCACATTGAGCTATACTCCAACAAATAAACCTAAAATATCCAAAGCACTCGAGAAAGAAAATGTACTACATCTTGCATCTCACTTAAATCTGCATCGACTTCCTCGCTACTTGAAGACAGTGGAACAAGCTAACACAGCATTGACGTTATCACCTTAAAATGTTGATATGGTGAACTTTGCAAACGGTTGCTTATTTACACATCTGATGTGGAGCAACATTAACCACCTGGTGAATAAGTCCAATATTGACTCTCCATCTAGCTTATTTTTGGACTCCTAAAGGGAAATATCTGGCTCCTTTGGCTGCTAAATGCTCCACTAAGTTTGTTTGTCAGTGTGCTGTTTGGTGCTGAGCAGGAAGCGTGTAGTGCGTTGAGGGGCCTTTTTTGTTTGTTTTTTGTTGTTTTCTTACTGAAAACAGCTGCCTACTGCGGCTGATACATGGTTGATGAGACTGACGCAAACAGTAAAGTTGTGGGTTGGAAAAACAAAACAAATAGCTAAAAGACAGTGAACTGTGTTGACAGTAGGGAATTGCAGAGTAGGATTGCAGGCTATAATTATCTTCACATACAAGTAGTCGATTGATATTAGCAGCTTTAAAGTCTGAGCTGTCACACAAACACCACATGTGGTTGGTTCTCTACAGCCCATGTCTGCACATTCGTTTCAACGGGTATTTGGGGTAAAATAACACGCACTGCACAAATACTACAGTGGTCAAATTCTTGTGAATAACGCGCAGGGCGTATTTGCTGTGTTCAGTCTGAACACACCCTGAGAGAAGTCTATTGAATTTTTAATAATAGATTTGCAAACATCCCATTCATAGGTTTGCAAATCCATCAGGCAGAAATGATTTATCTATGCATGAATCGCATTGAATTTGGAAGAATTATCAAAGATTTTAATTTCTATATGATAACAAATCATCCATAGCTCATAAATGTATGCATGGCGGCTAAAATACCACTTGAAGTGTTTGTTGTTCATGAAATCAAGTTACGGCGATAACATTTTAAGCTTTCACTTCCCCAAGAATTCATGCTTTGACAGGGCTGATAAGCAAATGGATGTTTGCATGCGAGATGTTGCCAGATATTGTGTTCACTCAGCCCTGCTGGAGTCGGTGCTGACCTGAGCTGTGTTAGTGCAGCGGAGATGAGGGTGCCTCAGATCAATGGTTCAGTGTGTTGGGCATAAAAGGAGCAATGTGCCCCAAAGAGAAGGGCTGCCTGTGCCATGCAGCTGTGGGACCCTGGCACTCATCCATGCCCTCTGCTTCATACACTGTTAGTCCTCCCTCTATGACCAAAACACTCCAAGCTGTACAATTATTTCCATAGAGCACTGCACTGAAAATGCATCCGCTACTGCAATGCAATGTTATATATATCATTTTTAAAATGTGTGTAAAGTGTTTTAAAATCGAAGTCATTGTCTTATGAGGTGTTATTTTGAGAGGAGTGAGCAGAGTTTAGAGAGCAAGAGAGCAAATGACATGTGTCAGCTCATGAGTCAGTAACTTCTAAACCCGTGTTTGACTTACAGCTCTCTGTTTCTGCAAAGGCTGCTACATGAGCCCAGTGAAGCAGCACGAGGGAGGTGGGAGATGTGCTTTAGTGTTCAGGATTTTTACAGTTGTTTCATCAATTTATCATGTGTTTGAAAGTTCAATGATCCCTGACATGTGTTTGTTTTTTTTGCAGAATGGGAGGCAGAGCAGGGGCTTTCTTGTGAGGCCATAAGGCCACACTAAGCCATGTCTTGGATATTAGATTTTTTTGCTATACCCTATTTATACCGAATCCAAATCTCATTATACAACCCACTGTTGCAAAATGATCAATAAATCTAACATGCATTGTTTATTTATCTCCTATGGTAGTGCAATGGGGCAGAAAACCTTTAAAAAACACTGAAACAGAAGTAAACAAAAACTGTTCCTTGTTTCCTAGTTGGAGACAAGAAAACTACAAACATGGCTCTGGCTAGTCTGAGATCAAATCCAACTTCTCTATATCTAACTAAGCTTTTCTGCAGTCTATCCCTGTAAAAGAAAACACATAGGCAAATGGATTTGTCAGGCCCTTAAACGGGTACTCCAAAGATTTAGTATTGTACTTCCATAAATTTGGGGACTCACAAGAGACCAATTTTAAAAAAGTGGTCAAAATTGATGCAGCAGTACAGGATACTGTGGCTTGTGTGCACACCATCATCATTGAGAAGCTGATGAGTTTGTAAAACTATGTTTTTAGAGGTGTCTAAAAATGTATGGTTAGGTTAAACCTTTGGCTTCATAAGGCTGATATAAATGCTATATGCACTTACTCTCAAAGCTGCATTAATCAATATTTTTATAGAACTGATTCGTCAAATGACTAAATGTAATGTATATTGATGAATCCACAGAGAATGTTGCAGTTCCCCATAGCTCCACAGAGCGTTTTAGCAACGCTCTTAGGTCCTTGTTTTGTTTTTTCGGCCCACAAAACTGCACTTTGATCAACCTTGTTTCCAAATGCAGAAGACAACAGTTTTCAGTAAAACAAATAGCTGATGAGTCCATTCTACACCACCTGCCCAGCACCAAATGACAGATAGACACAGTTGACGACTAGCTGGTGAACACAAGCATTAGCAAGCTAAAGAGCCAGATATTTCCTATCAGGAGTTGGAAACCAAAACAGAGCAAAAAAGACAGTGAAGAATGGACTTACATTTGTCAGTTGGCCAGTTGTGTTTTTGGCTATGTCAAGAAGTCATTTGAGTCACTGTCAGTTGGGGCTGAAGACAACAAGTGTGAAAATGAAATAAAATCTGAGTTTGCCAGACCTCTGTAACCCTCTCCTCTTCTCTGCTTGAGGCTTGCAGCTCGAGGCTACATTAGTCGCTTCTAGCATAACACACCTGAATCTGTGACTGAATTGAAGGTGGTTGAGTTGCATTGTAGGTAATGTAGACGACAGGTTTGGACAAGGAATAAAAATGACTGTTGAAACTGTCCATTGTGAATCCTACAATGTTACAGGAGTGCAATACTAATTCAGTGAAGTACTCTTTTAATAGTAAAAAATAATTAATTTAAGGTAACAGCAAAATTACCATATTGTCAGCGGAAAGTATTTTGTCTAGTGAAATTAATAAATTACGCTTGTACCATACAAATGCTGTGGGAAGCCAATAAAATTGTTTCTCAAATAATAAAATGCCCCCCGCAATTCAGATGTATTAAACCAGTCCACGCCTGACTAAGGTTCAAATGAAAACACTAATAAACTTTAAATCTGGATAATTATGACATTTGTTACATAGAGTTCTTGATATGAGTCGGGATCGTGAGAGCAAATACAGAGAGAAAAAGCACTATAATTTCTTCTATTGTGTGTCTATGTATGTGTGTGTGTGTGTGTGTGTGTGTGTGCACTCGGACTGAGCTGCATTTAAGGTTTTGACCAATACATGAATCATCAGGCCACTTACATTTATCCATCAGCCACTCAGTACACACAGGGTCCATTTAACATTTAACCATTTACCATAACCATTTAACAATATGTTATAATCATCAGTTGACACTTTATATTAGCCATCCAAATAATGATTACAGACGGTTTCCAAACTAATTATTAACCACTAACAAAGTGTTAAAAAATATCTGGTTCATCTGTTTTTGTAATGTTCATAGATGTTTTACAAACAATTTCTAAAGGGTTTTCATATGGTAATCATTAACAAATACTTACATTTTATGTGTGCAACAATAAACTGTTAATAAATAGTTTACTAATGTAATCATAATTAATTGTTATCATCTCTTATCAGCTATGATACAATATATAATTTATAAACTAATTATTTTATATTACACAAACTAATGATAAAATAATACATTATACTAATAATTGGTAAGAATTACTAGATCAAAACTTATCTGGTAACTCCATGGTTCCAGAAAGTGTCTAAAAATTAGAAAAAATATCATGTATGGCTATGATACAAGCAAGAACTGACTATGCATGCAACAACACACTGGCTTACAGATTGTACAAAATAATATGATAAGTTATATATTTGATTATAAAAAAATGACCCACTCTTGTGGGGTTTGTCCAGCTGGGGAACCAGGAAAGCAGGAGTAGGACCCAAATGCAGACAGACATGCAGAGCAGGTGCAGTTCAATGGTTTAATGAAGGTAATTGGTGAATGTACAACAAGCTTACAGGGTAGTCAAGTGGTCAAGACCAGGGGACAGGCCGAAAGTCCAAAAACTGAGGTAGTAATTCCAAAAACACAAGACACACAGGGAAAGGACTAGAATGCACAACACACAGATGAAGGCAAAGACGAACTGACAAAGAAACAAGGGAAGCACAGAGACTATATAGGTGAGGGCAGGATAACTAGACACAGGTGAAACTGACTAGGGCGGGGCAAACAATCAAAACTGTAGGGAAAAAGCAAACAAAGCGAGGAATTAAAACTACCAGACACATGAGGGGAGGAGAATAGTTCCAAATAAGACAGGAAATATGCATACACAAACCCTCAAACCATGACACCCACTTACAGTATGTATAGACCATTTTAAATTCCAACATTGCTAACAGGTTTAGTATCTTGCAGCAAGTCATGTGAGTATAAATGCCTAAATGGCCAGGTACCAGACTATTTACAGGAGTTGGAGCGTACTAGAAACCAGGATAGGCGTAATACTAGACATGATCAAAATTCAAAAAACTTTTTATTTAATAAAATGGAAAGAGTAGAGATGGGGGAATGTATTTAGTAGGTGAGTGAAAATCTATACTCAAATTTACAATGAGTAATACTGTATCTACTATAATTAGATTGGCATGTCACAACTTTTAATCTGTAATGTAGCAGTGACACAGTAGTCTTTGTTGCAGTCATGATTCGGGGCAGCAAGGACCACTTTTATTTGAACTAGTGTTTTTATCCTGTCTTGCTTCAATTTCATACGTGACCCTTTGTTTTTTTAAACTGCTATTTATTGTTTTATTCTATCCATTTTATGTTTCTGTGTCCATGTTTTAAGTTGGATTGAAACGTATGTCTTTTGTTTGTGTTTTTTGGTGAATATGTGGAAAAGCATATTATGTATAGGTTGTTTTATGACAGGTTTGGTTGGTTTACTTTTCTTTCACACCACGTTCTACCTCTGATAAATACTGGCGTATTGTGAAGATCCGTTTTTTGGCGCCTCATAATGTCCCTGGAGAGTGAAGATGTTGTTGGAGTCTGTGTCAGCAGGCTGTTATTATTGTTGCGATGAACAAATTTGGCCAGGGGTCACGAAGTTCAGGATGCCATTGCTGGTTTCCTGTGCAGCTGCGAGTGAGCTGTGCTGACGTCTACGATCATCGCACCTGTCCAGACACACATCCGTGGTGGAGCACGGCAGGCGGATTCCCCTCTCTCTGAGCCTGCTATTCTGTAGGGTGAGGCTACAGATGGTCCACGAATACAAATGTAGCAAATTTAGTCCCAAAAATAAATAGGAAACCAACACTTGATGTGAAATGAGCAAAGATGGAAAACTAACAGTGGCATGGTTTTAGACAATCCATGCCAAGCTGAAATGTTAATTTCCTTAAAAACTACATTGAATTTCAAAATTTTGTAGGCCTGTTTAAAAATGTGTTGAAGGTCACGTTTTATTATCTATGAAGTACAGACGATCTTCTGTGTAGTGTTATCATTCTCATCAGTAAAAGGCTTCCTTTGAAGGGCTAAAAAAAATCTCATGGGTTATAATGTTATCATTTTGTCAAAGCATGTAGGTCAGCTTCTCGTGTTGGATATTTGAAACCCTTGAAACATGTTCAAGCATAAAAGCATCCACAAAATAATTACTGAAATAAAAAAACAATTTGTTGACACTTAATGGCTTGTTCGTTTTTCCTTCATTTTCAGAGACTACACTTGAAGTGTAACCTTTTAAGTTTGCTTTTCAGCCACAGTACCTTCCACTGCCACGGAAAAGGTCATGTGGTGGTGGAACAAATGAAGAAAAGGAAATAGCCGTGTCGTGGCCAACAGATTGCAGGGGTGGGGGGTGGGGGGCTGCAGCTCTCCTCTGAGTCTTTTCAAAAACACTGTAAATCACTTGGACAGGCCCCTTTATCATTTCATGCCAGACTTCATCACATAGGGAGGAAAATTGTATGGGATGTGACTGTTTTGCATAAACAGATGGACTAATGTAAGCAGCGAGAATAATTGGACATTTTCCCAGGTGCTGTGCAAAACACAGCTTTTTTTTTTTCCTCGACATAACTAAATACTTACCTTCAAATGGAGCTAATATGGTGAAAGTTATAACATTTAACAAAGATCCCAGGCTGGCTTCACTGGGGTCCAGAGGTGTATGGAACCCCAAAGTGTTCAATATTAAATAAATAAAAGACATTTTGAAATATATAATCATATGAATAAATTGTGCAAAATATGTAAATGAACCAACAATTTGTGAAATAATTGAAGAAATGATTCCAACTCAACTCATTATTATAAATTATGGTATTTAATCATTCATTTTCATAATAACTTAATTTCTATTATTTCATTATAGACATTTACATTTCAGAATTTCAGTTTTGAGTCCTATACAAGTCATTATAGAGTTTTTATGATGGCGATTCATTCTCCTCAAATGGAAAGAGACTGAATCGGTATCAGCTTTAGCCAACTATAGTTTGCCAGCATTTTAAAGTTCATTTCAAGTTCAAACTGTTTGTTTTAGAGACTCTACAGTGCCCACCGGTATCAATGTGAGCATCTGTCTCTTCAGAGTCATGTGGTGGACTACCTACTTGTGTTTCCGTGCCTTCCACCCAGTGCATGCAGGGATAGAAACTGTGCAGGTGAGAAGTAAGAATGAAACAATTAGTGTGTTCTGTCCAATTTAAATACATAATCAGTAGCAGCATATCCCAGAAAAAATGCAGCATCACAGCTTCACATCGAGTATTTATCCCATCTTTGATTAGCAACCTGCAGCCAATAGCAGATGCAAGTGGAATTCTAAAAGCAAAAGGATCTCCCTTATATTATCTATCTGCTCTAATTTTGGGGAGCACTGGCCCAAGCCACCCTGGAGCTGTGCTGATGGAGATGGATTAAAGGTAGATGATGTGTTCACTGGGATTTGTGTGGTTTCAGCTTTTTTTGTTGCCCGCAGTGCTTCCAGTGTCTTGCCAAGTGGGTGTTTCCTGTAGCAAAAGAAATCCTGCTTCCACGGAGTCATAAACAGACAACTAGTTTACACTGCAGTAATCGCTCTAAACAGATATCTGCATGTGAACGCCAAATCTGTAGGCAAGGGACAAGATTTTGGTAGAAGAATTTGATGGTGGAACTTGGTGCCAGCCAGTGGAAGAATCCAAAAAGTGCAACGTGTAATATTCTGGCGCAATGTGTAATACGCGCAATACTCCGGGTTCATGGGTTTTATTGCTTGTATTGGTTTTATTGGTTTTTATTGGTTTTTTCACTTTTATGGTCTTATTGATTTTATTGTTGAATGTATCAACATTGACTTTAAAAAAATCTTTTGATACATGAATGATTGTAAGAAGGCCACTAAGTATGTCTGGAGATGAACGTTCTCTAATGTAGTGATGCTGAGCCAAGAAACGTTTCCCCCAACGAGACAACATAGTATACTATATAGTATAATATAGTATATCTTATCTCATTTTATCTTAATCTGACTTATTTAGACCATTCACAAGGATTTTCAATTTAATTATTTTCTTTCAAGATATCAGAATAATGCAGTTCAATTAAAAAAAAAATGTATTCACCCCCTGAGCAGGCAATCTGAGGCAAGCAGGTTTGCACAAACACAAACACTGACACACGAGGACGTGTAATTTAAAATATATAATGGTTTGAATCACATGAAAAATCACAATGCCTTTAACTCGGGACTAGATCAGATTAAACATTGACTTAACATGTTTTCAGAGCAAAGTGCACATTTTATGAAAGTATAATCGCAGCCTCACATTTCAAACAGCATCCAGTATGCATCCTGTCCATCCTCCAAGAGACGTTTGACCTACAGCACTGAGTCATGTCTCTGTGCTTACTCAGACGTTTGGATAATTCAATTGTGACCAGAGGACTGGCACCCAGCATCAAATTATTTTGATGTCTGTTTGACCATGAATATGCATTGCACTCTGTTCCTCTATTTAATGTCCATGTGTTTGTCTGCCTCACTTTCCTCCAAGGTCTGGTCATCGTGTCTTTACACCTCCAGCTCCTCATTCGTGCTATTTTGCTGAGTCACCTGCACTTTTGTTTCCTGCTGCAGATGATAGAGATCCTTCATTATTAAACAGACTGGCTTATAATTGATTTTTGTCCATCCACAATTTAAACAATCTTGTTAGGAAGAGCTTCAGAGCATAGATCAATGGGTATATACTTGGTGCATTGTGCTTACAGATCTATTGGCTTTAACAAACAGCCAGAGTAAAACAGAAACATAGTCACTTAAACACACATGGCTTTTGAATTCTTATCAATCTCCATGTCAGACACAAGTTGTCTTTGACCCCCATAATAGAGAAACCTCAGAATTGTGCTATATACAGTAAGTTTTCATGTTGAGACTTGAAATCTGGATTTCTCCTTTTTAAATGACAATGACACTGTTATAGCTCAAGGACTATTAGGCTCAAACATCATTTCATCTATGCAACTCCCTCAGTGAAAAGGTCATAAGGCCAAAGCACACCGCTGCCCTACGACACGTGTCAACATCAGCCCCTTTTCTATGAACAACCCGTTTGCGGCCCTTCAAGCCACTGTCTTAATTTCTAGCGTTGCGCCCTTGAAAAAGCTGTTTTGTATTTCAATACAATGTTGGCCCAACTACAGATTTTATTTACTAGTTTGTTACATGCTTTTCACTGTAGTTTGAACTATTTCACTTGTGCCTGTATTTACAAGTCAAAAATTAAATAAAAAAATAAACCCCACTCACTCCCTGCTTGCAGGCTACTGCGGATGCTTGACTTTCTGTCTTCACCTCTTGCTGTCGCTGTCTCTCGTGTGTCATGATCATTGACTATATATCATATATACATGTACAGTTTATGGTGTTGATCAATGGATGTGCAGCGACAGTTGATGACGCGCTGCAGCAACGCTTCCTATTGGTGCTAGGGACAGGGCACTTGATCCGCCTCATGTGCCATGCCACGGCACTGCAGCGCAGTGTGTTTTCCACTTTAATGATGCAACCTTGGGGAAAGAAATACACAGATGGGTTAGAAATGAAAGGAAAAACGGAATAAATGAGTGGAGAAACATTATGAATGCAGATGCTTCCATACTGAGCAAGAGCGCTCACTGAATGATTTGATGAGTATGAAAGTTATGTGAATCATATGCTACAATGAACGGGTGTGCCCAACTGTAATTGAACCGAGGATGTTGCTATATATAAATCTCAACCACTAGGCCACCAATATGTTTACTAAAACAGTGTATGCTGGTCTTTCCTTTAATTTGTCACCCATCTATAGATCAGAAGTTATAAAGAGTAATAAACATAGCTGGGCAATGTGGTCCATTATTGATATGAAAACATTTTTATACCATGCAAAGCACAAAACTAAAATCACGATGGTCTTAAAATTAGATTTTGACACAGAGACTCAAGACAGGGCCTCAAGATTAGGTAATAAGACCATTTTGAAAGGGAAACTCCAAGGATTTTACACATCAAAGTCTGTGAACAGATCTTGAGGAGTGCTACTGCATGAAAAAGGCTTTATAAAGCCTTTTGCGAAATGTGAAACTAGCACAACACACCAGGATCTCGACGAACTGTTGGGGGTCGAGTTGCATTGTGGGTAATGAAGGACTCCGATTTTGACGAGGAGTACTGTGTGGAATTAAAAAGACGATCTTTCCTCTTCTGCTGCATCAGTTTTTACAGTTTTTACCCTTTTGTTTTTTTACAACTGTCCACTGTGAGTCCGACATTGTTATTGGAATGCAAGGCCAAATCAGTGGAGTGCTCTTTTAAGGACTTTATCATGTCTCTTGATATTGTGCTTTATTGGTACATATTCCCAAGTGAGTTTTCAGTGACATTTTTTTTTTTTTTTACAAACAAGCTAACTCACATTAAACCTGGAGGTTTTGGGACCCCCGGAGTTCCGGCATCCTGGGGTAGTTACCCTTTGCTTGTTAATCCAACCTTGGCCCTAGAGATATTAGATATAAATAAAATGATATTGTCCTACAGTGGCGTGCTCACAGTGTCTAGTTAGTGAGCTTTTAGTGACCTTGTATGCTTTGCATATGGGCTTATGGTAACATTACTGCATTGCTGTAATATTCAAACTGTCCCTCTGAACATATTACAGCATTATATAGCCCTGCTTTGTAAGGGAATGACAGTAATTAATCAAATCATCAACAGAAACCCCTCATCAGTGATTAATTAGGCTATATTAAACTCAGTTTGCCTTTCGAATGAATACCTTGTTAATTGACCAGGGACAATGGGGAACTGATACCTCCTGCTGCTTTTCACGGGCGAGTGTCCAGTATTTTTGTTTGCAGCAGTGGGTGACTCAGGGCGCGCTGCCCTGTGCTAATAAATGCCATCATCTCTGTGTGCAAAAGGTGTGAGAGTGAAGGCTGTGTGTTGCGAGCATTGGACTAGAAATCAAAGGGATTGCGCCATCCAGACGACACTGCAAGAAAGAACAGCAGCTCCTCTGATGCAGTGCCGGGGCTCTAAATATTTGATTAAAAGCAAGAGAGGGAGTCTGCCCAGAAAATGAAAGATCTTGACTTGCTCGCCGACAAGCCACATACAGTTGAATTAGGAGCTCTCATATCGTTGCCTCATCCACGACAACCACGGACGCGTAGGCTCCATTCATGGCAGCTGCCGTGGAAAGAATGGGAATAATGTCACCTTGTTGGCACACTTCCGCATGTTTGTTGAGATTCGAGCACTTGTTGTCAGAGAGGGAAATCTTCGCAAGAATGAAACAAGCGTTGTTTGGCTTTACGCATTCCCCCTGAACACAGCCTGACAGTATGCGCGCGTGTGTGTGTGTGTGTGTGTCTTCCTCCCTCCTCCCTCCTGTCTCCCTGCATCTGACAGTGTCCCTCCCTCGTTCTCTCTCCTCCTCCTCCTCCTCCTCCTCCTTCTCTCATTAGGCTTTTCACCGGCAAAACACCGACACACTCCCTTTCCCTTAAATCGGGGAATAAACACGGGGCGGCGGTACTCAGGATTGCCTTCCCCCGGTGCGCACCATCCATGGTCCTCCCCTGGATGTCTGTCTGACAGGAGGGTATGTTTTTAAGTATCCATATGTTTCACCTGCCATTTGCTCACGTCGTTATAAGCTTGGGCTTAGTTGTGTTGAGCGATTTGTTGAATGTGGCGCTTCCCGGGATCTTTCCCGTGGAGGCTATGCGTCCTCTTAACGTGTGATTCGTCAGTGATTACGGCGCGTTGTTATTTTCCCTTTGTGCTTGCATCTGCTGCAGTGAAAAGGCATTTATTCAAGCTGCAGCCGTACAAAAGACCATCATTGTATAACGCGCGTGGACTTTGACCGCTTGCTTGCCGTCCTCTGCCGGGGAGAAATGTGATTGTGGGAATGAGGCAGGAGCAAGTTGTCGCGCGTCGTTTTGTGCCCAGTGTTGACATCCAACCCGCAAATCTGCCTGCAGGCAGTTGGACACCTCCAGTGTCCCTCCTCTGCTGCCTGGACAGCCAATTTACATATCGTTTATGTAATTCACGTGATGTTCTCACCTACAGCAGGCCTTGATTTTCATTTTGGATTGTTCATGTCCTTGACAGTGCTCAAGTGGCTTCAGAGATCAGCTGTTGTCTGCTTGTTTCAGTTTGTGTCTCAGCTTGTGAGGGCAAACTGGATCTGCAATTGGCTTAGTCAGTGTATTCTCCAACACACCCATCACTAATTATGCAACAGCCCTGTTGACAGATGCACATACACACTGGGGACTTACCCAGCGTTGCCCCTGTCACACACTCTCAGCGACACCTCTGGTTTGCACCACACAAAGTGGTTGAGTTGGCTTTTAAAGCTTAAACATTTTAAATGAATTTGTAGATGGTCGTTTGTGGCCCCTTTTCTTTTACTCAAGGTGTAATAATCTGTCAGTGATGTGTAAATAATGTAAAGTACAGACTTTAACTGAATGCTGTGGAGACATTTGGTTACAGCACTCTGGCTGCTTTTGGCTGCATGCTCAGGCAGGTCCATGTATGGAAATGGCCTCACCTTTGGCGCCCTCGCTTCAACCAGTTTTGTGGAATTACATACAGTATTGAAGACGAATATTTCAGCAATGCACGGGTTGGCTTCGGCTTCGCTTGGACCGTTCTCTACGGTTGGGTTCCTCTGGCTAGCACTATTTCCACCTTTAATGTCTCTACGTCTTTGTCTTGTATATTGAGTCATTTACATTTTGCTGATCTTTAGATCTTTATTATTATTTTTACTATCATTATCTTTATTAATACATATGTTATTACCACTGCCATTACTGTCTCTTTACATTTCAATGTGGAACTTGCATTCTGCTACTGTATGTTCTCTTCTGTTATGATTTAGCATAGAAAGCATAGAATTTAATAAACTGAAGTGAGATTTCCAGGAAAGTTCTATGAAGTGTTATCCAAAAAAGCTCGTTTGACTGACCCTTAAGACAGCTTATTATCTCATATTTCTTATATTCCTTGTATTGCTTTATCATGTTCTTGCATTTGTGCGAGTCAGACATCTTTGACATCTTTAGATCTTTGGCCCAGTTGCTCTGCAGTGTTCCGCCCTGCTCCCTGTTGCTGTACAGGTGGGCCTGTGATACTTTCTAACACTCCTCCTCCAGTCACCCTCAGATAGCAGATCTGCTGTCATACAGCATCCATGCCATTAACATTGGACACACTCCTGTGCCTGCTGTTTCAGCCCTGCCTAGTCGGCCTGTCAGCCAGCCTCACCTGATGCTTCTTCTCACCCCTAACTGCCAGGGGGCCATTACCTCAGCACCAGCATCAGTCTCTCCACTGTTTTCTCACCAGTACTTCGACGTGAATTTGTAATCATACCGAGTTCAGACACTACGAAGTGAATACAACTCAAATATTCTATTTGGCTTTTTCTTTTTACCGTAGTGGACTGTATATGTGCGCAACGGCTTGCTACTAGTGTGTCAGTGTTTGTGCGTGAGTTCAGATGCCCGAGGGTGCTGCTGGGATTTCACAGCCCAGCATGCTGCCTACCAACATTTGCAATTCAAATGAGCATGTATGAGGCATCCAGTGAGCCTGAAGCAGACCTCCTCTCCTCTGTCTCATTGGAGGCAATCATTCCTCGCACTTGCAAGTTAACTCCGCCATTTGTTATTGACTTCTCCGTCAGAAAAAGCGAGCAGTTAGTGGCTTCTCTGTATGAAACAGAATCACAAAGGAGGACTATTTTTAGGTGGCCATCTTGCTTGAGTCATAGTTTATTTTGTATATACTGTAGCTCTTGGCACAGGCATGGAATGCTGCGTACTTGTGTGGGGTCACCTTGATGTTACCAATGATGATGCCAAGGCATGCAACAGGTCATATGTGTGTGCATGTCTGTATGTGTGTGTGTGTGTGTGTGTGTGTGTGTCCTGCCCTTGACTGTCATTGCTGAGCACAGCTGAATGTTCTTTGACCCACCATGTTTTTGTAGCTTGGTGAGTGTGGTCACATCTCTTCCTGCCTGCTGAACACCAGTGACCAATCACACGCACATACACAGAGAAACACACGTGTTTTTACATCTATACTTGGAACGCCCCTCATTGACGTCATGCATTCTCTAGTTATGAACCCGCCTGTATCCATCACAACTACATGCCTAACCCTAACCCACTAACATTAACCTACAATCCAGCTTTAACCCTCAAATGATAATCCTTAAGTTTGTCATCAGCCCCTGTTTAAATGCTCCTTCTATTTATTGAAATAACCACTGATTGTGTTGCATTGTGTTTTTGACTATCTATGTCGTTGTTTCAGTCTGCCTTTCCCGCGCAGTATTCAAATAGCGGCCCAGACACAAGGGATTCACAGGAACCCATGTACGCATGTACTGGACGTGATATGGAAGATAAAAGTTGGTACATGCGTTTATTTTGGAAGACAACATTCGATCATGAGTTCAGATTTACCATAGTGGATGAGATGATTGTTTCAAAAATACAACACAACGAACCAGTGGTAGATACACGTGTCATTTTGAAATGAACCTGTTTTATTAAAACAGACTGTTACCACCGGAAAACACAGGGCGTGCCAAATTACCCAAAGATAAGCCCATTATTTACTGTTACAAAACTATAAAATTGGGGGACTTAAAAAAGAGAATGGTTCAAATTGGTGCAGCAAAAACTGAATATCCAGACTTAAGTCAAGCTTCAAAAAACCCTGGATCCTACATTTCCCATAATGCAACGCAATAGCATTTTCCAAACCTTCTCTGCTTGCCTAAATGCCCTCATCTTTCACACTTCATGTCCCCAGTTTAAAAAGTAACATAGCCCTGATGATTTCTCAGAAAGCTTCTCCAGAGTTACAGAAGACATTATACAGCTGTTTTCACTGAGTATTACTCTCCAGTCCAAGTTGACCTTTGTTTGTAAAATCAGTGGATGACAACTTTAACCCACCTTTAAAAGTGTTAACCCTTAAACATCCCTGGAAGATGTGGAGCCAAAATGTCCTCCCTGAATGGTCCTCTTAGAGATACAAGTACAAGAGCATGTTCAGAGGATTTGTCAGAGACAACATGTTGAGTAAAAACATGGAGTCTTTACACCTAACCCTGGTAAGTTAAATGTAGAATTCTGTGTTCAAATTAATATTGACAACTTTCGATATACAAATCAAACATTGTTTACACACCATGTAACTAATACTTGATATCTGATAACTGATGAGCAGCACTATGTTATTGATTTGCTATAGCTGTAATTGCAGTACTACAGTGATACAGTGCGCTGCAGCGTTGTGTTTGTCGACCAAATATGCACAGACACATAATCTTAGACCTACATCTCTGTTTTACATGCTCTTTTGTTAGCTTTGTCTGGAATAACCAAAGGAGGATAACACAACATTATCCAACAACAGCTGTGCTTTAGTGTTAAGGGAATTTCATTTAGCCTCATCAGGATGCGGCATCCACTGCAGTCCTGTCAAAATCTTGTTACGGTGCAGACGTGGACATCATAATGTTTCAGTGCGTGATCTTTAGGATACCCGGGGTTTCCAGCAACAATGTCCACACTTATTTGCTGTGGTCAAATCCCCTCGTCCTCCTTTTATCCAGGGTCTCTTCCCAAGTCAGTTCCAATCCTGTTGCTGTCTGTCTGATCAGTACTTTATTTTTAGCTCTGGTGTTTGCTCACACAGCTGTGGGCGATTTATTACCCCCCTCGGATTGCATCATTTCTGTTTGCGCTCAGATGTAAGCGAGAAAGAGAAGCTATTTCATGCCATAAGACAGTTTTATTTCACCATTCTGTTTCCCACCTTCAGTCCTATGGCTCTTCACAGTTGATGGGAAGCATCATTTTGTCCTTCTGAAGGGGAGGCAGGGAGCTTTACCCTGAGCAGCAGCGTCTCAGCTTGCCTGTGTCTGATGATTACAGTGAGTCAGCAGGTTCTCCATTTATTCCCTCCCCCTTCCTTTGCATACCTACGCTTGTTCCCTTGCTCCCTCTCGGCTGCCGCCTTCTTTGAACAAATCCCCTGCCTCTCAAGGATAAGACTCATCATGTTGTTGTCTGTCTTTGATCTGCTGCAACGATACCCACAATGCTGCGAACTTCTGCCTCCCCACAGGAAAGATGAACTCACATTCCAGGCAAAGTTGGTTCATGTGGGGAAAGAGAACGGTTGCCACTTCTTTCAGCGCTGTTCCTTATAAATTCATTGTGGTTTGCCGGGGAAATACCTTTCTCCAGCTATTTTGGCCTCTTCCAACAAGCCAAGTCAGCAGCCATTGTTTTCTTTTGGCCACTTCACACTAAGCAAACATTAATTAGAGCCTCTGCATTCAACAGTTGTGGAGGAAGGCTAATTTCACTGGTGATCTGTGTCCATTTCCCCGATAATTAGACTGTGTGTTTTGCCTGACTCCTGGCACTTTGTAGAAAGCTGGTAAATTGAGGAAAAACTGTCTGTACTAAGGTCGATCTTAGTTCAAACCATTTATAAATACATAAAACAAGACCTAAAAAGCGGATTAAGAAAGATTAGTTGCAAAAAAATAAAATAAATTCACAACAATACCATGCTTACTGCTGCTGCTGCTACTGAGTAAAATCTAGAGTTGATTTGCACAAATGTATTTTTACAACATGATGAAGTTGCATTTTGCAGGTATAGCCTAGAAGTTACTCAAGCTGAATTTGTCTTCGGAGGATGATGGTGGTTCATTCATGGTTGCTACATTGTGATTGAAAGAATGTTGTTGCTGCTGTGTGGTGAACAAGATACGCAACTCTACTGCGGAAGAGGGGTATACTCTGACCTCTGCATTATATTTCAGTGATAATTAGACCAAAAGATTATTGAGGTGGGTGTAGTCTGCATGCAGATGTGTGGATGGCTGTCTGCTTGTTGGATAGTGCCCACTCTTTCTCAGTGATGAGAAGTGTCGAGGCTGTGGATGCACAGACTACACCCAGTCCCTTTGGGCCTGTCATGTGGCTTCTAAACTGGTCAGACAGGTTGGAAGGCAGATCCAGGCACAGCAGTAGTCATTACTCCACTCTTTGTACACTCACACTTGTGTTGTGTTTACAGTTCTCAGTTCTGTGGAAGCACGTGACACGTCTTGTCTGTTTTCTGTGTGGCTCACGCATTTTGGTTTGTTGCAACGACTTGCTTGTTTCCGTTTGGTTCCTAGTGAAGAATCAACTATACTGTACACACACACACACACACACACACACACACACACACACACACACACACACACACACACAGCCAATCTGGACTAGGTGGCAAAAAACATACCTTGTGTAAGTTGTGGACACACTCATTCTTCCATCAAATCCCCATTAAAATGTCATATTGTTAGATGATCTGTGAAAAATATCTACAGATCTCCTGTATGTGGTGTATTTTGTCCGAGGTCATTATGTTGTTAGTCATGTTGACCATTTCATACTTGGCTGTGTCAACAGAGTTTAAACAGGGGATTTCAAAGTCTGACTCTGTGGGCCCCCAGAATTGGACAAAAAAATGATTTTGAAAAATGTAAACATCAAACAGCGTCTCATTGGCCATGATTCTTATTGTAACAGTTAATGCACTCAAATATTGCCATATTGTCAATAAGAAAAAATATTGACATGCTCCATCGTAAGACTGTTGATAATTCCTGAACAACTGCAGCTTGTGGTGGTTTATACAGGGCAGCACAACGGACTGACTGAAATGCACACATGAAGGCCCATTATAGCGGGGCTCAAGCACTTTGAACATATGCTTATATTCTGTATTCTCTACGACCGAGTATGGTCGCACATCTGCAGCCATAAATACTCAGTTATTGATTTGGCCCGGTCCGAATCTGCAGTGAGAGGCTGCCTGAACGCCGTGGGGAGAAGGGCTCGCCTTCCTGTCTGTTTCTCTCTCGTTCTACTAATCAATACATTCAGGTGATGTCGTCGTAAATGACGTGTTTCCACAGACAACATCAGTGAGCAATGTCGACACTGACATAGTTGCCCATCGTAGCTAACCGGAAAACTGTAATGCTCTAATCTAAATGTCACGGGAGGATCTTCCAGCTCTGGTCTCTCATTTTGGGTTTGCCATTCTGAGGCAGCAACCCTACATGAACCTGACTAACCGGGCTAAATGGGCCGACTGGCATGATAGACAGCAACTGGTGCTCTGCCAAAACGTTCCGGGTAAAACTCACACACTAGAATTTCTGTTCCGCTGGTGTGAGTAGTAGACAAAAATAGACTAACGTCATAAGAATGAATTCCTTCCTACAGTCTACTACTGCACATACAGTATATCCATAGCTGGATCCGCTGCATGCTCTGTTGAGCCTCTCCTCTGCCTTGTTCCTCAGTGTGCCAATAAGTGCACTCTCATCTCATTAATAAGGTTGTTGATTCATAATCAGAGCAGGAACCCTCATCTGCAGCGGGCTTCCGTGAAATCATACACCGATTTTGCTGCAGCAAGGCTGCGGCGGGCGTGTTGGGAGTGTGTCAATACAAAACCCAGAATACAGTTTACAACAAGTCCCAAAGTCATGCTGTTCAGCGAGCAGCAGTGCTTTGTAGAGGAAACGTAAGGGTTTTTGTATTTTTGGTGTGGTCCACTGCTGCCTGAAACTGCTGCGTGCTTGGTGTTTGATCACTCATGTGTTTGTGTTGTTATCGCACCCCGCACAACACTCTCACTTCTCTTCCCCAGTTGCACTCATGAGTTGTAAGGCCACTCCTCAGTAATGGAAACCACTCATTGTTTTGGCATCAGCATCTCCCTCTGTGATGTTTTTTCAATTGCAGTCTTTTCTCTAATTTCTTCGCGGTTTTTAGAGATTGGCATAAAATGTTTCTCTCGGCACGTACTGATCATTCGTGGATTCTGTCTTGCATCGATCTTTTTGTTTTTATGTTGTCAGTGATTATGAGAGGCTCCTTTATAATTCATGCCATGACTGATGTCCCTCTGTTAGCAGTTTTCATGCTGCAATCGCACTTAGCACATAGCGCTGCCAAACACTCCAGTCCACAGATTAAGATGCTTGTCAGCTTTCAGCTGCCATTTAGCAAACCACATTCTGTTGTGGCAGTAGTGCTTGGCAAATGAGTGCCCAGAAAAGTTTACAAGACAACTCTAAAATGTTCTTTTATTGACATGCTTTTCCTGCCTCAGTCTCTCTGTGCCTGTGCCTGTCTATACTTAAACAAATAGCATTGAGCTCCCTGTTCAGCATCTTTTCAAATCCTCTGACACAGAGAGCTCCCGTAGCTTCCTTTTAGCCCCAGCACTGATCCTAATAAGGAGATGAATGGCTCTATACAAACAGTAGAGTGAAGCTGGGGACTGGATATATGCCCACTGCCTCTCTCTTTCTCTCTTTCTGTGTGTGCTGAGGGTGAAATGCCTGTTTCAGTCTCCTCTGATCTGCTTCTGTTTCTCTGTTGACCTGGTCAGTGGTCATTTCAGGTGTGGACAGAGGGGACAAATCCAACAGCTCCAGGACTGGGCAAAGATAATAGTTTGTTAAAAGTGAAAGCCAAAGACACACACACACACACACACACACACACACACACACACACACACACACACACACACACACACAGACAAGCTTGGTATGTTTAAAGATTGAGTGGCGGTGGTAAAAATGTCCACACAGGTGACCTTATTGCAATACTATCACTGCAGCTCTTTGATGGTGTATGTAAATACAGGCCGTCCGCGGGGTCCTAAAAAGTTCTAAAAGTTGATAAGTCAGTTTAGCAACAATTATAGCCCCTAAAAATTGTGAAGAAATACTTAAACACAATTTTTACAATTGTTTTTAATATGTATATTTGTCCAAAGAGGTTGTATGCTAAGGTTTGTGTGAACTTAATCATTGCCTAGGTGCGTAGGACCAACTGATTGACTGCTTCTTGATAACATTACTTGACAGTACCTTTACGCCCAGGTGTTAAACTACCTAGCTAATGGGGAATTGCCAGTTTTCGGACAAATGATCGGAGGACAGGAGTTTGAACCCTGGCTCAGGCCAATCTGGAAATAACCGTCAGGTGTTCTGCTTCAGAGGATGCTGTCACTGTCCCACGTACTTTAGCGCTAGCCACAAAGCCGCTATGGGACACTGACAGCAGGTCTTTATCGCGCATTTCTGTGCTACACCACTGTCCCTACCCACTACCGCTGAAGCTACTATACAAGCCGCCATACTTTACATTAGGACTTGCATTTCAAGTCCTAACATCCACGTCCTTTTTTTAGCTGCTGCAATAAGAAAGGGAACCTGGACTCACCAAAATGACAGCTTAGCTCTGTGGTGGGACAACAACAATGATGTCGGTCTCGGCATCATGTTCATCTACAGTGAAAATTAGACACATTAATGGCAGAATCTTATTTTAACTATTCAACTACTGAGGTACAATTATATGAGCAACACAATCCAATTAGCAAATAAGCTATAAATTATTATATTTAGTTTAGTTAACTTCAATTTATCCAGCGTATTTATCCAAAGTTCCAGGCTGTTCCTACCCTGGGTCACGTGTATCTGGGCATCCTCTCTGTTATTTTCTGGACAAATTTTAGATGCTTAAACTGGGGGTCTATAGCGTCCATTAATTACACCCTGGCGCGGAAGCGGGCACAGCCACGCGACCCACCCGTATGGTGCACTTTTATCACCCCTGGCTGACTCAGCACTCCTCACTGCTTCACACCGACAACGCTGGATTCCACAGCAGTGCTATACCTGAGCGTGTCAGCTGGCCTCGCCACGCAACACGCCTTTCGTCTTCATCATGATTGAAATCGTTTTTCAGTGAAAATGAAAATTGTGATGCACATATTATCATTCCCACTGATTGTAAATCATATCGAAATTATTTTTTCTGTCAAACAAATTGCAATATGTTTTGTTTTTTTTTGCCATATCATGCAGCCCTAGCTCACGCACACCTGTGAATTATATTCCCACGCCTGCCAGTACTACTGGTGTGTCTTAAATAATTATCCACGTTATCTGTCAGGTGGGGACATTCCCCATACATTTGGAATATGTACCTGGGTTTTTTGTAGAGGTTTGCAGGTGTTTTGTTCTGACCTTGTACTTTCCTGAGAATATACAATGAGATGAGCCCATTGCTGGAAATCATTTCTGTGGAGGAATATTAAATCCATGAACAAAAAAAAAGCCGAAATATAATTCTTCAAGTTATTGTCTTCTCTCTTGTTTATTCTCTCAACAGAAGTGGGAAGCTCTCACAGTAAAGTGGTTTGCATTTGCACATGTTGCGTAACAGATAGGAAAATGTGGGAGTGAAATGGTGCACTGTCACAACATCGCTGGGATTATATATATTTATATTGTTCCTTGGTAGCAGGTAGTAGCTCTTTGTACAGCATATCTGCGCACTTGGTGCTTTAATTGTACATAAATAGAATAACTCTCTCCCACAGGGAAGTGTTTATACAGAATGAAACTTGTTGGCGCTGGATTGGGATAAACCTAAATATAGTGTTTGATTTAATTTGGCAGCTTCGTATTAACAGCATCTTTTACACGTAACAAAAGCAGCCCAGGCTGCTGATTGGACTGTGTTTAATTGATGGATAAGTCAGAGAAAACTTGATTCTGTCTCTACGCCTGAGTCATCGCTGCTCCCCATTAGTCAAGAAATGTGTTTTGCTTATAAGCTGTGTCTTTGACACCACGCTTATGTTAGCCTCTGGAAGTCTGTGAGTTTCACTGATTATTTTCAAGGTCTGTCTGATATGTAGCTACACACAGCCAACCATGAGTCTGACGGGGACGTCTTAGTCGCCTCAAAATCTGAATTAAGATTAAAAAATTAAATGACAGTGTAGGCATTTCACTAGAACAATGGAAGTTAAAGAAATAGTTTGAAATGTTGCGACATATGCTTAATCACTGTCTTTCAGACAATATGTGTGTTTCCATTTATGCGCATTTTCAATTTTCACATAGAAAAAACAGGGAACCTGGAAACACTTCTGTGTTTTCATTGAAATGAGGACTTTCTTTCCGAAAACCTGACAGATGTGTTTATTGAATATTTTTTGAAGCTGTAAATGGGTAAATGTTTATTCTTGCAAAATGAGGATCTAGTGAGTAATCTGCAGACTTTATACAGTTGCTCTGCCATTCACCTCCACATAGTCTCAGCCAAGATGGGCTGCATGCTGCCACTGGAATATTCAAATAGATAAACAAACAAAGCAAATTAGATAACTCCAACACTGTTTCAATGACACATTTGACATTTCACTGGGATCTATACGCCCTCACCGCAGCTACAGCCCCATGAACACAGTAGCAAATGTACATAGATGGTTGATGCGAGGCAGGACCATCATCATTTACTTCTCTGTGTTGTTTTGTCTCATCACAGTCCTGTAACAGTCTGCACAACATTTTTCTTACTGGGGCTAGTTGGGGGCTTAATTACATTGCTGGTTTCCAGCTATTTTAATTCTCTGCTTGCCTCTACTTTCTCATTTTCACTAGTTTCAAGTTCCTCTTGACAAGGTTGTTTGATGATGAAACAATGCATTTTTTTGTATCCGTCTGCTAGCATACCACAGCAAACCCAGTCACAGTTGACAAAAACCTGCATTAACTGATAAAGATGATATGGCGAATGTGTTAACAAATAGTTTACACATTAAATAAATTGTGAGTAACATTAGCATTCATTTTGACTCATGTTTGTGTCAACCTGAAAATTTGAAGTCCAATATTCACCGTCAGATGTGAACGTGTAGCCGACAGAAGCACTTCCATATGACGGTGACATCATTTAGTGTAGTGAAGCCTCATTTAATGTATAGTAATTGGTAGCTTAGCTCACTACACTTATATTACACTTTCCAAGTAGCTAAGCCAAGGCAACAAACTGTCATTTGAATTTTTCAGTTGATGAACAGTCCGATCTGGATTGGCTGTGTGACATTTCACTTGCATCAGTACAGCCTCACTGTGGCCACAGGACTGTGGACTGTTTTCTGTTGGAACATGGAAGATGAATAAGCTCAGCAGGGCATCCACATCTCTGTGTTGGCTCCTGTACATCATTTATTCCTTTATCATTGCTTGTCATGCCCACATTCACAATCCCTGCCTTTTATGCTTTCATATTTTTCATATTTCATGGTTTGGGGTGATTATCCATTTTTCAACAACTCCTTACCAGTGTGGGTTTGTTGTGTTTGTATGATTTAAATGTTGTCATTCATACGATTGGTGAACGAGTTAAATCTCAGCACTCTATTAGTGCTGATTTATTCTGTTGTTTGCCTCTGAGCAGTGTTCAGTGCAGAATTAAGGACGAGTCATTCATCTAATTCATATAATTAAATCTGTGAACTTCTTGCTTCAGAAGTTTTGCAGAAAGCCGCAATGTGTGTGTGTGTGTGTGGCTGCAAGTTATGTGCTGTGAAAGATTATTGTTCCCCAAAATAGTTTTTCTTTTAATTTCTAGAGAAGTAAAACAGCCTCGCTTTCAGATTGATAAACATGCAAATTATAGAATATAGTTTGATTTGAAATTAATTTCCTGAAACCTAAAGGGAAATTAATGGATTGTGTTATCTTTTCAATTCTGTAAATAATAAAAGCGTAAAACAGAACATCTCCTTAACATATACAGTATGTACATTGTCTTGCCACACTCACTTTAAAGCATTAGGCCCATTAGAGTGTAAAGCATGAGGGCAGACTGACAGTAAGGCAATAGTATCTCAACATAAAGACATTTCGTTTTTCTTAAATACCAAATAATAGGGCTGAGTAAAAATACAATTAATTGGGATTTTAGATGAAAGAAACCACATATGGATTCGTAAAATCCTGTGTTGACTGTCAGTAGGAAACTGGAAATGAACAGCAGTCTCCTGTGTTAAAGTCTGATGTTTTGTTGACCCTTCCACCCCGATCTCCTTCCTATGCTAACTCTATAATAACGTAACCGGATTTCCTCCTTTGCTCCCTTACTAGAATTACTACAGCCGCTAGAGGACGTTGTCACCTGAACATAAACCTATGTTGTTTTAGGGCACTTGCTTGACAGTCTCGTAAAGACAGTCCCAAAAAGTGTGATGTGAGTAAGTACCATGACTCTAGATGACCAGCTAGCTCTGGCTACTTCATAGCTAGTGTTAGCAAGCCAGATTTCAAGAATATATTAGAAAGCACACTTTCAGTTTCCGCCCCGTGTGCTCCAACTGCAAGTATCTTATGTAACTGATTCATCAAGAATAGAATCAAATTGGTAGATCAGTGCCAATATCCAGCTCTACCATATAAATGAATACTGATTAAAGACCACCTAAAATCAAGATTTATCCATAGAATAACAGCTACAACCAGAAAGACAGGTACTCTGGTTGAAGGGGACCTGGCAAGTTGCACTCAATTTGTCTGGAGAATACTTCATCTAGCCACTTTTTGTCTCTCAGTATTCATCCCTCCCTCCCTCTTGTGGTTCCACTTCAAGCCCTCTCTGGGCAGTATTGCTCTTCGGTCACCCCTCCAACTTACCATGATTCTTGTATTGATGTGACATGGGTATCTGTGCCAGACTTGTAGGGGACATCGATTAAACAGTGGGACAGGTTATTAGCCATCTCTTTTGTTTACCCAGCTAAACAGACTTCAGCACAAGTCAAGAGCAGGAAGTTCAGATCAATGTCAGATTCAGAACAAGGCTTTTTATCACGCTGCATCAATCACAAGTGTCTAGCACTGAGTCATCCTTCATACTTACTTGATAGAATTTCAATTTAACCATATCTCAAGGTTATTACAATACTTCGTCAACAACCATGGGTTTGAAAGCTTCTATTCAAAATTTAAAACTGCATCAAATTGTCAGTGGTGCCATTTGTTTTGTGTCAGAGCTGTTTATTAATGTCAGACTAAGCTGAAGGCTGATAGCTGATGTATTTGCCAGTTGGAAAAAGTTAACATATAGTTTTTTTACCCCTGTGGGTGGATTCGTCCTCTGCATTTGACCTACCCTAACTTCTTAGGAGCAGAGGTCAGCCATGCTACAGTGCCAGGGGATGAAGACCAATTCAGTGCAATAGCCAATAGCAATGCCAGGAGTATTTTTAATACCAAACATGTATGACTTTTGGTGTGGGAGGAAACCAGCGCAGCCAGAGGAAACCCACACAGACATAGCCATATCATGCCAACTCCAGACAGGAGCCGGGCTCACATTTTAACACAGGGTCTTCAAACAGCTAACCACTATGCCCACATACTGCCAAGTTAATATATTTATTCTCAGTGTCTCTCATTTTGACAATTTCCACGCAACAAAGATGACAAGAATGATGCAAGGAGATGTAATACCATCATTTTGACACTGATAACAGCAGAAACCCTAACCCTGTTTTTCTATGATACCACAACAGAGCAAGGACATACTGCATACATTTGATGTTGCTGTAGGCATCACTATGATTCCTAAAGGTTATAGAAGGACACAACATGGACACGAGAAATACTTGGACATTCTATGTATCGTCTCCCATATAAGTTTGTGATGGGAAACATTGGAGCCAGAAAGCCAGAATAAGGTCAATGAGGGTCTGTGGAGCTGCGGTAGAGTGAGCAAACAGCAGCCACAGGGGTTAGGGGGATTGTGACACCCTAATTTTCACAGAAACATGATTCAAACCCACCATACCTGCCAACATTTAGGTTTCAAAATGTTCACATATTTTGACAACAGCTAATGTAACTTTAGCTAGCTGGCCCTGCTGCCTGCACAGAGATCATCTGCACACACACTCTTTGGATCAGGGTTTGGGTTGCCAGGTTGCGGTAACAGATGGGTTGAAACGATTGTGTGTGTAGATGTGTTTCATTGACATTCTGGCAACTTGGGTGACGTCAGACAAACCTCCAAAACCTGGATCAGTGTATTTATAATAAAGTTTGAGGAGAAGTTATGTTAAGTTTATGAGAGTTTCCTGGGGGAAACAACAAAACGGGAGGGAGCAGGGAGATGGCCTTGTAATATGGGAGAAACCCTGGAAAAAATGGGAGTGTTGGCAGGCAAACAAGTTAATAAACTAGCTATCGAGCAACCCTAGGGAGAAACATGACATAAGTATATTATTAAAATATAATGAAGCCATATGATTGGGTGTTTCAGTTAAAATAAGGTATTGCATTAACTACAGTAAATACAGTACATTCACGTTATCCAGGCAGGTGAGAAGAGAAGGAAAAGGAAAGAGAATGCAAATTGGTGCGTCAGTGAATTGGTCTACACTTTCACAGAGCTATATTTTATTTATGATAATGTACTGAAACTTATTACGCAAGGCCATTTTAGGATCTGGGTGAAAGAACTGTTTAGGGAAAACTTCTTTTAATGCTGGCACAATAAACATTTATGGTGTTACTTTGTAGATGCAACAATACATTTGGGAATGATAGCAATGCTGCTGGAATTTAAAAGTAGTGTATATGCTTTGGCAGGGGCATATTCTGAGTTCTGGTATTGGGCTGGTTTTGATTGGCCATTGGGCTGGTTTTGTCACATAGACCTGGCAACACTGTTCCAAATGCAAGCCAGCTGTTCAACAAAACCTAATGTTAATGCAAGCTAATGGTGGCTGACCAGAGGTGGACAAAGTATTCAGATCCTTTATTTAATTAAAAGTACTAATACCACAATGTGAAAATACTCCACTACAAGTAAACGTACTCCTGCATTCAAACCTTACTTCAGTAGAAGTACATAAATTGTATTGTTAGCAAAAGGTTGTTGAAGTACTGGTTACACTTTTTATGAGGATACACATATTCACCATTAACTATTCATATTCAGCAGTATGTTGGCTCTTTATTAGTCATTATAAAGCAATTATTAGTGCCTTATTCTGCATGACCATATTCTACAACTACTAGGCCATTAACTAAGAGTTTTAATAAAGACCCAACATGCTGCTAATATGCTAATAAGCAACTAGTTAATAGTTAATATGTAATTTAAAGTGTTACCAAAGTACTTTAGTCATTTAGCAGGCGCTTTTATCCAAAGCGACTTACACATGAGAACATTCACAAACTGAAGGCGCAGCTTCGGGAGCATTTTGGGGTTCAGTATCTTGCTCAAGGATGCTTCGACGCACGGCTGGGGGATCGAACCGCCAACCGCTCTGCCACCAAGCCATAGCCGCCCCTAGTAGTATTGTTGATGGATTCAGGTCCAAATCGTGACATTTTAGTGCAAAGTATTTCTACATATTGTGTTATAAATATGCATAGCGGCTGCCAGGTTGAAACCCAGCTGTTGTAATTGAATTTTGCTATTGGTTGATCTGGAGGCAGGTGACATATATTGTGGCAGCCTTCGTCACCAACCAAGCCACCTCCCTCCCCGCCCCCTTCTCTTTGAAAAGTCACGTCACACATTGTCCTGCTTTGATTGGTTGTAGCGTCCAATCTGCAGGTCCATCCAGCGCAACACACCAGGATCATGAAACTTAGATCAAACTGTCAAACTAGGCAAACTAGGTTTCGTTGCTCTGATTGGTTATAGGTCTATCCAGTTTTCCCCCCTCCCAGTGCTGCCCATGCTGATACTTTTTTCATGATCTAGAGTCATTTTTTGAATTTCCATGGTACTTCAGCTAGCGCTTTGGTTTTAGTTACTCTTTAAAGTAAGAGTGATTATAGTGCAGTAAAATGGTCCCTGTCAGCGTTTTCCTATTATTATATCTGATGTTTCTAGATTAATATTACTGCTTCATTAAAGTGAATGTTGCATTTTACTGCTCTAGATGTTTATGGTTGTGCTCATTTGAACTACTTTATTTAGTGTTGGGTTAATGCATCGTGGTCTAAAAGATCAGCATGTGTGCGTAGCATCGCTGTGCTGTGAAAACCACAAATCTCTAATAATTGCTAATCCAAGAGGGTTTTTAGAAGAATTTCCTCAACCCATAAAGGAACACATAGTTTTACAGACATTCACAGTGTAAATCACCAAATTTGGAGATAAATGTTTTTCACTCACTCACTGGACAGGAAGGATCTGAAAAGTAACTAACTGTGTAAAGTGTTTTTTTTGACAGACATAAACAGTCTAAAGCCATGATTGCTTTATACTGGGGGATGTTGAATGCTGATATCGTATTGTTTCTTTGGATGAAGGGCATGGTGCTACAATATATATTTTGAGCTTTTATTTGTATATGGTGGATACTGGAATGGAAGCCGAACTCCATTCGGGCTTGCGGTGGTCACCACCTACCCTTAGAACCCCCACACCTTTAAATCACTGCTCCACCCCTGGCAAACAGCTACCACCACACTTGAATGTGACTCACGGGTCAGTCAAACTATTAAAAAATAAATAAAACATTTAAACTGCATCAATCAATATATTTATGTTTAATGTGATAGGGGTTGCTTGGACAAAAGCACAAATAATGATTACCCAATTATTACTCAAATTTGTTTTTGTTTTTAGCTGCTGCAGGAAACCGATTTCTGCTAAAAAGCTCTGACAAACCCACTAAATGCTACCTGCTTAGCACCAAAAGGCAGACAAAGTTAGTGACCAGCTGGTGAACGTAGTGGAGCAACAAAATTTAACAATTTAACCATTTATATTTCTTAGAAGTTGGTAGACCAAAAGAGATCTGAAGGGAGAGTGAATATTGGATTTAGATTCATCAGGTGGCCAGAAATATGACTCCAAACGAATGCTAATGCTTGTCTGTGTCTGCTGAATGTGTAAATAGGCAACTGTTTGCTAACAATAAGGGTAACTGCTACACTACGGTACTACACACATTATCAACTTGATAAGGCCATGTTAAACACACACATTTTCCGCCAATGTTCTGCCCCCTAATAGCTAAAGAAAACCAAAAACAAACTCATTAGTACTGCTTTAAATCACCATTAAAATGTTAGCAACTGAGCTTCAATGTCTTCTTAATGGAAAAAGTATTGACAAGGCATGCATTGGAAGCTGTAAACGTATCCAGTGAGGACTTAAATTCTTGAGGAAAATGTGTTGACTGTATTTCTAGACATGAGTTGAGGGTTTTCCAGTTGATGTCAGTGCAGTCAAGGAGTTTTTGTAGCTAGCATTTTATGTATCGGGACTATTGGGGGAACTGCATCTTAACTGCCTCTGCATTTGCCTTAACATGTAAGTAAACCAGCACTGAACTACAAGAATTTAGCTAAAGATAGACAGTCATAGATTTCATGTTTTCAGCTCCTTGCTTTCTTGGATTTTTGCACACAGTATTGCAGTCCTCTGTCCAGAGCCTGACTGACATTGTCATGTAACCCTAATAAAACTGAAACGATGTTGGCTGTTTTACAGACTGCCAACCTTTCACCAGGTTTAAAATCTCTTCACATCATATTGTAATAATTACTCTGGTCAGCCACCTGTAATACAAGCCGTTGTAATAACATATTTGGGTATAGTTATGAGCTTATGGTTCATTAGTGTGAGGATTAGACTGAATATTGATTGTATTAGCTGCAATCAGGAAGAAAGAATTTATTGCTAATAGATGGCATGCCAAACTAATATCTAATTTAAAATGTAAAGACCAGTCATATTGGCACACTGTTGTATTGGTCCAACCCTAATTTATACTGTATACTAGTCATGCAGCTTAGACTCATACATCACTGTGGCAGGCAGTTTCTGGTTTGGAAAACCAAAGTCCACTAAGGTGATTAGATTTGCATTTCTCTCAGCCAGTCTCAATAATGCATGGGAAATACTCAACCAGTATTGAGCATTGTTTTGTCTGCAAAGAAGTTGGTGTTTGTGTAAGAGAGAGTGAGGTTGTGGTCTGCACCCTAAATTGCTCCTGAGGACTGTGCCTTCGTTGCGTGAATGGTTACTTGCTTTGTACTGATGGGAAATTATGAATGTGTGTGAACGGGGTGGTTGGAAGACTAGAAAGGCATTTACCATTTACCCCTCCACAGATAGGACAGATAGCCTTTTACCTACAGAGTGCTGGGTCAGCACATTCAGCCTCTCTTATTTCAAGGCAGCAGCCAGCTGTCCAATGAAAGGAAGAAGGAGACACATTGAAAGGTGTTTTTGTTTTGGAGTGCTGCTGCCTCTTCTCGCTGAGCTCTACTATGTCCAGCTGACTTACAGTCGGCTTTAGTTCACTGGTGTCCTGCCTGCTGCTACTGTGTTAAAGTGGCTGATAGAGATTAGCATGAATCTCTATCATGGACTGAGCCAGCATGCAAGTGTGCTCCACCAGGTAGCACACTTTACTCTGATTCTGCTTGTTTTTTCATTTTCATCATGTCTTAAATGTCTTAAATATTGAATGTGCAATCATACTTTATTATAGCACCTAGTAATGCAATATTAATGACACTTTTCCGGCTAACTCCAAATTTGCAAGGCTACCAGTTAAATTGAATGTCTTCCAGATGTAAGTTTTTCAGCTCAAGTTTTTGAGAACATCAACAGAGGATGGAGCCTAGAGGCCTAAGGCCATCTTTTCCACACTGAGTGAAGTGATATTTGTGACATGGCTTTGAAAGGCAGAATTTAGACACAGACACAGTCTCTAAATTGGGATTATTCCCCTAACGCAACATGGTTCTTTTTTTTTCTTTGTCTGAACAGGGATAGCTGTCAGTTTTGACACCCATGGCAGTAGGGATGGGTACCGAAGCCCGGTATTAAACAGGCCCTGTGGCAAAATTGTCAAAGGGCAACTAAACCCAAAGGTTTTGGCTGAAGTGCCTCTACCCTGGAAATTCAAAAAATGCTTCAACAATGCAGTAACCGAATCTTCATTCATATGTGATCAGCACTGCCTAGTTTGACAGATCGATCTGAGTTTCGTGAGCCTGGTGCGTTGCACCAGCGTCACCTGCCTCAAAATTAGCCAATAGCAAAATTCATACCCGGGTTTCAACCTGAAGAGGGCAGTCACTATGCATATTTATAACACAATATGTAGAATTTAAATACTTTGCAATGATAAAGTCAATACTTTATCGATACGCCTGTTCAACAAGCATAAACATGTAAACATGTAGAAAGCGATATTTTAATCTGCCCTGTCCGCAGTCTCTCATCCGCCGCAGCTATATTGTCCACAATTCGCAGTGCGCTAGCTCGGCTAATAGTGAATTTTTACAAACAAACTAAAATGAAAGCTGTCTGTATGTAGTCTAACTCCAGGATTCCACCCGGCACGGCTCTATAACATCGCATCCGCGAGCTGGTTTTGTTCTTTCCTCCTAGCAGCTTCATACGCAACCGGGAGCATTTCAGTAGCAGAGCGGTTTACCTACCCGACATTGATGAATTGTTGATTTGGTCCTTTTTCCTTGACGTTTGTGCTTCTACCATGGCTACGTAGTTAATGGTTTCAGTAAGATGTTATCAGGTTAATAGTGACTTTGCTGTTGGAAACATCACTGCTGCTGCTCTAGAAACAACATTTAGTTATATTTAAAACATTAAATTCTAATCCTGTTCTGGATTCATTCTTTTTTTTAAATAATATATCTTTTAAAAAACTATTATGTAGTAATGAAAAAGCCTCAACGTTCGGCGCTGATTTAGACTGCCTGTTCAAAATGTGCCTGCTCGGAACCGATTGCTTGGCTTCCAGAATTGCTGCTTGCGGCTTCCCTTCGAGAACTACCCATCCAAACAACTTCACACTCGACACTGTGCTTTCTTGGGTCCTGAGCAATACACCTGCTGTGACATAGTTGCGTTCCCTAGCAATGCCAGAGTATAAGCATCATTTGGGTGCAAAAAGCTCACACGAACATTTTATGGCCTTAATGAAGTCAAAGCCCCGGCACTGCACTTCCTTGGGTCCTCAGCAATACACCTGCCAAGTGTGAAGTCGAACGGATGAGTGGTTGTTGAGAAAAGGACATACAGACATACAGACGGACAGACAGACAGAGAGTCCTTCTATTTAAGTTAGACTAGTGCAGTGCCCGTTCAGGACGTGCCCGTTTGGAACACGTGTCCGTTCTGACCAAGAACTTTACCTGTAATGTAGTGACGCTCCGCAAGAAGTAAAGCCCTATATCTGCAGCAATTGGTGTATTGGCATGAGTTTCATATGTAAACTGTAGGATTAGCCACCAAAATGAAGCAGGACACGAAAGGGAGTCGAACCCCATCTCAGTAATCTGAGAGTCCAACACCAATGTCTTTATCTTTTGTGTCTAACCTGTTTGGAAAGGCAAAACCTGCATTATATGTGGCTTGTGGTTGATGCCACTCTATTTTGAGAGACTGGACTGTAGACATAAAATGTGACATAATTAAAAAAAAAGTAAGACTGTAGCTTTGAAACATTATTTATTTATTGATTTATTATGAATTTCTGATATTTATGGTGTTGTAATGCTGGGGTCTATTGCAGAAAGCATGTTTATCAAACTCGGAGTCTAACTCTGAGTTGATGAACCCTGAGATGTAAAACTTGTGTTTTCAGTTCCAGAACAGCTCATCAGTTTGCTCAATCATCTTTGAGTATGTTCACTCTGAGTTGATTAAGCTTGTGTGTGGCGAATGAAAAAAGCCATCATCAACGGAGCTCCTATACTGCGTTTCACCATGGCATTAACATAATAATGTTTCATTCAGTGTTGTCCATTAATTCATCATTTAACAGACTTACATTTCCTTAATGTATGATAAAGTGGTGCAATCAGATAATTATTCATTGATCCTAAGTTTCATACTGATTTTTAGAATTTAAACTGAGATTACACATTATATGCAATACACTTTTTAGTGGAACTGCTCTAACAAACTGACAGCTGTCTTGTGTGCACAGAGTCAGCGTTCTAAAAAACAAAGAACTTCCACTCGCAAACAGAAGGACACGTGGAGGTTTTATTCTGAGCTGAGGGCGACTTGACTTGATGCTGTGTAATATTTGAATGCGAGGGCAATAGCTGCTGTTCAAAGAAATGACTGACAGCACATAAAAGCGGTGACTTCAGATAGTCCTGAGTAACAAACTAATATCCATCCAGGATTTTGACACAGTAAAATACATGCATACAGTAAACCCGCGCTAATTAATGAGCTATGAAATCAATAAGGAAATAAAACAGCGCGTCTGGCTCTGTAAGAGGGAAGAGACAGAGGGAAAATGTATTAACCACTCATAAACTACAATACAAATGTCCAATACAAAAGCCCGTATTGGAATCTTTTCCATGTCGGCTAGAAAACTAGAAAACATAGTGAGTGCAAGATGCATCAGTACAATCGCCACATCGGTTCATGTATCTGAACCTAAAGGCTGTGTCCTAAAGATCAACAGCCCCCCAAATAATCAGAAAACACTGACATTTCCCCTTCCTCTAGCATTAGTTGCACTTTTGTCCTCGTAGCATTCTTTAGAGGTGTCACGGGGCAGCTGAATGTCTTGAGGAGGAGACAGAAGTTGCCTTTAAGCAGAGGAATACATTATTCAAGAGGGTGCACCCGGTAATAAGGAGGGGAATCATAACCAGCAAAGAAGCTGCTAATCTGAATATCCTCTGATAGCTCCAAATAAACAGAAGCAAACATCGGTGTGAATATAAAACATCACTGTACACATGAGGGGCCTGAGCATCGACAGGTCGCATCACATATTAAGTAGCTGCATTTGCCGTGGAGTATTCTCGTCGATTCAGAAGGTTTGGTGATCAGAGGAATTATGAGTAGCGCGCTCGCAGCACTCAGACCCACTTCGCCTCCTCAATTATTCATCCACTCAGGTGTATGTAATGGTTTCTGCTATTGATCGGTGAGGGGTGACAAACACTGCAGGGAAAGAATAGGGCGAGCCACACACACACACACACACACACACACACACACACACACACACACACACACTGATGTCAGGCTCAGGTTTGAGGTGAAATTAGAGACAGAGCGCCTACCTAACACCCACCCTCAGGTCAGCCTAATTGAACAGAGTGTGATTTTTGGCTTCAGTAGGCACAAGCCCAGAACCTGTGTGTTTCAGGCACTTTTACAGAGCTGCAGCAGCCCCTATGTGTGTGGGGAGTATCTGTCAGCTCTTTAATAATGTTGTACAAGAGCTGAGAGTCCAGAAGTTATCTTTGTTTTACGTAAACCCCAAGCTGCACGTTAAAGTGTTTGTTGTGACTTTTCACCTATTCTCAAGAATTTAGAATTTTAGGTTTGCCATTTTTGTGTGCAATGTATGTGTGGTCATGCTATAGTGTCTCCTACCAGTAGCCTATGAGCTCTTGTAACAGTGGAAGGACCCACCTGGGCAAACCATAGCCAATATTTGACCAATGACGACCAGTCTTACTTATTGGAGCTGTTGGCTTTGCACTGCCTTGCTTGAGGACCATAAACCTGCAGTAATTGATTTTTTTTACTACTTGGGGGCAGCGGAAACAAGTTGTGAACACAGCATTGACATATCATCACCTTTTAAGTTGTTAGCAAATAGTTGCTTATTTACATAACCAGCAGTTACAAAGCTGGTGTCACCTGGTGAATGTAAGTCCAATATTCAACCTCTTTTAGCTCTTAACCAACTCCTGAGGGAAATATCTGGCTCTGTAGCCACTAAATGCTCCACTATGTTCATCTGCCATTTGGTGCTGAGCAGGTAGTATACAGTAGGTTTTTAGAGCTTTTTCTCTGAAAACAGCTGCCTTCTGTGGCGAAAACTATGAACCAAAACAATGACGATGTGGGCCGGGCAGCTAAACGACGCGCTGAAACTCACTATAAAGCTCCTGAAAGCTGAGGTTAGCTACAGATTCATGGGATAATTCTCTGCAGGTTCATCACTACGAGCGACCACTTTCACATTGACATTTGACACATTGTTACTAAAATATCAATTAAAGCTGTTGCTAGCTGTCACACTGAAGTTGTGTGAGTTTTATTGTTTTTTATTTATATTGCCATTTGAAGCATGAGCCACAATTGAATTATACCATACATCATTAACAATGTCTTAACAAGGTGATAATGTGAAACATTTATGACAACTGTGGTCAGCAAATGTAGTCCGCTATAGCTAATTAACATGGCTTCTGTGATTTTACTAAACAACAAAATGAAACTAGTATTTGCCCGCTAAAGATGGTTTCGTAGATAAAGAAACACTGTCTATCATTTCCATGCCTGAAAAGAGAAAGTGGACAGATGGGTGGGTCTTTTTCAAGATGAACTGCCTTAGCATTAGCTGATCGCATCATATAATTTTCAGACAGCTAGCTAGCAGCTAACCTGTTAGTAGTTTGTTAGGGTCAGCAGCTGGTGGATAGCAAGTCCCCAAGAAGTGCGCCGGGCTTTGAAGTTAATCTGACATTGTGGTCAAACCGTGAAATTATAACTTCCGGGTCCATCACGTGATGCCCACTGGCCCCACAAGACTTTCCCCATGGCCTCACACTGGGAAAGAAGCGGCTGTAAAACCGCGGATTATTTTTTTAAACTTCACAATCCCCAGGAAATGACGCGTTTCACTACCGTAATTTGATCCATTCAGTCCAATAACATTTGGACAGCAATAAGAGCCGCACAATTAAGTCATTCCCAAGTTTTATTTTATTCAAGTTAGAGGAGGGAACCGGAAGTTAGCCGGCTCAGCTGACGGGTCTCTAGCACCCTTGTTCTGTTGGCAGCACAGAAGCACATGCTGAAGATCTGGGTAATTTAATGCTACAAAGTTAGAAAAGTTTTCTTTGCTTCATGCGCCACTGAGCAGCTTTCATAGGAATGAACAGAGCCCCGGCTCCGACGCTGTATCCAGTTCTCTTTATACATCCACGGTGGATAGTGACCAGCAGTTGTAATCTCCCAGTTCAACGTTTCAGTACATCATAGTGGGATTTTAAGCTTCTCAAAGGAATAGCTCTGAAATAACTTAATCAATGTCAGCTACATTTGGAAATTCTTCTGTAGAAAACTTGCTATTGCTTGTTATTGAGAAGTTATTTGGAAGTTGACTTTTCCCCTGCTAATTGGTTTGAAAAAAGGACCTTACCTCATCAACCAGTAACATTTTATCGGATTCTTTTCATGTCGAAACAAGATAAGTATGTGATTTCAGATGGTAAAAATACATTTATTTTAAATTAAGCCATTCAAATTGCAACATTGGTCCAAGAAATTGCAAAAGCCCCTTAAATTGTTCAGCCTTATCTCATTTTGTGCCACACAGCATTTGTGTACATTTTATTTATTTTTAAGGTTTTACCTGCACAGTATGACATGTTTTAAGTTATGTTATGTTATGTATGTTTTATATTCTGGGTTTTTCTGTGTATTTTATTATTGGCTTGCATACTGGACTTGTCACGCATTGTAAACCACATCAGGACGGAAGACAGGGCTGCTTAAAAAGAAGGGCACACCTCCCCCCACTCCTCCAGCACACGCATACACACACACACACACACACACACACACACACACACACACACACTGAGGCAAGTTTCCTGTACCGCAGTGGCTCTTAGCATGCACTTAGCAGAGGATAGCAAAGATTGGACGAGCATTCGTGCTTTCATAGAAGCTCAATGCAGTAGCTGATGGGTGAGTGTGTTTTTGCCTGTGCGTGTAACCTGCAGTAACAAGGTCATGTCAGTCCAGTGTGTTGACCCTCATTGATGTGTGTGTGTGTGTGTTTGTTTCCCAAGTGAACAAAATCAGTGTGTAATTTCCCAGTAGGAATGCTTGTTCTTGGAGGCAGTGAGGAGTTTGCTTGGTGTCCCAGTGTGAACAGTGTGAATTCTGGAATAACTTTGCATAACTGCATACCTCTGTCAGCCTATGGACTATTTCTTCCTCTGGGTTTACGCTTGGAATGTTGTTCATCTTCTCCTGATACTGTAAAGTGTGACACAATAGAGCACTACTTCATATGTATAATAACACGAGGCAATGGCTGAGTGAAATATGGTCTGAATAGGACAAGATTATTTGGAAAGAAGCTGTCTGGCACATGGTCAGAAGTACGTGTTGTGCCTGTCTCGGTGGTAAATGCGGGAAGGAGACTTAAAGCGGCTCTGAAATCTTGCTTAAAAGGATTGAGATCTGAGGTAGAGGGAATTCTGCCTGTTCCGTCTTAACTTGTCACACGGTGGAACTTGCTGTGTGACAGTCTAACACTGCAGAGCATAAGAGTCAATAAAAGCAGAAACACTTATCTTAGTAAATGTCCCACAGCCTGCCCAAGGATGACTCTCTCACTCGGGTTTGCTGCAGTAATGACAGTTTTTTAAATTTTATTTGTGAGATCAAGGATGCCTCCGGCTTAAAGCTGAACAAAATAAGATTCAAGTGTCAGCCAAGTTGTTAGGTTTCATTGATTCTGCAATTGAATTTGGGCATAGTGTTGTGGTTCATTTATAGGGGTTAAACTGGTGCATGAACCTTTTAAATATCTTGCAAAAAGTCAGTTTAAATCATAGATCCGATATTTCACCCACCGGAACAATATCAAATTAAAATGTCCAAATGTTGATATTATGCGAGGGTCAGATTCAAAACTCACTAAACATGAAGAAAAGTGTTGCTCTTCTACCAACATTGGCACACATTGTTTTTCCGACCTGCACATTTAAAGCAAGATGCGTTGTGTGTTTTTAATTACTTGGATTTTTTTATACAATATAAGAGTCCAGCTATTATGATTATTAGCTTTCATCCATGATCAAAGCAACTGTGAGATACTGAGATGCATAAATTTGACATTTTACACATCAGCTTGAACTAAATAATTTGACTTTTAGTCAAAAATCACCTTTCGGCCACACGTAACAACCTTTTTCAGGAGTTAAATCCTGTATGTCTTGTGTGGGAGATTGTTGCAGTGAGGGTGAACCTGCTCTGAGGTCAGTGTGGTCGTAAATCTGAAGCTGAGATGTGAAAATCATAAATGTAGAAACTGCAGGAGCTTGTGTTTAACATGAAGGAGTAAAAACACTTCTTCACTGTCATAACAACACAAGGGTTGTGCATTCTACCTTTTCTGGTGCCCTTCATGAGCCACACGCCTCTTGTACTGTGCACATTCTGCACTATCCTGATGAATACCTCTGTCATGTGCAAGCTGAAAACTCTTAAGGGGTCAATTTCCTAAAAAATGTGTGTGGAAGGGGACTGTCTTGATATGAGGTCTTTGTATACATTTTCCTTAAACATAATTAGCGGGAATGCTGATTAAGCATTTCTTTATTGGGTGGGAATGCTGGAAGCATACAAGAACATTCTTTATTATTATTGGGTTCACAACCTATGTTCTTCTACAAAAAAAAAAATCGATTAATGCTGATTAAGCATTCCCACTATTGTTATTCAAATCTTTATTGTTCTTCCATATGTTTTTTGCATCGTTTCAACTTCTGCATACCTTCAGCTACAGAAACCATTCAACTCTCAAAATGTTTTTTGATTGTTGATTGGTTTTTGTTTGGATTTTTCTATTTTTTTTTTATACCTCTTCTACTTTTTACAATATTAAGTTTTTTTCACCTTTTTTACAATGTAAGTCAATGGAGCAATCTTCAAATCCTCTTCAAATGTCCTCTTTGAAATGCTACAAGTTCAACTTTTTTTTAATTTTTTTTTACAGTTTTTGAATTATCACAGTTAATCTTTTATGCTTTTTTCAATCCATTTCTGAGTTTATAATGGGTGTGTATTCTTTCCAGGCATTACATTTCGCCTCTCAGCTCTTTAGGGTATTGCCCCCCCCAAAGGGTTTAGCAATACAGTTCATCTGTCTGAAATTAATACAAAGCATTTCTTCTTTCTGCCTTTTCAGAAAACTCATTTCAACTTCCAGCTTTGACAGTATTACAGTTTAGTTTCCAGCTTTTCTTGCAATGTATTTCAGCTTTAGCTTCTTTGGCTAATGCCGTTCAGCTTCCAGGTTGATGAGCATTGCATGTAGAGTTTTAGGAGAAATCATTTCAGATTTCTGCATTTTCAGCAATGCTTTGCAATTATGTTTTCTTCCATACACCTATCAGTGGAATAAAACGTATGCATACTTTCAGCTACAGAAACCATTCAAAT
This sequence comes from Coreoperca whiteheadi, assembly GCA_011952105.1. Taxonomy (NCBI): domain Eukaryota; kingdom Metazoa; phylum Chordata; class Actinopteri; order Centrarchiformes; family Sinipercidae; genus Coreoperca; species Coreoperca whiteheadi. Next base: position 8,544,842 of record CM022473.1, on the reverse strand, counting down.
GTTCATCTCTGCTTCAATTTCACCTTTTTCTGCCTTGTATGCTTTTAAAAAAAAGTTAAGTTTTTTTTAAAAAACTTATTAGAATAGAAGTGAATGCAGCTTTGAAAGTGTTACAGCAAAGCATCAGTCTTTTATAGCAATGTTAGCTTCAAGCATTTTTAGATAATTCAGTTCAGCTTACAACTCTGACAGTTTTACATTTAAACTTCTAGGTTTTTTAGCAATGCATTTCAGCTCTTAGTCTCGTTAGTTAATGCAGTTCAGCTTCCAGGTTGTTAAGCAGTGCAATTCAATGCATTTGCAGTGTTTTGCAATTAATTTTCAGCTTTAAGCATTCCCACGCATATCCTGCAGGAAATTCAACTTTCTTTAGTGAAGGTTTAAGACTTCTACAAGACAAAATTACTTGAAAATAATCATTACAATGAGCTGTCCGTTTGTTTTGATGCAAATAAGTTAGTTATAATAAGGTTTCTTATAGACATTTAGACTTTATTAGAATATTTATTCAGGCACTTACAACTAAACGAGACTTCAGATTTCTAATCTTGATTGTAATACATCAAGACAGTATAAGCAGCAATAGTAGCTTTACTTTGAATTTGAGAAGGCTGAAAACAAAACAGCATCAGTCTTCCTCTAACATATTTGCGGAAGAAAATAAAGATTCAATCTCATCTTCAATTTGGTTTTTCAGTGGTGAAGCAAAAAGAGATGCACGGAAGCATTTTAATGAGATGTGGAACAGTCTCCTTGCCACCCTTATGTACAAAACCCATTGTTTTGCACCTCAGAGGCCTGGGAAAATCCCAAAATGCAGAGTTTAGTAAGCCATGAAACACAACAGAACCACAACTGCTCTATCTCTGCAGCAACAAAAAATGAATTAAATGACAATTTTGCTAATCGATTAATTGCTTAAGTTATTCATCGAGCAAAATACCAAACATTTGCTGCTTTACTGTTTCTCAAACATGAGGATTTTCAGCTTTTCTTGTCTTTTCTTTTCTGTCAAAAACTAAATAGATTATGAATCGACTTTGCAAATAATACTTGCACCCTTAAAGTAGGATTAGCAGCTAATAGCCACATAATTTAACAAGCCCGATTGCTTCCTTTGAAATAAGGTATTCATATTCTTTTTGTGGAATGTCTTCTACATTTGTTCACATTGATTCTGATTCCTGAAAAAATACAATATGTAGAAATACATCTTTAAAGGTCACTTTTAAAAATAATTAACGTAACATGTAATTTAAAAGTAAGTCAAAAGGAAGGAAGTTCTTCCTACTCTCTGACTCCAGTGTGTTACTGTGCAACCTTGCGGCATAAAAGGTCGGACACCACTGGCAGATTGTGCCACAGATGTTGAACATTGCTGCGGGATACCCAGAACCAACTCTCTGTGTTGCTGTTTAAGGACAAGCAGCAGAGGACACTTTGAGGAGGACAGATCGATGGCAGCAAAGAGTTGTGCTTTGGCAAATCTCATACCACAAAGGGCAAACCTTTGCAAGAGAGTCACAGACATACCCAGGTACACTGAAACACTCACTTTTTGCTCTTTTTTTTCAAAGCACGTTTATCTGCGGACAATTTAATCTAGTGGCTACTTATGGATAGAGTTAAGATGTATAGATTGCTGAAGAACCATATGGTTCTGGATAATATTTGATTAGAGTCTGCATTTAGCTTCTCTTTTTGTCCTGAGTTACTCTTATACAGCAGAAAGCTGTAGATAATAGTGCGCTTTCGTATTGGGCAGCTGCTTCTTGTTTAACTGGGTTTTGCCGTGTTAGCAACAGTGAGGTAGTGCTGAATGAAATTTGGAAAAGCATCATGAGGCCTAAAACAAAAACAAATAGAAAAAGTTTGAAATTAAGGGCTGGAGCTTGTTATACTGTAAATTGCGTCAGTTTGACTCAGATTTGTATTTTACCAATTTGTATCAAATTTGAGAATGATGGTGCTGTGACACTGTGACAGGTTTCAGTCGGTCCGTCTAATACCTGTCACAATGGGCTGGAATCGCTGAAGATACATTTTGATGAGTGGTCTCATGGCAATTTTGTAATCCCACTCTGACGAGGAACGAGACAAAAATCTCTTACAGTATTGTCACACTTTCAATGCTCAGAGCATGGTACACAACTCAGAGGTTACCACCCGTGCACATCATTTTAACGTCATTACTAGTTACTGTAAATCCACTACTTTTGGCGGTAACTAGACATGTACTGACATGTTACTTTTGTCTTACCTGAAAATAGTGGACAACTGCAAAGAACAGCAGACAAATGCAGCTTATTCCCGGGATTTTCCGGTTTCCGTAATGTTTCTAATATTAAGTGAAGAAACCTGGGTTCATCAACTACTGTAGCAACGCGCGGTAACATCCAGCTTCGTGTGAGTGTTTTTCTACGAAATCCTTCAAGTGGGAACGTAGGAGTGGAAGTGTAGCTTACAGGTAGCCACATGCTCAATTGCTTTTGAGAGAAGGAACTAGTAATGGTAACTAATTACTAAATTTCAGTAACTTGCCCAACACTGGTCATTACTAGCAGTTATAGGAACTACATTCAGTATTTAACAAATAACTTGCATACACCCTCACCCTCAGAGGCCAGCAATTGGTCCAGTGACTTCTGTTTTCTGTTTCTACATGTGCTATGTCATCTAAGCGCCTTGATGTAGCTGTTATGGTGGCTGTAGAGAGAGATTCGAGTGCTTATCTGTTAGACTTTTGAAGTTCCTTCTGTCTTCATTCTTCTGTCTCCTTCTTGATCTGTAGCAGCTGTTGGTTCTCGGCGGGTTTTTAAACCTCAGCGAGAACAACCTTCTTTCGCCTACTGCTTTTTCTTGTCTGTGAGCAGAGCGGGACTCTCTCCCTGGTCCTCGAGTGGCGGCACTTTTCTGCAATGGCTGGCGTGTGTCCAGCTGGTTCTGGCGTGTAGTGAGGAGCACTTGGTGGGTTCCTGTCTATCTGGGTTTCCTCCAGAGTTTCCTCTTCAGGTCCTTTATCAGCACCCAGTCTCCTGGTTTCAGGTTATGCAGTTGGCCCTTTGCTGGCTGTGGGAGTGCAGCTTTCCCCTGTGTATGTATAACGCTCAGCATTTTGGGTAAGTGCACACAGTAATTAGGCATCGCATCTTCTAGGAGGTCTGAGGTAAGAATTAGATTTTCCCAGGGTAGGCCCAACCCAGTGTTCATTGGTCTGCCTGTAAGAATTTCAAATGGTGACAGGCCTGTTCCTGCCCTTCCCCTTCGTCTCATGGCCGTTAACACTAGTGGTAGTGCTTTAATCATCGTGAGTCCTGTCTCATCACAGCATTTGAGCAATTTGTTTTTAATTGTTTTTTTGTCATTTTCTCTTTCAATTCCTCCACCGCTCCAAGGATGGGCGCAATGCTGTTTCAGATTGATAACTAAAAACATTGGAAGTTATTTAATTGCATTATTTACAAAATGAGTTCTGTTATCACTGATGATTTCTCACAGTAACACCTTTGCCACTGTGGATGCATGGTCCTTCCTGTGTGCCCATTTTGCATAAAAAGGAAACAAGCATTTGGGCAGGCAGGGAGGCCTGTCCTCAGTTTGCCATACATTATTTACATATGTACATCCAGCCCATTTCCAGGCTGCTTTTTCCATGTTGTCAGTATGGCTCTGTGCTTCTGCTAAATTTGTGAGAGTGGCAAGGGGAATATCACTCACTTACATCAGTGACATTTGCAGTATGTTGGTTTGTTGTGCCGCTTCCTTTGCTGCTGCATATGTTTGAGCATTACCTGTTGAAATGGATTCAGCACCTTTAGTGTGAGCTTCACACTTACAGATATCGCTGTAGGGTGTAAAATGGCTGTTAATAGGTTGTGGATTAGAGGTCCATGTGAAATGGGTTTGCCTGTTGATGCTCAAAATCCTCTCAGTTTCCAGTGGTCTTGTAACAATACAGATGTCATAAAACCCTCTTTCTCATCTACAATCTGTGTAAGTGGTCTGTTTCAATCTGGTAGTCATAGTGTTGGGATTTACAAAGGTTAAAGGGTCACCAAATTGTGCAGGTGCAATCAATTAATTATGGCCATCGGAATTATCAAAGATAATCATAAATAATAGCAAATTAATAAAGGCCTCGGGGGACACCACCCTTAAGAAAAAATTATTGCTAATGAATTGATTCAGTCCCTTAAAATACACTAAACTTTCAATTTGTAACTCAGATTAATAATTGGGTCATCCCTAAAAATGACATTGTCTTTTGGTATGCAGTTTTTGAATTTTTAGCTCTACCGCTGCTAGAAATGTTGTTACCTAGAAAAGTCACACTTTTCTGGACAAATTGCAGCTGATCCAGGCTGGCTAGACTTTACAGGCCTCTTTCCATAAACAGATCATAAAATCGTCAACATACTGTATCAGCGCGCTTCCTGCTGGTCCACAAAACCTTGGGGCATATGTGTGAATGTAAATGATTTGCCCTGAAATGTTAAAGCAAACCAATACTGAGAGTCTGGGTGAACTGGGATACTGAAAAATACATTTTCTAAATCAACAAATGAGAACCATGTGCTTTCTGGTGGAACTTGTGAGTATGATGTGTGGATTGGGCATTATGGGTGTTCGTGCATGAACTGCTACATTCCCAGCCTGCAGATCTTGCACGAACATTTAATAGGTAAAATAGAAGTTCTTATTGGTGAGTGTGCACAGACCTATGACTCTGGTTTTCAACAGGTTGTTAAATACTGGTGTTATCCCTGCTACTGCCTCTGGTCTGAGTGGGTATTGTGCCTGACATGGACGGTATACCTTTAGGTGTCACAAGGAGAAGTTCAACTCCTTTAACTAATTGTGGCTGTGCAGTGTAAATCAGATCGCCTGCATGAACGAGTGCTGCAACGTCATGTGTGTGTGCTGTTTTTCTGGGCCCTAAAGGTAGCGGGTCCCACTGGTATATACAGTGGCTTACCACAACCGAGTTGTATGTATTGACTTGGGAAGTGACTTCTGGTGACTTTAACTCCTTCTGTACAATGCAAAATCAAGCCTAAAGCACACATTAGGTCTCTCGTAACAGATTCACACGGCAACATGTAGAACATCTACTGTGACTATAGACAGTGGTGTAGTATATGATTCCTTTACTGTGGTGTTTGATGCCCCAACACATGTTAATATATCTACCACAAATCTTTTTAAGGAATTGGAAATTCACTTTGTTTTGTAACTCATGCTCCAGAATCAAATTTAGATTTTTGCCTGCCATCTAGAGTCATTTCAGGTAAACCTTGGATCCACTTGTTTTTTTTTTAATATTATACACTTCTTTGTATCTATGCATCAGTGTGTGTGTGGTATTGGGGGCATTCACCAGAATATGGAGTCTCCTCCGCCTCTGCCGTTAGTCATGCCTCATCCTCTGTGTAGCCCTTTCGGATAAGTGACAGTTAGATCGCGTCGGGCCCCAGTGGATCCCCTTTTCTTCCTTGTTATGTTAAAGCCATGGCTTCTGTTTCTTCCTGTTTGCTCCCTGCAGAGCTTGGAGCTGTGCCATCTGGATCTGTCATTCAGTCAATTTATTTCTTCTTTTTCTCTGAGGCTTTCGTGACTGACAGACATCCTCTGTCCCAGCCTACACAATGTTTGCGTACCTGGTGGCTGATTTGCTTATCCATTCCTTCCAGGAAATAGTTCTTTAGTTGTGGTTTGTATAGGGATCCTGTGCAGCAGGGTGTTGCAGTGGCGTCGCCTGCATTCTGGTGATATGGGGTTGGAGTGGACGCTGCGCTTGACATGGTGTGTTCTGTTGTGGCCAACTGGAAGTCCCGGTATCAGTTGGCGGGCTGTTGGTTCTGATGTTTCTGATGTGTTGGCTGAGGCAGGGAGGACATCCACTTCTTTCTGAGAATGTGAGAGCTGAGGACATTGACTAGTTCCCCCCTCTTGTGCCCATGTTCACTGCTAATCTCTCTACTCTTTCTGGAAACTGGAAAATGGGCAGGTAGGGGTGCCTGGAGGTCTGTAGCTGGGAACCCAGGGTCTAGACTATAGCCTACGTATTAAAGGTCCAGTATGTAGGATTTAGTGGCATCTAGTGGTGAAACTGCAGTTTGCAACCCGCTCGTCTCACCCTCCCGTTCTAGGAGAAACTTCGGTGGCCATGAATCTCGCTAAAGACACGAAAGGCCCTATCTAAAGCCAGTGATTGGTACTGGCTACTGTAGAAACATGGGAGTGCTACATGGGTGCTCCGGTGAGGGGGACCCGCTCCCTATGTAGATAAAAATGGCTTATTCTAAAGGTAACGAAAAAACGATTCTTATTTTGAGGTGATTATACACTAATGAAAACATATTTATAAATATGATATTCCATTACTGCTAATAGCTCCTCCTAAATGTTATATACTGGACCTGTACATAATATTTAATAAAAAATGAATAATTATTTACAGCAAGTTTTGTCTTTAAAATTTTTGGTTTCTATCTATAGTGATAATAATGGTCCAAAATGACGTGAAATTGCATAGTTTTAAGTCAAACCCTCCCATCCCCAACGGCTGCACAGCACCTAAGCCCTCTAAAAACCTCGGAGAAACCCTGCTATTTGGAATATTATAGGTGTTTTAAAGTAAAGTTGTAATCCCTAAGATTTTTGAGTCCTGGTTGATTTGGCAACACCTGTGGTTACCGTGGTAACAGCAAAGGGGTTTTAATACTACAGAAAACACTCCTTGAGCAGCTAATTTGAGCAGGTGGTGTATCTGTGTGCAATGCAGCCAAACAAACCCATAAAGAAGATAGAAGAAAAGAGATAACATTACAAACAGGAACGTTGAATCACGTGCTACATCGTTTTTCTGTGAATCCCTTGTGCACAGTAGGCCATTTGAATCCAGCTTGGGAATGGCCAATAAAAAACACTATATAGTGAAATTATTACTGAATGTAAATTCATTGGATGGTTATTACAGAAAAATGGCGAACATACATAGTATCAATCAAAAATGGGGTTTGATTTCATGAAAATGTTAAAGATGATGACTTTAAATGGACAAATAAAAGATAGGAATGACATAACAACCACCTCAGCTGAGCGTTCAGAGCAGAGCAGGTGGAGGGTGGAGATGTTGTTGATACGGCTGACACCTCACTAGAGGTAAATGTAGCCCATTGCAAACTGTAAGTGTCTTATCTTTAGATTGCAGTCACAGCCTGTTTCACGGTTCACTGAACATCACGTTCAAGTTTGATTTTAATGAACTCCCTGTTTCCTGTTTGTTTGCTTTTATGACATATTCAAATATTGTTTTCTCATTTGCCTTTATTGCTTGTTTTCTTGTTTTCTTTTTAGTAATGTATTTTGTTTCAATCATTTATTTTTAGTAAACCGTTTCAGTGCAGCTCCATAGTTACGTCTGTGGTGCGCTCACTCTTTGTCTGCTGACATTTAGAGTTCTGTAAGAAAAAAGAAAGAATATCAAATGCGTCACGTCCGTGCCTTTTACACATTTTCTAATCATCAAAATTACCACAGATACATTTGCAGATTCATTGATTTGTCTATTTTTTTATTTGAAAAACAACTGAATATAAGGAGCCCTGTATGCCTTGTAAGGTATGCCACTGTAAAGTACTTATGTAAACCCTCACAAAGTGATTGAACTATTTGCTCTTTGCAAAGTAAATACAGAAATGCCTAGCAGCTTCATTCCTGGTTGGTTTTATGACATCATGTAAGACACAGAAAACAAACTTTTCCTGTGTCTGTGTGTGAGGCAAAACAACAGAGCGCCTACAACCTAGTGAACGCCTTATCAATACAACTTTAATATAAATGCAAAGCATGCTGAGGCTAATATTAGGACCTGGCTCTCTGATGATTTTTTAAAGCTAGTCTCAACCTCAGCACAAGATAATAAAATGTCACTGTGGCGGCTTCCACTGTTATTACAGAGCACTACTGCTGGGTTGCACCTGCTGAGATTTATGCAGCTTTATCTGCGTGCTGTAATGGAGCTGTTAGCCGATAACACGCTAACTGCTTATTATTTCAGGCTCGGATCACAAAGGGCATCGGGGGAGAAACGGAAAGAGAGCGAGATTAAGAAAACACCTCAAACACACCTCTTTGTGGGACCTTGTGGGTTCATCTGCAGTCAAGATCAGAAACCACCATCTGTTTTTAAATGTAAAGCGGGAAGGCTTTTTGCCTTGTTTGAGTGGCCTGGCAAAGGTGTTGTCTGGCGAAGGGTCTCCGGCCCCGTTATGAAGAAAACCTCCTTGATCACAGAGACATTAATTTGTCCAACGGATGGGATCCTTCCTTTCACAGCTCAGCTCTCCTGCAGAGTGCTGCAGTTCGCCCCATAGAATACCATATGGTGTGGCCTTGAGCCACCTTCTCCCATGGGCACTGGGGAACGAGCTTCAAATGGGCCATGACAGGCACAGTGGGTGATGCCGCAGGCAGTGTTGCCATAGTGTTTTGTGTGAAATAATCTCGTGGTTGTGGATCAGTCCAGCAATTTGTTACAGAGACACCGCACACGTCGCCTCCTCTCCCTTCGTTCCGGTGTGTCCTCTCCTCACACTGATGTGGCACTGCGGTATTTTGCTTGCCTGTGGAAGAGCCTTAGATAGCCATGCCACAGCTTCCTTCCCTGCATCCTGGCATGGAGAATGCGAATCGGCCCATAGCCAAAATATTTTGGAGTGTGCGTCGCTCTCCTTGGATGATGGAAACGCTTAGTGTGTGTGTGTGTGTGTGTGTGTGTGTGTGAGTGTGCGGAGAAAAGGTTTGGAGCAAACAAACACTCACACACTGACTCATGCACTCCAGCCGCTGCCTCTTTGTGTGGCGATGGTCTGCACCTGCAGGATGCCAGCCATGCTGAGGCACAGGCCCACAGTGGGTCTGCCTCCTCTCGCTTTAAGCAGTCCATTAGCCCACAGCGGCTGAGTGCTGCTCTAGCTAGCTTGGCAGCAGCAGGATGTGTTCAGCTGGCAGAGATTGCTGCCGCTGGGAGCTAGAAGGAGGCCCATTTTTGTCAAAATAGCATGTGACCCTCTTAAGTTTTCTGAATTGTTCCCATCGGAGCACACTGTAGTGTTGTTCTGATGAGTTGTTTTTTTAATGAAACACTGCTGCCATTAGCATTTATAGAAATGCTGTATGTTCCAAAGATGAAAACAGCAGCTTTTATCTTGTGCTTTTATACTTTTACTATGAATCACCACCTCTTGCAGTTCATTTGCCTCAGAGGTTACCAGAGGTTCCAATAAGAGGAGTTTAATTTCTCTGTGAAAAATCATTGTAACTTTATGTAGAATGGAGTCGAGTAGAAGAAGTCAGCACATAGAACAACATTGACCTTGAATACATCAAAAATAACATGAAGAAAACAGCACAAAAGATGAAAGTGTTTTTTTTTTACCTAGAAACACATTGTACTGAAACCTTGTCACTGGAAATTGACCAGAATGAGGCACTGGTTTGAAGCAGAGTACATTTTAAAGAAATCCTTTGTGCACATCATTTTTCAGCTAAAAAGGAAAACTAATCTGAGCCTTGCGCCAGCCGGGCAAACAATGTGGGGAAACAAAGCAGGTATTGTGTCGGCGCTTACAACAGGGTCATGAGGCAGTTGGAAGGGATGGATTTCACAACTGACTTAGCTTTTTATCTCACTGTTACTATGGACGGAAGAGATGCAAACGGATGTCTATATGCTGTTAAGATATCCAGGAACAGTGTAATGACATGAATGCTGTGTATAATCTGTAATTGATTACTGAGATTAATAGTTATATTTCTAATCAGATGATTACACCAAATCAGTCAATTTGCCAAAACTTAACTAAAGGGAGTTAGAGCTGAGATGTTTTCCTCGAGTCCTTTTCATGCATGGACTATGTATGTTTCTGTCTGTAACGTTATCTTTTAACTGAAAATTGTTACATTCATTCAGGCTCTCCCTTACAGTTTTTATGTGACAGTGTTCAATTAAGAACTGTGAACAATATTTTCCCTCGGTATCATTATTTTCTAACACATCTCTGTTCTTCAGTATTGATGCCAAATATCGAGCGAGCATGGTAAATGGTAAATGGACTGCATTTATATAGCGCTGTTTTCCCACCTTAGCGGACCAAAGCGCTTTACAGGTTGCCTCTCATTCACCCATTCACACACCGATGACGGCGGAGCTACCATGCAAGGCGCTGGCCTGACCCATCGGGAGCAACTCTGGGGTTCAGTGTCTTGCTCAAGGACACTTCGACATGGGCTGGCGGAAGCCGGGATCGAACCGCCGACTCTGCCGCTAAGCCACAGCCGCCCAGCATTGACTCTTTCACTATGAATTGTGTCATGTCTAAATAAAGCCATAACAAACATTTACATAAGAGACACCTACTGTATGGCTGAATGACAAAAAGCCATCACTTGACAGACAGATGAAGCCAGTACAGTCATTTTCAATATGATGAACAAATCACGTGTGTGCTCTATCGAAACCAGGTATATTTTGAACAAATGTGGAACGACTTTGAACGGAAGTTGCGCATTGGTACTTTCAAGCCCGTCAGTTGGGTGGGTCAAAAGTAACACAACGGTTTATACTTCAAATGTTCATATTGTTCTTGTTTTTATTAACAATGTCCTTGTTAATATGTAATTGCAAGCATACCACTTCCTTTATCATGATAAGAATTTATTACATTTAATTTGTCAATTGAAATTTTCAGTTAATGTATGCCTGCAGCCTGTTCTCCCGGTCCACCGTGAAAATCCTATTATGGGACTTCCTGGTGTCTTCCCAGTGTCTATCCTGGTGGTCTAGCTTGCAGCCTACTTGTCTCTGCCCTCCTCCTGCAGTGTCTATATAAAGTCACATGGTGTACCCTGTGTGCCTTTGCTGCACCTCTACACTGAGTAAAAAAACACCCTCGCATAGACTTTAGGGTCAACCAGACCTCTCTCTGTTGCTCTCACCCTGACTCTTGGCAAATTCTGTTGGTGAAATATGACAAACACATGTTTTAACCACATTAGCGGTGGGGCAAAAGAAATGCTCGTTGTTACTGTAGAGGGACGAAAGAAGCGTCTGCCACTATCGTCCCGACAATGACTCCTGATGGTAAAAAATCTGACTTGCTTCTCCGTACCTGCTCTCCCCTACTTATCAAAATTTTTAAACAAAAGGTTAAACAATTATGTGTAATGTGACAGGGGTCGCTCGTAGTGACGAACACACAGAGAATTACCCGACTCAGCAGTTCCTCTCAGCCCTATGGAGGTTTTTAGTGTCTCTTAGCTGATTTTTTGGGGGGTTTTACTGCCTGCAGCTTTACTGATTTGGTTCACTCTTTCCGCTCTTGTCAGCATCCAGCAGTGAAAATGTTTTAGGATGAACGCAGTGTATGCTGCCCAGCACCATAACAGACCCATAGCGCAGCATTTAGCCGTTAAAGAGCCTGGTATTTCCCTCATTTGTTTGGTGGCCAGAACACAACTGCAGTTTGTTAACAGCTTGTTGCATTTCCCTCAAGTTGCCAAAAAGAAAATCAATTAATTCAGGTTTAATGTAATGGCTGCAGCGGTACAAAGTTAAGCACACACATAAAGAGTAAACCCTGGCATTTTTGTGGTTTGGCGTATTTACCATAATCAATGTCTCATTTAGCATTATTTATGAAGGACATTTTACTATGTCCTAGAGAGATTGCTGTTGTGATTTTTACATAAAAGTAATTCAGACATCATTTAGACATTATTCAAAGATTGGGCCAACATTTCAAATTGTCATCACATCAAGGTACATGTCAACAAATACTCCTGCAATCAAAATGATCGCAAGGCAGTTGATTTATTTCTGCATACAAATTTACATAATGACAGAGTACAGTAAACAGTGCAAAACATTACAGGAGGGAGAAGAAAAGCCAGAGGCTTCTAAACACATCACAGTTGAAGAAAAAGGAAAAGAAAACTGCAACAAGTGTAATAATAAATATGGAATTTGTACATGAGAACAAAAAGAAAAATAAATGAAAGTAGACCTAATGCAGAAAGTGAAATCAAAGGGAAAGTGAGAGGGTGTTGTGTGAGAGAATATGTGTGTGTGTGTCTGTTGGTGTATTTCTTCAAAGGGAAAGGGAAAATGAGGGTGAGAATAACTGTTTGTGCTGTGCTGAGGCAGTTTGGGTCACCAGACGAGTCCCATTTGAAATTGTTGAGGGTTGTGAATTTATTGACATCTTGATTCGAACTGCAGCACATTCAAGCTCGCCTCATCTAATGGGAGAACAGACAGCATGTTGTCTGGGAATCTGGTGAGTTTTAGGCCTCTGGAGTCTCATTTATTATAGGTTTGAACTTGTGAACTGAGTAGAAAGTATGCTTTAAAGTGGTACGGTAAGGGACTTTAACTGATGTATGTGTTCTTAAATAACACACTTTACCAGTCTGCCTGCTGACAGTTGCTAGGCTAACAAAATGCACAAGTGATATATAAAAAATGTCAGCATCTTAACAATGCTTATTTTTTTTGTGATCAAATTACCTTTAACCCTGCTACACTAAACAATAAAAATGCTTGTGAATACAGTTTCATCCAGGCGCTAAAATGACTGAGTGCAACGTTACTGAAACCGCACTGACCTGTTTGCTTTTTTTTGTCATCAGCACTTTACTAAAGCCAAAAAACAACTGTAATTGTTGTTCTAAGCTACAGGAAATAATTTCCCCGCTCATAGATTATAGTGGTGGAGAATCTGGTTTGGGATGTGCAACCATTGTGACAGTCTCTCATTAACTGGAGCACAGCGGAGGCTTCATGCCGAGACAATTACACACTGGCCTTTGAGAATGTGACAGGACTTTTTGAAATGATAAAACAGGAGGCGCATATGCTCACATCTGAAAGTGTTGGACTCAAGATTCATTTATATGCAATTGACTGTATGCATCTGAAGGGATACAAGTGTATTTTTCATAATTAGCACAACGTATGCTCAAATTATTTCCATTTGGTGAAGAGAATTTGAGCACTCGCCATGAAATAATAATTACTCACACATAAAGTGGGCGGTGAGAAGAAACAAAAACGGCTGCAAGACTCGTTTTGGAAGAGACTTTGACAATTGTAGCCTGAACACTCACAAGAAACAAAAGGGAATAACTCAAAAACAAGCATTTGAAGGGTAATGCCTTTAAGGAGTATCGATCCATGTGTCATATTTATGGTTTTAAGAATTTAGCACAGCTTTGACAGTGCACTTAGAAGCCAACAAGCTTTGTCTTGCCACCATGTGTCTCCCTGCCCTCGAGGGTTCATGATGATGATGCCTGTACAACCGCCTATGTGCTCCCACACCCATGTCCTCATTTCCGTGCTCTAAACTCCCATTAGCATGCTCTCACTGTTTCCCTGTAGCTACGCTGCTTTCGCTCATTTATCACAGTATCAGCTGTGAGAGCGGCGACGACGATAGAAGAAGAGTGAGGGGGGAAAAACTTTGCATTTGTAGTCCCTGCGGTGGGTGGCGTCTGGCAGCTTCAGGGAAAGATACGTCGGCAGTGAGATGTCCCTCCTCGTGCATGCACCAGTGGTCCTCAGCACAGCATGAGAAAGGTCAGCTTCCATTAGATACACTATGACAGAACGACATCTCTGCAGCAATTTCTACCTGCCGCTGGCTCTTGGTAATTCTGCTCTCTAACTGCAACTGTGTGTGTTGATATTCATCTGAGAGCAAGAGCCTTTAATATAGCCAGGTACTAAACGTTTTGCAGCTTTGCGTTGAGATATCCAGTCCGGTGAGAGGAAGGCGAGCATGTATCTACAGCTGCATAGAGAAAACGTGGTCTTTTTTCCTCCGGGGGTGATTCCAGACTTATTGCAGGAATGTGAAGCTTGAAGAGTCATGCACTTGCTGTGGCTGTACTTTACTTCAGCCTCAGTCTTTCCACTCAGGCCTCATCTATCAGCTTAGGAAAAGAATACCACTAGAGTGGAAAAACACACTGCATCCGTTAACGCACGGTGCTTTGTAAAAAAGTGCTCTGGGCAACGCCTGAGTGACTTCCATCATTGTTACACTGATGTTGTCAGTGTGTATGACAGGCCGTATGTATGATGTTGATGAATGAGAGCAGTGTCCTTGAGCCTTCCATCCTTCTCTCTGACTGACTGTATGAACTGTCACTGGCATACTGCAGTGTGCCGTGGATTAGCGGGGCCAAGACATGCCAGACATAAGACACTTCTGCTTTCTAGGGGGAAGAGCCAGAGTTGTTGACTACTTGATGAGGTGTTCAAATTTTACCGCCCATTACGGTAGCAGATGCCCACTGAACTTATGGACATAAAACACACATTATATCACATTTGAACGTTTTAGAAACAAACACTTTATGCAAAAAGGTGTTAGGCCAATGCTACAGAGTTGCGAAGTGGGAGGAGATGCTGGTTGAGGAAGTATTTTTCAAGTGAAACTACCACAAGGTTGAGGTTTGAGGTTTAGGGTTTTGAGTGAAATCTTACCACAGCGATTGGATTGACATGAAATTTTGTCAGATATTCAGGTCCCCCTCGGAATAAATAATAATAACTGTGTGATCCACGTGACCTTCCATCTAGCTCTATCATAAGGTTACAATTTTAATTGTCCAATACTTTGGTTTATGCCAGATTCCTGCTAAACTAATGAAAGTGGTTAACGTTCTGCCCGTTAAATATCAACATGTCACTGCATGTTAGCATGCTGATATTAGCATTTAGCTCAAAGTACAGCCTCACAGAGCTGCTAGTATGGCTTTATACTCTTGTTTCCATCAGTTTGGTTGGAGGTTGTCTCTAAACACTTAGATAACCATGGATTTCAGCCTCTGATGCTATGGAGAACAAGCTAGCCAGAGCCCAGTGACATATTAGGCTATAGCTGTAACAAATTAAAAATGTAGCAAATCCAAATTGTTTTTGGAATTGGAAACAATACACAGCACCATAGTTGCTGAATTCTTCCGCAATTGAACCGGAATCTAAAACTGAACTGATACAAACTGAATGAATATATTATTAGGTTTCTACAAAGAGTAACTGTTAGCTTAAGCTTACTGTTAGCAGTGCACGCAATAATATTTTAAGCTTAGTAGGCAGTGTTTGGGATTCGTTTTCTCCTCGTGTTTTTACGTACAACACATATGCCACCTTATGAAAAACAACCAGGCATTTTTTGAATGCAGTTTCTCATCTTTTGACTGATGGTTGAACCAGAAGTTTCATGTCCATCCAAACCTTGGACTCCACCTAACATTGTCTTGGTAGAAAATAAACAGGAGTTTTACCTCTGGACAATTCAAATAACTTTTTCCACTTTGCACCGGTATTTGAGCTCAAGCCCCAAAGTGGGACAGGACTTTAGCTTTGTGTACCTTTCAATCCGAGCCACCACTTTTGTTATCTACATGCTCCACAGTATTTTCACCATTCAACAGTAATACCGTAAATTCCTTACTTTTACTCCTCAATAATGTTGTCTCGCTCTGATTGCATTCCTCTTTGCCCTTACATCATTTGAAACCAGTTTTCCAGAGTGCTTCTGCTCCACCTGACCCTGCTAATATGAATCTGACCTTAAACTAGAAGATCAACGCTTGAATATTCCTCACAGTAAAAGCGCTCATGCTGTGCACTTGAAGTGAAATGTGTGTAAATTTAATACGATGAAGCATTTCAGTCATGAATAATAGCTGTAGCTGCAGACCTGTGTGTTCATTCACATGACTCTATTGCAGCAATAACTGAATCCATATGAAAATAATTCACAAGCTAGTAAGGGGATGCATTGTTGCTAGTGTTCTGTCTTTCTTTTTTGCCAGGGCAGTGCTCTTTGTCAATACTCGACTGCATTGTGTGCTCAGTGCATGCTAATAGATAAATGTGATTAAGACCACAGAGCAGAGTCATGGATTGTACAATGTGATTAGAGTTGCGGATTGTCCAAAGAGTGATGACTGTGACTGTGCACTGTCAGGGCTCAGATGAGGAGCAGGTTATGTTTGCTGGTAGATGTTAGAGGAAGGTTAGCAGCAGCGGCCTGCATCTCTGCTTCACACTCCCCATCTGTGCCTGTGTGCAGCTGTGTGCAGCTCCTCCACCGCTAACCAGAGGGGAGGCTGTTTGACATTTCCTGTGATATTTCCTCCCTCTTGTCATTTCTTATCTTTTCAGTTTATCCTTGATCCCTCTGTCTTTCTGGCCACCTCGTCTTTTGGCCTCTCATCTTCCCTCCTTGGTCGGTTTGTCTTTCTGTTTCTCTGTCACTCCTCTGTGGAGTGGAAAAAAAAAGAGTACTCTATGCTGTTACCATGGCAACTGCATCCAGGAGCTGAGCCAGTACTCTTCCACAGACATGCGTGCTCCCTGTGTCAGTCTCCCTCCACTTGCCTTACTTAGATTAAAGCTTACATCTGATGAGAATGAAGAGAAAGAGACAAGAGAAACAAGGGAAAAGGCTACGCTTGTTAGAGAAGAGTGGCGTTTCATAACCCTCCAAGGAAACAATGTGCTTTTCTCTGTGATGAATCATTATTACTGATGGCAGATATCAAAGACAGTCGTTGTCAGTGAACTGCACAGAATGTATAACGAAGAAAACACGCAGTGTATTCCTGCACTGTAAGGTGCTTTCTGCAGAGGTCTCGGTCGCTGGGTTGACAGAGGCAGTTGTGGGTATCGGTCTGTTACAGGAAATGAATGCATTCGCAGGGCTCTACTGCCTCGCTCTATGACATCAATCTGTATTAATTTGGCAATTAATCTGATTTAATGAGAAGATGTCTCAATAAGAGATCCAATTTACCACAAACTAACTTTGTATTATGTGATTTCTATTATTAATTTTGTGTGCATGTGTCCTCGAAGGGCTTTTTCATTATTGGCAGACATGTAGCGTACAAATCCACATCAAAGCAACAGTAACTATAGATTGGGTTACAAAACTTGTCCTGTTTGGCTGTGTGCCTGGGTTCAGAAATGAAAAATGTCCACAGTGGGAAACAGAAATGGTTAGACTGTATGGAAGTTTTTTGGCCTCGTTATTCAAATGGAAATGCATTTTGTAATTGGCAATTCAATATGCAAAGCGTTAATGTAATTGTCAATTCAGTTAGAATTGTTTTATTTAAAACTTAGAATGAAATTTCAATCAATTGCATTTCATATTGCCATGTTTTCTGGTCTCTTAATACAAATCAAAATTGATTTTGGCATTGGCAATTCCATGTGCCAGCGAAACAGCACCCCCAGTCTATTTTATTAACATTTACTTGTCTACTCTTTTATTTGGTTTCAAAATTCAAGTGGAAATGCAATCTGTCAGTCCTCTCATCTTCAGTCAGGACGTCACTTACTTGGTCATTGATTGTGTAACAGCTGGCACGTCTATGCTTCGAGCCATCAATGTTTTTCTTCATGGGTAACTCAGATAACGTGTTGCTTTAAAAGTAAATGTTGCTTTCTACCTCAGATAACATCCATATTTTCCTGTGTTGTTATAATTGCTGCCATTGTCTTCCTCATATGTAAGTTGCTTTGGATAAAAGCATCTGCTAAATGACTAAATGTAAATGTAAATGTTTCACCTAGAGTTCAGATATTAGTTTATTACAGTTGGGATTTTGATGGCATTTTGTGTTTATCTACATCCTCATGCTGAGGCTTACAAGCTAATGCTGGCTAGGCCTGGGTAAGGTTAGTATCTTGCTAACAAGCTAAGCTCAGAAAGCAAAGTTAACTTACCTAACTTTAGCGAAGTTTACTGCCGGTTTCGCATTAATTTACAAAGCTAGCAACAACAGTGATGGCAGAATAATTCAAGACATGTAATCCAACAAGCATTTCCGTCCCTTATCAACTTAAATTTCCTAAACAACATAAGCCACTAGCCCGAGGGGGTCCCTTTTCAGGTCTATAAGCCACTTGGGGGAGCCTGTAACCTAACGTTACTGTAATAGAGCTTGTCAAAGACCATAGATAATACACTTTCTCGATGTTGATGCATATTTATTGCTCGCCATATAAACAAGTTCCATCAAGTAAGCCCACAGGCAGTAAAAAACTATTGGTAGTTGACAATGCAAACTGCACATTAATTATGCTATACTCAGTGTAGGTTTGGGTACTTTTCACATTTTAACCAATACCAGTACCGGTACAGGTACAGGTACCCAACGCTACCTTTTTTCGGCAGGTTACTCTCCCTCTAATAATAAAAATGTTATTTCATTTGAAAAAGATATGTCTAAACTTATCAGTTTCCTCACTGGTATTTATGTAGAACATTTTACCTCACTGCCTCACATAAAATGTAGTCGTCCATGTAGATTAAGTTAACTTCTTCCAGCTGGATGCAGGCGTGCTAAGACTAGCTGTGGCTGCTGTGGGGGACTTTCAGACTATAAAACACCGTACCCTCTTCAGCTTTTAGATACATTTTGTGTTTGACCAGGTGTTTCCCCAGGATAGACATTTTACACAGTGAGTGTTGTCTGCCTCGAGTTTTGAAAAGTGTAACCACATTTGCAACCGCTTTCAGCTAGCCATTACACTATTACTCTATTACACAGAGATGCCTCAATACTACCTTAAAAAAGAGCCGTCATTACAGCTGCTTTGCTTTTTTCACACTGAACCAAACAATGCCGGCATAATGCTGCCCCAGTGTGTGATTTAGATAGAAGAGAGTACTTCTTCAACGTAGGCGGAGCTGATCTTCACCCTATTCCAGCATTTAGGAAACGGTCCTAACTGAATGATGTCAGTTATCAGTGTGTCCCCTTGATAAGGAGACTGACAGATTGCATTTCCATTTGAATTTTGACACCAAAAATGCATGTATTTACAAAAAAGTAAATGTAAATGCATGCAATACACTGGGGCTGCAATTACGCTGGCACAATGAACTGCCATTTTAATTAATAGACCAAAAAACCATGGCAATATGAAATGCAATTGATTGAACTTTCATTTTGATTTTTAATCAAATGACCAAATTGCACATTGAATTGCCAATTGAATAAAAATCTTCCATAAGACTGGAGCTGTTTTCAGATAATATGTTGCTGTCAACACAGCACAGCTGAGACAGGTATGTTCACACAGACAGTTGTAGATCAATGCGCTGTGTCATGTAGCCCAGATGGATGTTAAGTGAGGAGGGGCGTCAGCTTCTGTTTGAATCTGACAGAATAAGAAAGTGCGCACCTGCAACACACAAAGGGGAGACGCTTGTTATTTTAAGCTTGACTGAACCGGATCGGGAGGCAAACATGATAACAGAAGGACATGGCTGCGCTGAGTGTCTGCATCCCTCGTCATCAGAACAGGATAACTGACGGAGTTTTGCCTCTCCAGTCAGGGAGTTTACTTGGCAGTCATATACATGATTCAGGGAGTGAGGGAAAATTGACTTAACAATTTATAGCTCAGTGCACAGCTGGATCAGACAGCGAAGGCTAAATGAGGCCCTGAGACATACAGTACCTCACTTTTGTCCCCAAGGATAGGATGGGAATTCATTTCTGTCAAATCACTGTGATTGTAAGCAATGGGACGGTTGTGACAGCACAGCAGAAAAGGAGGACGAGTGAGGGTTTCTCACTCCTTTAACCACGTGCAAAATGTCAAGACCATCCCTGGTTGGAAGGGGGGTTGTTTCTTCTCTGAACTGGTGTGAACCGGTTGTGTTCCTGCCTCAATGGTGCATCATGTTGCTGTGATTTGCTGCTCTTGGGGCAGAGATACCTCCAGGGTCATACAGAGACTGGATTATATACAAGGTCCTGGAGTATTTTCCGGGGAACTTTAATATTACACAGGCATTATTCCTATATGCTGTGTTGAGCAGATCCAACTGAGGATATGTTCACACATTATATGCCTTGATCACAGAAGAACATATTCCAGGGTCATAGACATATTTTTCATCTGGTGGGGATTCCACTGAGTGGTTATAAAAAATCCACACTGGATCACAAAAATATCTATCCACAGGGTACCTTGTATTTTGGAGGTTGGAGCTTCTTTTTCTTTATCGCTTGAACAAGTGGCCAAAAATGATCATCTCAGCAATGGGGTTTAACAGTTTTCAACCATCTGCATCAGTGAATGTCAAGTTTTTATGTCTTCAGAATCACAGAGGCTTTGTTTTTATTCACCACTCTCATTTATCATCATTTATCATACAGGGAGAAATCCATTGTGGCTGAGGCAAAGAAGTTACTTTCTCCTTAATGAACGACTATTTAATGTACACAATGTGATTTTTATTTTTGCATCCTCATGCACATAAAAATACCCAGCCCATGTGGGCTTATAAGACAATATATATACAGTTGCAGTGGTGAAACAAGGCTTGTCAGAAAAGAATATAAACTAACAAAACTCTATTGCAAACACAATACTGCTGTGTTGGCTTTTCTAAGCTCTACCAAACTTAACAGAAAAAAGGTTCTCTTCCTAAAACACAACTTATTGCTTTCATTATCATACAAACAGAACAAATCTGCAACATTTATTGAAGAGTCCTTAAATCATCATTTATCTTACTGCATAAGATGCAGTAAATATATAAAATCCATAAGCGGGACATCATTTTTAACCTAGAGTACCACATGGCTAATGGTAATGCACCAGAAACACATTTTAGGAAATACTCTCGTACGATTTCTTGCCGAGACTTAGATGAGAAGATTGATTCGATACTACTCATATCTGTCAGTTAAATGTGAAGCTACAACCAGCAGCCAGTTAGTTTTGCTTAGAAAAATACTGCAAACAGGGGTAAACAGCTAGCCTGGCTCTATCCAAAGGTAACAAAAACCATCTACCAGCTTCTCTGAATTGCCCTAATTAACACATTATATTTTGTTTGTTAAATCCATACAAAAACCAAAACCAAAAGTCTTGTTGTCACCATGACAGAGTCAGGCAATGAGCAGAGTTATTATATTATAATATATATATAGTGGAGTTATTAATATGTTATTAGTTATTGCGCTTGACCAAGCAATAGCCTGGCACATAAACCCCGTAAAACCTTAACTTGTCACTTTTACACCTTTTTGAATGGATTCAACAAACGAGATATAATGTGTTAATAAGTGAACTTAAAGGTGGGGTATGTGATTCTAATCCAATACACTTCTTTTTGTCAAACCCAGCGAATATCTCTGCTTGCTCCCCATTCTGTGTTTACACAGCCCTGGCTCTGTAAATGCTAAGTAAACAAAGTGGCTCGGACCGAGCTGCACAACACTTTTCCAGTCATGATTTTTGTGTTAAATGGCTCGGCCACTGACATTCATCCTACTTTCTAGTTTGCCAAGATATACTGTTTTTGTGATGTTAGCTATAGAGCTGTGAATATCTCTGTCTGAAGCTGGTTTGCTGGCTCTGGGAAACATCTCGTCTTCTCTGGCTGTTAAGCTTTGCAGCAGCAACTGGTGGGTCATCTTGCTAACCCACAACCTAACATTAGTTATATTACTTGCTGTGTCGTTGTTCGCTCTATATCATGGTATCTGTCAGGGTATTGGATTTCTCCAGAATGGCATACTCCACCTTTAACAGGTGCTGGTAGATGGATTTTGTTACCTTTGGACAGAGACAAGCTTTCTGTTTCCCCCTGTTTCTAGTCCCTATGTTAAGCTAAGCTAACTGTCTCCTGGCTGTATTTACTGGGCAGATATGAGAATGGTATCAATGTTCTCATCAAAAAAGCAAATGAAACATGTTTTCCAAAATGTCGAACTCTTGCTTTAACATACTGTATCTTTCTAGTGAGTGAGACATGCTTACAGTACACACCTCTCTAAACTGACAAAACTGGCTGCACTCTACTTTCACTTCAGCTGCTGTTATTGTTTAGTCCACCCACACCTATAACCTGAATCTGAAGGCAACATGTTCCAACTGATTTCCAGCAAAATGTAGAAGTTGATGAGGTAGGCTGTGGGGAAGTGGCTGCCCAGAAAAGAAAAAACAGCACTTGAAGAACGATGATCACAACAAAACAGCAGAATTCAAACAAAGTACCCCAAGGTTCGGGGTACATTTATTTGTCATTCTGCAACACAGGGCTGCACAATGAAAGTACACTTGTAGCCCCCTTCACACTACACACAGAACATATATACAAATATTTAAAATTAGAATATTAAATCTTTGTGTAGCGTTAATGCCTGAATATGTTTTTTTAGCAGACAAATTAAAGGCAACACTATGACGTGAGCCTACATACTACTGTACCTGATATGCATTTGCAGGCAATTACACAGTCCATTGCACCATGGGGCAATGGACTTTGTGACGGAAGGAATGCACTGTTGATACCTATACTGACGCTAGCACTCGTAGCCTAACTGACTAATACATTTTTTTTTGGTAATCGTCATCTCAGTGCTCGAACTTATCTTGCTTAAATAGATGATCATTATCATGGCTCAGTGGGGGATTTTAGAATTAAAGTAAATGTCCTTGATGCAAGGTGAATTATGTCTGTGGAAATTGTATCAAAAAGCTACATCTTTCAGAATTTCTAACGAAGGTGTGATCCTGGCGCTGGTGCCGTTATTGCTTTGGGGTGAATGCATTCGTCTTTGGAAATGTTCACAGTCCCAGCCATCTGCAGTCATCTCGGCTCTTTTGATTCTGAAGGAAAGCATGCATTAACGCTCTTGACATGGCATTTGGAAGTGAAGGTTCTACTCAGTTGAGTCACTATTTGAAAATGATTGCTGTGTTCTTGTTTCTTCTCAGGTTGGTGTTATTTCGCTGAAGCATCAGAGGCAGGCTCAGAGCCAGAGGTGACGGGAGCAAGATAGGCGTCCTCCCAGACAGCGGGGAGCAGCAGCAGGCATGCAGGACTCCGCATCGGACAGCAAGATGGCCAAACAGGTCAGCACAGTCCTAAGCTGTAACACAACTGCCAAAAAGGAGCCCAAATGATACATTAAACCTAACTTATAAGTCTGAGTTTGTTTTATTTATATATGTGTACATGGGGAAATATGGGTGTTTTAGCACTCCTTCGGGTCCACAGCAATAAATAAGTTGATGGGATGAACGGTTTTTCGATAAACTCAAAGCGCAGACAGACAGACCTAGATTCCTTCCTTTGTCATGCAGTTTCAAATGCTAACTTGACCTACGCTATTTATTAATTTAGTCTGAACATAATGTCTATGTGAGCGCTGCATGTGTGTGGGTGTGTGCGTGATGCAACTCATTTTAATTTAAAAATATTCTTAAAACTTCAAACTAGCTTTAAACTAAGCTCAGTTTGAGCGTGCGGAGAGCTGATGCAACCGGCTCCAAAGCTTGTGTTTTAGAGAGCTGAATGTTATTACACGGTAGGAATCTGGTTCATTTGTTCATATTGTCTCCTTTACAACAGGCCTTCGGGTCTTGAACATAATGAAGATAACACTGATTATGAAGACTGGATGCATTAACTTAGAGTATTTCTTGATATTGCAACAGGTTTGAAAAAGAGTCTTCAAGTCTTTGTTCCAAAGAGTCTAAAAAGTCTTTGATATATGTCTATGATATACAGGGATCACTAATGACTGCTGTGATTATATTTTATTTCTGATTCCTGTTTTGTCCTGTAACTTAGTAATTATTCAAATAACTGGGAGTCAATGCCGTTTCCAGTTGATCTATATTAGATGTTTTTCAATATTTTAATTCGCAGACTTGCAGAGATTGCACACAGTGTCTAAAATCCTGTATCTATTTAAGCCACAATGCTGACTCTACACCACTGACTTTCTCTTAGGCCATTGCAATCAAATAACTTAATCGTAAGACACTGTCCTGACACAGTTCTTCACAGTATTTTAACTCTTTCAAAGATCCACTCAGGTATCAGGGAAGTCAGATGAAATCTATAAAAGGTGTCATTCGCCATTTGTTTTATATTTGTATGTTAAGGAACAGAACTCCAAGCATCTGGACGAACACAGAGAAACAGACGACATGTCTGAGAAGACGTCCCCAAACAAGAACCTCAAATCTCCCCAGAAAGGCTCCAAACGACTTAAAACCACCCCCTTCAAAGTGACCCTGCTGGACTCCTCCGAGATAGAAGCAGAAACTGAGGTATGGAAAACAATTTGTGGTAGCACATTTTCTAGTATTAGCCACGATGTGCTTTAAACAAACCGTTGAAAAGCAACGTTCTTTTTTTTTCCTTTGTTGTTTTTTTTCCGCTGTGGGCAGTTGTACAGTGCTGTGCAGAGCGGATAAAACAAGCAAAGAGCATAAAAGAGAGGGTGCCATGCTGAGAGCTCACCAGGGGGCCAAAGCCAAAACCATGTCACACATTTCTGTTATACACACAGTGGCACAAAGAATTGTGCAGCATCAAAGTCTTCATGCCACACAAGATATCTGTTTCCGTTACTCCCAACAGTGGTAAATAGGACATTGCTCACTACCTGGGAAAGGAAACTGAATGCATGCATGGAAAGAAGCTAGAGAGTTTGGAGCTTTTATGACTAACAGCAGCACACACCTCTGGCAGAACCGGTCTTTCCTTCTACAATATCTTTTGCAGGACTGTGGCGGAAGGAACCCCTTTCCAATTACTTGTCTGTGGAGATGACACCCAAATCTTGGCGATGATGTGTCTGTCTGGTACAGCTGCCTCTGTACTTGCGATGACAGATTCAAATCAGGCAGCCAGCCCGTGTCACAACCCAATAACCTGCCTCTGCATTTCTTCAGCAAGATTTCTGTCTATTGTAGCATGGACTGGGACCCGAGACGTACTGTACATGTTGGGTATTGGGTGCCTGCACCCCAATCAGTAGGAAAACAGTCAGTGCCTTGCAAAACAAGGGACCAATTTGAGGATTCTTACACATTTTCTTATCTGCCACCTTTATGGTTAATGTCTGGTTACATTTATGGTTAGGGGAAGTTAAAGAGAAACCAACATCGATGCGAGCAGAGGCCAGACGTTTTGTGGTGTTACGCAGTAACAACGTCATGCCACCTGTGCTGTCATTATGTGCTCGGCCAAAACATGTTGCATGTCTGCAAAAAGTAAACAAAGCTTGTTTTAAACGGAATAGCTTGACTTTTCTGGAGTCGTGCAGTGACTTCCTGGAGTCGCGTTATCACTGTTAGGTTGCCGGGAAACCGGTGGAGAGGAAGTCACTGCTTCTTCCCAAGAAATAGTCTGGCACAAAACCCCCTGTAAAACCACAATTTATCGTTTTTACAATTTGTTTTTTTTGTACAAATTCAACAAACAAGATATGAATTTGTGAGCTTCAGAGGTGCTGGTAATGAGATTTTGTGACCTCTGGACAAAGCCAGGATAGCTGTTCCCCCTTTTCCCACTCTTTATGCTAAAATAAGCTAATCTGCTGCAGGCTGTAGTTTCATATGTAGTGTACAGGCATGAGAGTGGTATCAATCATGTCCGCTGAAAATGAATAGACATATTTCCCAACATGTGGAATTATTCCTTTAAAACAGCGTATGTTTACCTTTTGCTGACATGCGACCTCTTGTGGCAGTGCAGATTATGACACTAGTCTCTGAGAAGCAAAGGCAAAAGTAATGTGGCATAGCTATAATAACCCCGCTATAGAAAACTTCAGCCTCACATCTTCTCAGCTAACTCTCGGCAAGAAAACAAATAAGCCCGTCTCCCAAAATTTTGAACAGTTTCGAACGTTTGCCTTGAATGCTTGCTCAGTTTCTTAGGTTTGTTCACCTATTCCTTTGATCAGATACTTCCAGGTCTAAATAAGGAAATTATAAAAACAACCTCACCACAAGGTCCATTTAGTATCTATTGTGGAGCTTTTAAGTGTATCACACAATCTTCCTCAGCAGAAAATTTAACTTCCATATTCTTAACACTAACTTTCTGTTAAAAATTCGCAGTCTCATGCCAAATCTGAGATAACATGATGACATCAGAGTTATTTTCTCAGACTTCGGAAAGCTCCTGTAGATCAATCCATTATACTTCTAACTGTTATCAAAGGTTGAGTAGTACTCCTGGTCCTTCTCCAATTTTGTATAAGTATAAAAGTTAAGTATTAACTTTCTTCATTACTGTAGACACTGAGTGTCACAGGATGTCCCTTTTGTCCAGTTAAAGCCCTCAGCACAGGCCGCAGACAGGGAGTTAGGAAATCTATAGTTATTACATGATTGCAAGCCAGGTGCAACCAAGGAGCAAATAGAAGAGCAATGTCATTATGAGCCACCCCTTAGGATACTTATGCAAAAGTGCATGCAACTGTGTGTGTGCTGGTGTTGTGGTGTTGGGGGGAGGGCGCGTTTTATGTGCGACTGTGTGTGAGGTAAGAATATCAGGAATGCTACGCTTGCACCAACCTCTCTAAAGCACTGTGAAAATATTCAGAAATACCTCTGGGCTTTTTCCACACCACAACAAACGTTTGCCTTACGCTTATGAAGGCCTCTGTGTCTTCAGTGCTGTTCCTGAATATTCGACCACCCTCGCAGCACTGCCAATCATTGCCAGAGAAGGATGCACAAAGCAGCTTCTTGTCAACCCATGTTTTTTTAAATTCTAGTTTGGTGAGAGCCTCAGACTGCCAGGTTTGCTCTCGCTTCCTGTCTTTAATTGTTCGGGTGGATCATCATGCCTGCCATAGCTGAACCTCCCTCATGCTTCCAGGAGTTGGTAATAACAGCGTTGCGAAAAGGCAGGCCACACTTTGGGAGCGCTCTCCCTGGAGGAGGTGCAGCATTCATGGGTTAATTAAGTCTATTGTCATGGATGCATGGCGGAGTCTCCCTGTGGTCTTAGGGCAGGAGAAGAGGCACCATGCCCTTACCCACTTCTCTCGCCCAGTCTCCCCCTTTGCTCACTGGTTTGTAAACCACCTGATTTATGCATGGTCAAGGCTGCTTGGGCCAATGTGTAGAACACAGCTATTTTGGGTGTAATTGAGTGTTTCATGCTGGTTAGTTGTCGGTTAGTTTTCTATTTACACTGCCAAGAGTCTGTCTTGGGTGTCCATTCAGGTGGCAACGCTGACATCGTTATTGTACACCTGAATATTTGTATATTTGCTCCAGAGCAGAGAGCGAATAGATTGGGTCACCTCAGTCATAGATTATTAAGACTCCACATGCTGATATGCTTATATAATTTTGCTGGCTGCCGCTGCTGTCAGACAGCATACAATGCTTTACGTTGACAATCTTGCGCGTTGGGGACCTACTGACAGACACGATGAGAGCTTAGATGCGCTTCCCAATTATTGGTCCACCATCCTTTCACCCATAATGAGGCAAATATTGAGAAACAAGACAGCAGAGGGATAATACTGCATCTGTTTCCCTGGCAACTACTTGCTATATCTCCCTGTCACCTCACAAAGTAGGCCTCAGGGGAGGAGGCACCGTGTGTGTGTGTGTGAGTACAATACTGTGTATGTGTGCTTCAGTGTTATGTCTTACCATTAACATACTTCTTCCATTTTCTATATTTAACAGTGGCATTCGAGCCCACTCATGACTTGATAACTCAATATTTAACTTGCCTTATCACATTTAAATATAAATATTTTTGATAGCATTATTTCGCTTGAAACAAGCCAATTTGGCTGCCAGTGCAGTAAGTGATTTCTTAAAATAAGTCATGATGTCCAGCTAAAACAAGATCAACCCATGTCAAGGAATTCTTGTTAGTGTAGTTAATTAAATTGCAAACCAATCAATTATCAGTACTAGATAATTAAATGATTTAAAATAAGATTTATGTCATTCTTATTTGTAGAATTGTAGGTTTTGACCTTCAAGTTGGGAGGCATGCATGTCTGCTTTGGTGATCCCATGACCTTTCTTTTAGTTCCACCATGAGGTTGACCTTTTTGGTTTTGAGTGAAATGTTTCGCCAACTATAGGAAGGATTGCCATGCAATTTGGCACAGATCTTTATCTCAATGACTGGTGTTCCCTTGACTTTTCATCTAGCGCCATCATCAGGTCAAACATTTTAATTGGTCCAGTAATTTTGCTTATGTCCAAATACCGGCAAAAATAATAGCATTCCCATCAGCATTCATTGTCCTTTATGTTTAGGACCGAAGAGCAAACGTGAGCATGCTAACACTCTAAACTAAGATGGTTGAACATAGTAAACATTACCTGCTAAATATTGGTATTGTCACTGTGAGCATGTTAGCATGCTGACATCAGCATTTAGCTCAAAGTTAAGCTTCACGGAGCTGCTAGAATGGCTGTAGACTCTTGGTCTTGTTCATTAACAATGGACATTGTGAAAGTATCCCTTTTTATAACACATTTGACCAATAATGATGTAGTTACTTCAAAGTTAGCCCTTTCTCATGAAATGTTTTTGTCTGTGCCCAGCACATCTCTAATCTACTGTAGATATACAATATGTGCTTTTCTGGTTGATTATTATTTTCCCCATCTTTAGAGACGGATGTTAGTTGTGACGATTATTCTGAGACTATAGGTTTTTTCAGTGTAGAACTAAATGGGATGTAAATCATCGGAAGCACTATTGTTATCAATGGAATGCACTGTATAATCCAATCCATACTCAAAACATGTCAGCCTAGATTTAAAATCTAAATATAAGTAATTTCACTTACTTATAAATATAGTTTTTGAATTGCATTGCATTTCCCTCTGATGTTTCAATATAAGAAATTAGGAAAATTGATCCAAAAAACGTATTGATTGGTTAAAAACAATGTTAAGTGCCTAAATATCAGCCACCATTGGCCATATTCCTCAGCTTTAATTGTTTCATTCTCCACCTCTCTATTTTGGTAAACTACTTAGGATATACTGATGTCTGCCAAATCGTGTCTAAGGCTCCAAAACTACTGTGAGCAGAAAGGTTTATTTGGGCTTCCTGATGTGAACTGGTAAAAAAAAAAAAAAATCACATTACAACTCTCCTTTGAATGTGAAAACATGAACTTGTCGCTTGGGATGTGAAAGAAAGTGTTCCTGAAATGCTCACACTGAACTCTGTCAATAGCAGGAGAAATCTCTACAGTACAAAGACCCATTTTCCCCAGCAATTCACAGTCCATTTTCACTGTCAAGTGTTTGATGCACACCAACTGTGACACAACACCAACTGGTTGAGCTGTTTTTTATTGTGTGCACAACCAGAGAACAGGAAACCAATCTTGACAAGCACAGATGTCTAATGGGGTCTGATATTGGTGAGCCAAATGTTTCCCAACACAAGTGAAAATACCATATGTGGAGAATAGTTCCTTACTGGTATAGCACCAGTAGTAAACTATTATGCACATACGATGTTTCAGAAATATAGTAGAGAATCTTTCTTCTGCTTTCTTATGCATTGTTGTTGACCTTTTCTCTGCTGCTGTGTCATGTATGTTTTTCTTTGCAGAAACACTCCAAAGGACAGGCCCTGATGGACATGGTGTGTGAGCACCTCAACTTGCTGGAGAAGGACTACTTTGGTCTGACCTTTGCCGACACAGACACCCAGAAGGTCTGTGATTGTGTGCCACAATAACCTCGTGAGATGTTTCAGTGTGTAAACACGTTGCTCACAGAACAATCTGTATTCCTCTCACTTGCTGACTGGGTCGGCTCTCTCAGGGGTGCACTAGCCATCATTCAAAGATGAATGGAAAATGGAAATTTCTGTGATCTGTCTGGGTCTGGACAACAGACCATTGGAAAACCTGTGCAGTTGGAGAAAAGATGAAAATATGCCTCATCTATTCTTTGAAAGATGTATATATGATATTTAGTTATACAAATATTTCTCAGAGCTGTTTACATTTATAAAACTGTGCGGAGGATTCATGTCAAAAGGTTGCGTATGGACAAAACACAGGAAGTGATGACTTGTCGAATG
Source organism: Coreoperca whiteheadi (assembly GCA_011952105.1). Taxonomy (NCBI): domain Eukaryota; kingdom Metazoa; phylum Chordata; class Actinopteri; order Centrarchiformes; family Sinipercidae; genus Coreoperca; species Coreoperca whiteheadi. The sequence goes on along the minus strand of CM022473.1, from coordinate 8,514,894 downwards.
ACTTGCCCACAGACGTTCAGCTTACTTTCTTATTTGCTAAGATATTCTGTTGTTGTGATGTTTGGTATAGTAGCAGGAGAGTTGGGAGAATCGCTGTCTGGAGCTGGTTTGCTGGCAGGGAAACCATCTCGTCCTCTCTCGCTGTTAAGCTTCGCAGCTAACCCACAACCTAGCTAATGTTAGTTACATTACTTACTGTGTCGTTGTTCGCTGTATATCATGGTATTTGTCATGGTATTAGATTCCTCCAGAATCGCATACTCCACCTTTAATATTAATCCTAGTGTCTGCATGAAGACAATATTGGCAAATTCTGACAGAAAAGTAAAAAAAAATAAAATAAAAGGAATTTCACCAAGTGTAAGACTGAAGTTCTTGTTGGGGAGGTTGAAGCATGAAAGAAGAAAATATTTGGTGGACACAGTGGGGGCATTACAAACGAGAAAAAAGGCTATAGAGAGGCAGCATGTGGCGGACGCAGTGAATGCTGCTCGCTCAAAAGGTCGGACCCTCTCCTAAATTAAAAACACGAGTGGTCCGACGTAAAAGTAGAAGCCAAAAGATGCATAGCCTTACACAGAAAGAGTGTTTGTGCCATGGACGGGGGAAACGGGAAACCGGAGCTCGACCCCCTTGATGAGCGACAGGATTAATTGGAGAATCTCTCCTGAGTGGAGTAGTGACGGAGGTGGTGACCCAGGTACATCATTTGTATTCCCTCCTTTGAAAAGAGAGTAAACCAAATGCATTCAATTTGTGTTTAAACATTTATTTACACAAACAAATAAGAAATTTTCTATTGTCTATAGTCGCAGCGTGTTCCAGTGGGGTCGGTGGTGCTGCAGGTGAGCATGATTGCCCCAAGCCCCGGTGTCTCCCCTGCACCTTATGCGTCTCAACCATACAGCGGCCGCCTCCTCACAGATGCAGTCCTACGAATGCAAAGATTACATTTATAGAAATTAAAAAATGTTTAGAGAAAAAGATATCTTATTGCACATTTCATAAAGAGCAGGTCTAGACTGTACTCTGTATAATAGTATTTACAGGGACACCACAATTCCCATCAAGAGCAAGAACTTGGCCACAGTGGCAAGGAAAAACTTCCTCTTAAGAGGCAGAAACCTTGAGCAGAACCAGGGTGGTTGGCCATCTGCATCCATCGGTTGGGTTGAGAGAGAGAGAGAGAAAGCAGGAGGAAAGCATACAGTAGCACAATACAAATTCTACATAGAATTTTTAAATAATAATAATGTAATAGTCGTGGTAAAATTAAAATTAATACAATAATAACTGTAATAATAATAAGACTAATAATAATATTTGTAGGCTTGCTTAAATTTAGCATAGCTATTGGCAAGTTTTAACTTTAAAGCAGGCCTATGTAATGCCATGAGCATTGTGTGGTGAGACTGAACCAAAACCTTAAAAGTTAAGCTTATTGTTTTAAAACTAAAACAATGAGCTTAAATATGCTAAAATGATTTGTACTGTTGAGCTGAGGGGAACTGCAAAGTAGGGTGATAATTCTCTGCGGATTTGTCACTATGAACGTGTTAAGGTTTGCTACAGAGCCCAGAAGCAGAACTCGGGACATCGGCAGGCAAAAGATGACCATGGTTTTTGTCAGAAGTGGCAAATGCAGCTGGGCAGGCGGCAGGCAGGCAGATGAGATCCGGGAATGAATAAATCTGAAGCACAGGAAAAACAATGTTAGGCACGGGCAAAAAAAAAAAAATAGCCAACACAAGGAATCAACCAACTACAGACTGAGTTTGGCTGAAGCGTGAGTACCCCCCTGCAAATAGAACAATCTTGCAAAGAATGGAGTGAAGAGCCCAGGTTGATATATGGCAGAGTCTTGGTTAGTGAATGGGATACAGGTGTACAGGTGAAAAGTACATCTTTAAAAGGCTCAAAAGCAACATGTCTTTAAAGAACAATGTCCTGTTTATTCAAGACTTTTTTGTGGTTATTTTTTGCCAATATTTGATAGTGACAGGTGATGAAGTAGACAGATAACGGGTAGAGAGAGGGGAAGGACATGCAACAAAGGTCAACGGCTGGAACTGAATCGGCGACTGTTGTGACCATGCGGCCATGCGGCATGCGCTGTAACCAGACAGCTAACAAGGCGCTCCTGGAACTGCTTTCTACTGAAGACATAGTGCCATATGAATGCAGAACTATCAGCAGATAGTTCTTTCAGAGTCTTTTGAGACAGATATCTGAAACACTGGGCACATTAAACCAAAACTATCTGCATGGCTAGAAGAAGTTTGTAATTTTGACTTTGTCAGAAATTCTGTGAATCTGGTTCTTTGGTTCTGTCCTCTGAGGTTTAATTATTTCTGCGTCTGATAAATATGTACATACATGAAACTCCAATCAGCTCACAAATCATTTTGACATTTCAAGTAGAAAGTCAGAATATGTTTCCCTCTGATCTTTGTTGACTTGTTAGGCTGTGCAGACCATGCTTATTATCATACAATCAAATAATTGACACTGAACTGATAGCTGTCCGTTCACATGAGAGCTCTTTGTCAGATATGGGGTTTTGTGTTTTGATGGATGCGAGCCTCCCTAAGAGGCTACAGAGGAACGTCCTCCCTTTTGAAGACAGGATAGATGACAAAACTAAGTCCCTTTTAACATCTGGAGCATGTCCTCTGTCACCATCATCAGCTTGTGCATGCTTTGTCAGCTCACATGTTGTGACTTGACGCGTGTCTGACAGCTGAGGCTTTGGATCGAGCATGATATCGGCCCATAACGACAGGTTAAATGGGGTGCTAGAGAGGTAAACAGCCTTGAAGAATATTTCCCTCTCTCTGAGTGTAGGTAAGGCTACGGCTTAGATCAATATGACAGGGTCATCAAAGACAGGCTTATCAGAGCGTAGCTTGAGCTCACTGTCTGGGGCCATCACTGATTGGTAGACCAAACAAGCCTTGTCATTTCAGATGCCCTTTCTCTGTCTCAGTTGGGGGAAACGAGGATTTAATCTCTGCCCTTCGGGAGAAAATTTATTCCGTGTGATTGCTTTATGAACTAAGGTTGCAAAAGCAAGAGCGAAGCCTTGAACAGTCAGTGATTAAAAGTTCTTCCTGCTTTTCTGCAGAGAAAAGCAAAACAGCAGCGAGCGCCTTACTAATTGAGTGCTCTTCGGCCTTGGCTGATATAAGATAGATTCAGGGGAATGATAAATGCCTGCGGCTCTTTAAAGTCTTTAGCAGCTTGATTAAACACCGGAGGAGCATGTGTATTTGGGCCTGCGTACGGGAGTGTGCGGGATCGTGGAGGCACAGTCCAAATTGCCAGAGATGCTTGCAGTTTTCCCAAACATGGCCACAGGATTGCACTCTGCTGTATCAACCTTTCATGCTCCTGATTCCACTGTTAATGATGTGACACCAGCTGCCAAAAACACTGTCAGCATTAATAAGCAGCTCCTGTGTGGTTTTCAGGTTAGTGAAGATCACTGTCAGCTTAATGTCAAATTGAATGCAGCAAACACATGTTTAAGTGTTTGTGTGTTAAGTAAGTAAGTAATATTATTTATATAGCATCTTTTAATATCCAGGTTACAAAGCGCTTTACAACAGGATAAAATGTTATAAGAAAGGACTCAGAATAGACAGAATAGAGTACATAACTCAAGTATAAAAACACTTAGTGATGGGTCTTCAGCTGTGACTTAAAACCAAGGGAGTTTGCTGACCTGACTCCCAGGGGGAGACTCTTCCACAGCCTGGGACCCAGGACAGCGAACGCTCAGTCCCCTCGTGTTTTGAATGAGGTACAACTACTAGGCCTCGTTCAATGGACCTGAGAGGCCCAGCAGAGGTATAAGGCATTAGTAGTTCACTAATATACTCTGGAGCAAGATTATTCAAAGTCTTTTGGCCTGAAACTAACAGACTGACTGAATAACTGTCTTGGTGTGTCGTGACGTGAGGAGACTTCTATTAAATTAGAATTATTCTATTCTATTTTTAGTTTCATTAATTTGGTTTTATAAGATTTTAACCATGCTAGAGCATGACTCACTGGATGGCAATATCAGTCCGTTGGTCAGTTGATCAGTCCAACGCTTTTGGTCCAAATGGAAATATCACAACAACTATTGCATGGATTGCCTTGAAATGTTGTACAAACATTCACAGTCCCCAGAGGATGAAACATAGTGGCTCTGGAGATAACCTGACTTTTCATATAGCACCACCAGCAGGTTGACATTTTTGTGTGTGTGTGATTTATCTCAAACTACTGGGAAGATTGGCACAAAATGTGGTACAAATATCCATGTCAATGAGTCCTAATGACGTTGGTGATCCCCTGACCTTTCCTTTTAGTGCCAAAGCAGTTCAAAATGTTCACTTATTCAGAGGAATAGCTCAACATCTACAAGTTGGATTGGCAGAAATGTTTGGTACAGATATCCCAATGACTTGATCCCCTGACCTTTCATTTAATACCACCACGAGGTTTACATTTGTGGTTTGAGTGAAATGTCTCGACAACTATTGGATGGATTGCAATGAAATTTACGGACATTCATTTCCCCCTCACAACGAATTATAAAAGCATTGGTGAAACCTTAACATTTCATCCAGCGCCATCATCAGGTCAAAATTACAATTTTTATCCAATACTTTGGTTTAGGACCAAACACCTGCAAAACTAATGCCATTCCCATTAGTCTCAGCTGTACTTTATGTTTGGTGCTAATTAGCAAATTTTAGCATGCTAACACAGTAAACTTAGATGGTGAAGATTATATCTGCTAAACATTAGCATGTTAGCATTCATATTTTGAGCATGTTGTCGTGTTAGCGTGAACATTTAGCTCAAAGTACGGTTTGCCAAAGTCATAGAGCTGCAAGGGTGACTGTAGTCTTGTTAAACCCTGTAGTCACAGTTGTGGTATTAGCTTTGTGAAGATTGGCTGTAGAGTTCTCCAAAATTAGAATGTCTAAATAGTAATAAAGCCAAGCTGTTTTGCGGTTAATTCTGATACCAAGCTTACCCTTTAACCCTTATCAAACATGAAATTTGGGGCAGATTGGACAATGTATACTCAAGTTAAAACAACAAACAGCAACAGTGTTTATTGAAAAGTTGAGCATCATCAAGGTCTTTGGGCTGAACAAATTCGAGGTGGATCCGGTCAACCTGCTCTGAGGAGTATAAATGTATAAAACATGCCTTTTCCTGTTGCCAGTAGGTGGCGCTCTTCAGGCTGGGACCCTTATTAAACATGTCAAGATTGGAGCTGATTGGACCATGTTCACGCAAGTTACAACAACTGTTTAATAGCAGGAAGTTGTTTAACAACTTGGACACACCATTCAACGAAAACTCAAACTTCGCACATATTTTTTTATCACGTCTTTAGATGGCAAGGCAAAAATTTGAAGTTGAGCTGATGAATTCTGTGTAATCTCAAAGTACAGAGCCTGCAAATGGCGAAAAATTCCCTAAACAAATGGCGAAAAATTCCCTAAAACTGCGTATTCAATTCAAAATGGCTGACCTACAGTTGGGTTTAGGGTATGGCTTGGGATAAGTCTTGGGATAACACATCTGACACAAAACTTCTGTACATCTAGGTAAAACTGAACGCAGGGGCTTTTTTCCCCCCTTAAATTTTGTCAGGGAAGCTATGGAGCCATTTTGCCATCAGACGTAAATGTTTACCACTTCTGACACGTGTGTAAAGTTTCAGGAGTTTTTGAGCACTTTTAGCCCCTCAAAAATGCGATTTATTTCAGGTAAGAATAATAATTCCTTGCATCTCAATAGGCCCTAATTAATGCTCTCTTGTAATAAAAAAAAACAAAACACAACACCTTTTTTAGGATTTTTCATCCACATGTTTTACTGTTACAAACTGTTTTAGCAGGGTAAGAGTGTTTGAAGGAGGCATATCCTTACTCGCTCCATTGCTGTCTGTGTGTTGCTGTGGCTCTAAACAGCATGAGCAGCTTTTGATACAAGTGAGTCAGTGTGCACTGCACCACTGATGAGGTGCCCTAGCAACCAAATCAGAAATGGTGCCCCTATAGGCAGAGGGCTTCACTGCACGAATAAATGTGATGTGATCAGGTAACTGGCTGGCAGGGATTTTGCAACACAATGAAGAAACAGATGCTTAAATTAAATCTGCTCTCTGCACGTTTGAACGGCTCAGCAGGGGAGGGATTAAGTTTCTTTATTGAACCATATGGAACGGCTCTCATTAGGAACACTGATGACAATTAGAGCAAAATGTGACACCATGGTTTGCAATAACGATGTTTCCAGTATGCCTTGTATGAATTCTGCCTTCTGTATTTCAGAACTGGTTGGACCCCTCCAAGGAGATCAAAAAGCAGATGCGCAGTGAGTGTCTTTTCCAAGTTACTGAGATGATAAATGTTTTAATATTCAATTAGTAAAGTCATTAAATTAGATTTGTTGGCAAGTGATGCAAAGTTTTGTGATAAGCTGTTAGATACAATTACATCAATGTCTTGCAATTGCAATTCCAATCAAGTATTCCTTAGACAGACATGATAGTTAACCTTCCAACACACATTGTAATTTCTCCTCAGACTCTCCATGGCACTTTGCCTTCGCTGTCAAGTTCTACCCACCAGACCCCTCCCAGCTCACTGAGGATATTACCAGGTAGAATACGCCTTTACCACACACAATCTACCATATCAATAGCTGTAACTCCTCTGGCTGTGCTGTCAGGTGCTCTTCAGAGTTAATCAGAGGAGAAATTGCTTACACGTCAGTTCTGCAGGCGATTTGCCTTTTTTATTTTCCTAAAGATTTGTGTTTGCATAAAAGTTTTGTAACAATTTTCATGGTTTATTTTCCCTGGTGTCAAAGCAACCCAAATCCCTCACTCCTTTTTGAAGATTAGACCTGGAATGCTACTAACTGCCATGGATTAACTATGCTGAATAGTTGTTTGAGCTTGCCTTGGCTCAGGCTTGTTTGACTGCCAACACCCTCCTCTCCTCCCCTTTTGTCTCATCCGACAGATACTACCTGTGTCTGCAGCTGAGGGATGACATGCTGTCAGGTCGTCTGCCATGCTCGTTCGTCACTCATGCCCTCCTGGGCTCCTACACCGTTCAAGCCGAGCTGGGGGACTATGACCAGGACGACCATGGCTCCGACTACGTTAGCGATTTCCATTTTGCCCCCAATCAGACTCGCGAGCTGGAGGAGAGGGTGATGGAGCTCCATCGAAACTACAAGTACTGGACACACTGTTGTTCAAATCAGTCTTTTATTCTGTTGTGTTGAAACAATCCATCATATATATGGCGGATAGATGCCGTCACATTGCCGCACCATCTGTCATCGAGTTGTACACAGTGCAACTCTTGCCAGTGCAAGAACACTTTCCCAGTTAGAGGGTCTTCACCACACTCTGATTTGGCATTGCTTTTTGGAATACGGCCAAATATAATACTTGGGGGGATGGATGGGAGGAATTTGGAATTGAAGATATCAAGGATATTACCAAGATAATTCTGCTCCCACTGCACATGACTATGGCTTTATTATTCAAGAAGCCCTGTTGTTGTTGGTTACGGATATTACTGTTATTCTGCCCACAGGGGGATGACTCCAGCAGAGGCTGAAATTAACTTCTTGGAGAATGCGAAGAAACTGTCCATGTACGGGGTGGACCTACATCATGCAAAGGTTGGCTATTTCCAAAGTTATTTTATTTTTCATGAAAGTGGTTTTTAAGGATGCATACAGTGTTGCCTTAACTAATTTCTGCCTCTTTGCTGTCCCTTATTGGCTGTAGGATTCTGAAGGGATTGACATAATGTTGGGTGTCTGTGCCAACGGCCTGCTGATTTACCGAGATAGGCTGAGGATCAACCGCTTTGCCTGGCCAAAGATCCTTAAGATCTCCTATAAGAGGAGCAACTTCTATATCAAGATACGACCTGGAGAGGTATGCGGTGTGGTCAAGCATAAATAAAGGGGAACTCTAACCATTTTACACATTCAGGTTTTTTACTAGTCATGGTTAGTGCTACTCAACAAAAATCAGTTGTGTAATGTCTTCTGTAGCTTTAATGGAAGGCCGACCATGCGCTCACACCAGAAGCTTCACTAGTTACAAAAGCGGCACTCATTCAATGGGAACTGGCGACGAAAGGCGTTCAACGCCGAGGCAGCAGCGAGCGGTGCGATGCCAGCGACCAGAGCGATGAGTTGAAATTGAGCAGACACTAAAGCAGCAACCAACTGCAGATCGGGATTGAAATTTCTTCCCCTTGTAAAAGTCTCCCTGTGTACTGAAGTTCCTAGCAAATATTTGTTCCATACTGAAAATGGTGGCAAAAGTGATTGTTGCGGCCCCCAGTGTCCCGGAGATTCCTGCCCCTGGCGAGGGCTGGCAGCAAGCAGCCAGCGACCAGAGGGCCCAGTGCTCATTAAGCTTCTAGTGTGAGCGTACCATGAGAAAATAATCACATGATGTCATAGCGATGTCATCCGGTTTGGGGTTGGAGACTGCAAACTTATAACAGAAAGCCTGTGTCACAAATTGTGGAGTTTTAAAAAAATAGATATTTTGGGAAATACGCAAATTTGCTTTCTTGTGTAAAGTTTGATTGATACCACTCTCATGTCTTTCAATTAAATATGACGTTTCAGCCAGTTAGCTTAGCTTAGCACAAAGACTGGCATCGGGGGAACAGCTAGCCATCTATCAGCACCTCTTGAGTTCACTAATTAACACATTATACATCATCTCCGCTGGTTGTCTGGTAAAGGCAAGACTCCAGAAAGTCACTGTTTTTACACTGTGGTTTATGTATTGATTCAACAGGCATAATGTTTTAAATAGTGGGCTTAAGAGGTGCTGGTAGGCTGAGTCTTTTTTTAGACTGAGTTGTTTCCCCCTGCTTCAAATCTTTATGCTAAGCTAACCATACCATCTCCTGGCTCAAGCTTCATATTTAGCATACAGACTGAATGATATTGATACTCTTATCTAATTCTCTGCAAGAAAGCGAATAAGCCTATGCCGCACTATTCCTTTAAGCATAGCTGAGTTCTGTCACAGCTGTTACTGCTGAAAGTCACTGCAGAAATGAATGTGTGGTCAGTTGTGCTGAGCAGAAGGCTGTAAAATCCTCTGCTTTATACCTCCAGTTTTGCTCCTCGGCACGGTCAGGGTCTATATTCTGGGCCTCCTTATTGTGCTGTGCAGTGCTTCAGCTTATCCTCCATGCTGAGCCTCCGTGTGACAGGCTGTCTGGGCCAGACCCAGTCAAGTGACAGAGCCACACAGTGAGCCTGTGATCGAGCCACATAAAGAGCCCTTTTAATAGAGCTGCTGCAGCTGCAGCCACAGCCAGAATAGAGGGATAAAGAGTGTAAATATAGAGCCATGAAATAGTTTTCCTCCCATTTGCTCGCTGTGTCTGAACATCAGATATTACCCTTCCTCTGCCTTGATCTGCCACTTTCTGTCCTGTTGGCAAAATCCATGTTCTAAATGTGTTTGCTTATGTAGTAGTAGTGTTTATGCTAGCACAAAGTAATGAATGTTTTATTGATTGGGTCCAGTGTTCATGCAATTAGACTAAGTATATTTACTGATTATTTTTTAATGAATGTATTAGGTTGCCCTAAACTTTAGTTCACTGAAATACTGAGGTTGTCTTCAGCAAGACAGAGTAAACACACCTGGTGCTGTAACCCCTGCACCTTTCTTCACATTTCTCTCTGTCTCGCTGTCCTCTCTCCTCTCTCCCCTCCAGTACGAGCAGTTTGAAAGTACAATTGGTTTTAAGCTTCCTAACCACAGAGCTGCCAAGAAGCTGTGGAAGGTCTGCATTGAGCATCACACCTTCTTCCGGTAAGAATGGATCTTGTCTCATGGTTGGAAGGTTCCCGTTAAAGGCCTATCAAGGCAAACAAAACATGTCCGTGTGTACAGCTTCATCCGGTGCAACCACACTCAGTTCACTGTGCAGTGCTTTGTAGGGTTGTGCCAATGGCTGCCAGTCATCGACCACTGAGCCCTCTGCCATCATAACAGCCTGATTTAGGCCTACTAAAGGAAATACACTATTTACCACCCAGTGAAAGCATGTTTTAATTAAACATCATTTAATATGAAAATTATTTAGAAATCTACCTGGTTTGCACCTGCCTCAGTAAATCAGGGGGCGAGTCCTTATTTGTATCGCTAAACTGAGGACTAAAACTTACCGACAGTGCAAACTCTCCCATTCTCTCCTAGGAACCTCCATTTCCGAAAGGTAGGAGTGTCTCTTGGTTCTCCTCTTTTGGTGGGCCAACCTAAAGTACTGCCAGTTTGGCGAAGTGGTACCTTTTTTAGTGAGTTATGGCAGTTTGTCGCTGCCATAATGCAAGGTGATTTGCCACCGTCACTGATCAATATCTGCTCACATCTGCTGGGCTGACTGACCTTTTTTGAAATTCCCTGGTATTTTCTGCAGTTACATCACCATGACTAGTATCTAAAATAACTTTTATAATGAAATTATCAGTTAAAGCATAGGCTATAGGTATAATATGCCAATTCGGTAGACATTGCCCAACCCCAGTGCTTTGTTCAACATACGGTAGCCTCTCTACGGCCCATGTTACTTTCATGGCCATCTCAGCCTTACTGAGGTAATCTGCTGATGAATACTGATCCACCCTTACAGGAGTTGTCATACGGCACAAAACAGCTGGTCAAAGGTGGTTCTAATTTGATGGCTTACTTTTGGAGCAGATACAAAATGCACCCTCAGAAGTTGGCTTGAAAACCACTTTCACTGTAACACAGTTGAAACTATTTCCAATTCCAGCATTCACGCTACTGTCTTTGCCTAGCTGCTTTTTGTTACATGGTTCAGTATGTGGTCAAGCATGTTCGCTGATTACCGTTCTTGTTTTCACAGGCTAGTGTCTCCAGAGCCTCCTCCTAAGGGCTTCTTGGTGATGGGTTCTAAGTTTCGATACAGTGGAAGGACACAGGCTCAAACCAGACAGGCCAGCGCTCTAATAGACCGGCCTGCTCCGCACTTTGAGCGTTCCACCAGCAAGAGGTACCTTCTGTCCAGGAGCTTGGATGGAGGTGAGAGCCACAATAGAGGCTATTTTTTTTACTTGTTTTCAGTTCCAAAGTTGTAGCTTTGAGACGGATTTGTCCAGTGCGCCCAAATACATTTTCTCATTCACACACTCCTAATGTGCACAATTGCTGCAACATTAGCAGGCTGAGATGTGCAAAACATAGTGCAGTGGAGTACAGTAAACTAAACATCTGCATTTAAAATATGCTACTGATAGCAGGACTTATGTGATTTTAGCATCATTTGAAAAGCTAGACAACTGTTAAATCCATCTAATGTTTGTTGAGAGTTTGTGATCTCATAATAAGCGATCTGTCTGAGCGACTTATATTTATGCAAATAATTTGGTGACCATGGTAACACCAGGTTTGTTGTATCCTACTCTGTGTACTATTTCCTCCTGTCTCAACCTGTTCGTCATAATGCATAACGTGCGGCCGATTTGTAGTTTAATAATTCTTAATAATGCTAATAATCTTTTTTTTTTTTTAAGCAACATTAAAATTTTGCATGACTTTCTGTCACTTCCCCATGTGGGTCCTGGTGATCATCAGCGCATCCTCAGGACTTCATGTTGACTTTATGTTTACTCCTCTTGGTTCGTTTGTACACAGTTAGTGATCGAACACGAACCGAACCAGACCTAATGCGACATTGTATAATCTTTTCCCTTGGTCCAGGAAGAAGGAACCAAACTACAGCAGTGAAAGCGCCCAAGTGCATATTTCCCAAAATGTCAAACTATTTATTTAAAACCCCACATCAGATGAACTCCGACTCGCCTCTCATAATAACTCAACTCTTGTTACCAGCAGAGTTCTCGCGGCCGGTGTCAGCCATGTGTGAGAACCATGACGGCCTATCCCGCCGCAGCATCAGTGAACAGCGTCGCCTCCACAGCCCTTCTGTGGACGAGCAGGAGACGGAGCTGGAGCCCAGTTTGGAGCAGGACGAGGAGGACAAAGATCAAGAGCGGGGCCAGGAGATGGAGCAGTACAAAGACCAGGACGGCAATGTCACTCCAAGCCGAAAGAAAGAGATCATGGTAGTAAAAACTTCCTGACAGACTCTGACTTTTTATGAATTTCCACTGTGCTAAAGTAGATTTTTTTTTTCGTGTCAAAATCACGGCGGGTCCAAATGTATAGTGCTTTAGTCAACTTTAAGACAACTCTGGCCTAGGTGTAGGTAGATGGCATGGAATGCAGGAGTGCTGATGTAAATAGGTGTGGTACAAGCTTCTCAGGACATTTGAGGCTTATCCTGCAGGGGCATAACGCTGTGGTGGCTTTAGTGGATTTAGCATTTACTAACTCTTCTCCTTTCACTCCTATTCACTCAGGCTTATATGCTTACACTGCACTGCTCATAAATCCCGCTGACAGCTTTACAGTTTTAACCCTAACTCAGTATGCTGAGAAATGCCCACTCAAGCCTAGCCCTCTGTTACTAACATGCTTTTTCTTTTGTTTGTTTTTTTAACTCTTGCTGGCAAAAAGGAGGAGGCTGGGTCACCAGTTGACAGTAAACAGGAGGTATTTGTTGTCTGGTGATTTGGTCTCTGTCTGTCTATATACCTGTCTTTGTCCATCCATCATTTTTTCTTTGTCCAAGTATATCTGTCTGATTGTATCTCATTCACTTCCTTCCACTGTCTGTGGCAGCCAACACTGGTAAATCATAAAAAATAACTGAGCTACATTGTACCATATAAGCAAGAAATCCCGCAAAGCCTGTGTCTGGACTTATTTGTCATAGTTAAGGGACCGTTCACCCCAAAACCAAAAATATATATTTTTCCTCTTACCTGTAGTCCTTTTTATCCATCTAGAGTATTTTGGTATGTGTTGCCGAGATTTGGAAATATCGGCCGTAGAGATGTCTGCATTAATTTTGTGGCTCTTTCCAGAAATCATGACCCGGTTACTCAAGCTAATCCACAAATTTGCTGTGAGCTGTTTCATGGAGGAACTATTTTCCTTCTACCGATAGTTCCTCCATGAAACTGCTCACAACAAGGTCTGTGGCTTATCTTGAGTAACTGGGTCGTGATTTCTGGAAAGAGATAGTTCAAATATATTTGTTTAATTTTTTTTTTGGTGCTTTGAGCACCACAAGCCGAGTGCCATATTGTCCCATTATATTCAAAGGAGGCAGACCTCTCCACAGCCGATATCTCCAAAACTCGGCAGCTCACACCAAAACAACCTAGATGGATAAATCGCACTACAGGTAAGAGGTAAAAATATGTATTTTTGATTTTGGAGTGAACTGTCCCTTTAAGCATCCCAGCAAACAGTTGACAGACAGTGATAGGTACAATGGGGACAAGTTTCAACTGAAGCACATCATTTTTTCGCAATACAAAAAAAGCTAAAAAAGCTTTCGACACCAGTTTGAACTGATATAAGAAATCTATTTCTGTCTTGATTTGACAATTGGTAAGAGCAGCTATGATAGCTAAACAACCCTCCACTTTTGTATTGATGGTGTATTTGCAAGCCATATCACCATCTATTAAAATCTAAAATGTCTACTGGTATATTTTTTCAATTCATTTCCAAATTTGGAATGGTAACAAGTGGCCCGATCTAGCCCTCCAGCCTGTCTGTCTGCCTGTCCTCTCTGACTGACTTACCTTTTACCATCCTGTCTCTGCATCTGACCTTGTTCCTGCACTCTCTGACCCTGCACTCTTCACCTCTGACCCCCCTTGTGCTCGCCCATTCTCCCGCCCCAACTCCGCTCTCTCAGTTGGACCAGGAGGCCACTCCTCGGCACAAACAGGAGGTACAGGTTCCTGTCTTCAGCCCTTGGGCCTTTTGTCGTGTGTGCCACTGTTCCTCTGAAACGCTACTTTTTTTTTAGGTGGGGGAGGGGGTTCTACAGCTTGAGATTTGCCTGCATCCGCCGCCTTGGATCAAAGGATATTTTTAGAGATTTTAAACATCTGGCAGCCGCTAGCACAGAATACTTTCAAGTTGTCAAGTTGTGGCTTTAAACATCTCCAGTGTTATAGATAGAAATGCGCCCTTATTCTTCCTTAAGTACCTGTAAAGCATCAGCGCATGTTCCCCGCTACTTTGGAATATTCTACTATGTCCAGTGTTGGGAGTACTCCGATCCTTTGCTTTAGTAAAAGTATCGATACAACTATCTAAAGCTATTCCATTACAAGTTAAAGTCTGTCATTCAAAATCCTACTGACAGTAAGTAAAAGTAAGGAAGTATTTATCAGCTAAATGCACTTCAAATACCAAAATATTAGTACTTGTTCTGCAGAAAAATAGCCGCTGTGACTGAAAGATGCTGTCCAGTGTGGATCTGTGGGCCACTGGTTGGCTCTTTCCATTGACTTTATTAGGATTCATGCAGTCTCTTAAGTACCACTTGAATTTGTAAAATCCAAATGAACATCAGTATTCAGTAACTGCTACAGTTTGTGGGCAACTAAGGTAATGGAGAATGTTAGTCCAAATGTGTTCAGACATTTGCACATTATTTTAATGTGGACATTATACCCAGACATTTCTATTTGATCATCTCTTTAGTTTTTGTAAATATGAATCTGCCTGTAAAGCAAGATTATGAAAATAGTTCATACAAAAACTATCATAAAATTCAAGAATGCATATTTTATGCCTAAAAGCATAAAGTATGAATAATAATCTTAGTTAAACAGCAAAATAGATTGTGAGTGCATTGAAGTGAACCATAAGTTGACTGCATTGTTACTCCCCTACAACTGTTGCTGGTTTAAGGTGGGGCTACTTTTAACAACTCTGTATACACGGAGGCACGGGCCCCCTCCAGTGGGTCACATGGTAAAGCTCAGGGGTCATACAGAAATTGGAAGTCATTTTTTTGACTTTCTTCAAATAATAGCTTTCTTGTGAGATATTGGATATTCTGACCTGTCTTTAAATGAAACCATCTGAGAAGGTTCGCGGGGAAATGTCTTCAAATGTTTTGTGGAACTTCTAACAACTCATAGACACCTAAAATGTGACAGGGAGCCCCAACTAGACACGTTATTTTGTAAGGGGTCACAAGCCAAAACAGTTGGGAACCACTGGTTTAATCTTTTACCAATGCATTGTATTTTATAAGCTTATTTTAATGTTTGTTATGTAAAATCTTAAAGCACAGGTTCACAATTTTTCATGTCTGTCTTAAAACAATGACAGGTGCCCACATCAACATTGAAACCAGTTTTGCCTGCTGCAATCATTCCTCCTTTTCATACGGGCTGTGAAGATATCCATTCCTATATTTCTTCCAATGTTAGGATGGGGGACAAAATCCACAGTTCTTGGTCTGTGCAAAAATACATTCCAAAGTTTATCTTTAGGTTAATATGAGGCTTCAAATCTAGGTAAACAAATCTTCCAAAGGTACAGTCTCTTTAGAATAAAATTCCCTCTTCCTGTTCCCCCGGACAGTGTTTCTTTGTTGAGCTTCAGTGGAGAGATAGTAACACAAAAAGGTAATTTCGCACTAAAAACACTGTAATGTTGGACTATACCGACTTGTTTTGAATAACTCAAATTAACTTCAGATAAACTTTGGAATACATTTTGACACAGAAGGAGGACGGTGGATTTTGTCCCTCATCACTATGAAAGTGCATTAGGAAGGAATCTCTGAATGGCCAGTATGAACAGGAGGAAGGTTTCCAGTAAGCAAAAACTGTATTCATGTATGTACGGGCACAGGACCTATCCTTTATCTAGGAACTACAGCTGTCATAAGATAAACGTAGTCAAGTAAAAAGTACAGAAATTTACCTCCGAAATGTAGTGAGGTAGCAAAATAAAGTAGCAGTACTTGTACATGTACAAAGATACTGTCCACCACCGATTGTCATCATTCTAAACAAACAAAATAAATGCAGAATTTTAATTATCCAGCAAGGTTAATGGGTGTTACATATTCATTTCTTAATTAATCTACTTTGCAGTGAATGCTTTGATTGTCATGTTCATTTACGTCTTTAAAACGAATTCAGTTGTAACTATAATTGTTTGTGTTTTCTGTGAACTTCAGTAGCATCTTAAATGTAATTAGTTTTTCACACAGAGTAGTAAAACACTAGAATATTCTCTAATTAACGTAAGTGTAAGCAATTTTCATCGCATCTATATTATGCAGTATTTGTCTCACATTTCACTCAATCATGCATATCTGATGTGTTGATGTGAGTACTTCTGTTGAAAAGGATGCTGCCGTCCTTCTAATCCACGCCCTCTTCTCTTTGCGTCTTGTTTGTCTTCCGCCACACATTCTTCTCCAGTTTCTGGATAAGTCGCAGGACTTCTTGCTGAAGCACCAGGCCAGCATCAACGAGCTGAAGAAGACCCTGAGGGAGCCAAACAGCAAGCTGATGAATCGCGAGAAGCGTCTGTCAGTCACCTCCCCAACTGGCACACCAGAGAAGAAGGCTGTGAGTAGGGGCTTAGAGCCCTCAGAGCCCCCCCCATGTCAATGTCTCAAATCAAGCTCGACATTCCATTAAAGGGCATTGATATTCTTGTCGGGCCGCTGTCAATTTTGAATTCCTCTTTTTGCTGCTAAACTTGAGGCCATATTTTTGTTTTTGTGTGCTCTTTCCATTGTCACACGAGCATGATTAGTGAAGGTATTTATGCTTATTCATTTTTTCCCCCTATAGGCAGTTCAAAAATGTATCTCCTGTGCAAACTACTGCACACGGCAACAAACATAAAAAAAATCGGCAGTTTTATTTTAAGACGTTCATAATGACATGCATTCGGCCTCTCTCTGGAGTACCAGATTAATTCTGACAATATCTCAGTACTTGAAGATGACTGACAAGTAGCTCAGGAGGAAGCATCTTGACGAGATTAGTTTCAAGATGTTTTTGAGATTTACTCAATATGAGGCACTTGAGAAATAAGTATCAGTTATCTTTTTTTCTTCCTTGATTGCCTGACAGTGACACAGCTTCTCTTTATGCCAGATCACGAAGGCTCTTGAGCTTTGATCACATTTTGGTAATTAGGCTTTGAAGACAGAGCCCTGACATTGTAGTCTTCAAATAGGATAGTTCTGTCAGTGTCTAAATTGTAAGATTAAAACCTATAGAATGTCAAACATTGTCTGTATCAGAAAATGTAATTTGCCGTGTGTCTCATTACAGGTAAAAAAAAAAAGGTGGGGGGGTATTATTCTGATTGACTGACAGTCGAGGGCTGGGAAAGTCTCTTTGTTCTTGACTGTTAAGCAAGAGATTCAGTAGATCTCAACTCTTTGATGTTAGAGAAAAAATATTTGCATTGCAAATATCTGCTGATTTGGTTATGTGGATTTGGTGGCTGTCAGGTGGGACTGCATGTTTTCAGTCTGAAGTTCATTAAGATGTTTCTACAGATTAACTCCTACTTTCTGCCTTCCCCATTCTCTCCCTTTTGCATGAAATGGTTAGTTGTGCATCCTACTAATTTAAACCCTCATTTCGAGTCTGAGCTCTAACAGCTATTCTTCCCTCTCTTTTAAACGCTCTCCTCTGTCTCGTGTTGGCCAGTTGGTGGGCCGAGCAGTGGGAAAGGACCCTGTTAACAGCCTGTCTGTTGAGGGTTTCATCCAGAAGACTCTGGTGACTTCACCCGAGGTTGCACATCTCTCACTCTTCCTCTTTCATGATACATTTCACTATTTATAGAATTTGTCGTTTGGTGAAGTGTACTGCCTACCATGCATTATTATCACTCATTCGTCTATCTTTTTAAGAAAAATACTACCACATATTGTAAAATGAATCCCTATATTCAAATTCATGTTCACCAAAACTTCACTATGTACCAGTTGTACATTTTGTTTTCTGTTCTGTGAGTCAAATGATTGTGTTGATTTCATTGTTTGCAGCAGCAGTGCTTGGCCCATCTAACTGTGTTTAATATATACCAACATGTAGGGCTCTGAGGAGTGGGTATTGATTGAAAAAGAGGAAACTTATCAACAGGACCATGACTGGAAGACAGAAGAAAAGAACAAATCTCTCACATCTGATTCCTCATGGGAGAAAAGGGAGCTGGAAAAAGAGATAGACGTTACCAAGATGATACATAAAGAGGTAACAGGGTATGACAAGAAAGAAATGAAAAGCCACGTTGATGAATTTCCGTCAACAAAATCGTCCAAAGAGACAGATATATGCTCTGAGCCTCTGCCAACTAACAAAAGTCGTTTTGTGATTCAATCATCTGAGAATGCAGACTTGTTTCAAGACATATCTCAAAGTGAAACATCTCAACCCTCACACCCTGAGGCAAACAATGATGTGGCCCCAGGCTTGCGCCAGATAAAGGAACGCGCAGCTTCTAAACCAAACAAAAACAGGAGACCCCAGAGCTTAAACCTGGGAATGCCTGCCGAGCTCATCTACAGGAAAGGAGGCAGTGATTCTACTGGAGAAGATAATGAGGGCTCAGACTCGGACAACAGTCCAGAAAAAACAGGAAATCATTGTGAATCATCACCGGTGGTGATGATGAAAGATGATCAAGGATCAGGAAAGGATCAGTTTGTTAGGGTCTGTAGAGACAACAAACAAGAGGATATATCAATAGGAGAAAGCAGGGAGGTCTCCACTCAAGGAACAGAGCAAGTAAAGAGAAAAGTTAGTCAGGTTGGGTCGGCAGATATTGATTTAGTCTCAGTGAACGGACCCGGAAAGATAGAGCAAGATAGTTCGTTAGCAGATGTTAAAGGGGAGTGTGTGATGAAGGTGCGAGGGAAGGGTCTGATTGACAACAAAGAGCTAGCTGAGGTAAAACTGCGACAGGTCAGAGCACATGAGAGGAAGATCAGTAGTTCTGGGACAGAGGATATTGAGGGTTTCATGGGAGACAGAGGTCAGAGGACGTCTCTCCACCGACTATCAGGGAGCAGCTACCAATCAGAAATCACCAGGATTGTTCCTCTCAAGCCAGAGCGGTCAAAGAGCGTAGCCTGTAAGGATGAAAGGGACATGGCAGCACAGGACGAGGCCACATGGGTCATCAGAAGAGATTACCGCTGGTCGGTCGGCTCTCCAGAGGGACCCTCAGACCTCAACTGGGTTGACGTCTCCACCTTCCATCCAGAATTTGCAGCAGATCTGGAGGGTATCGCAAAAACAGAACACCCAGATGATGGCTCTCAGTCTGTTAGAGGACCTACAGAGAGTCAATCGTTCGGCTCTAAGATTTCAGCGCTTCCCAAAATGGCTCCCCCAGCCCCGCCAGTGAAAACACAGAAGGCCAGGGAGTCTGGACTAATACTGCGGAACAGCCGAAATGCTGGCAGGGAAACGAGCCTGGACGCAGTCAAGAAGAGACACTCGGTAACTCTGCTTGGCATCTGCTATTCAATCATTGGAAATAAAGCATCGCATGAGCTTCTGACAGCCTCGCACGCCATTTTTCTTTTTTTCTACCTTTTCAGTGACTTGAAACCCTCATCCATCTTACCTGTTCATGCCTGTATGAAGAGCAGGTGGAGCTGAACTTTTGCTCCGTCTTGTGGCCAAAAAAATAAATAAAAAAGTTTGGACATTTTCCCATATGGCAACCCAATGTATCCCCTCCCATTGCCCTCGACATGCACCACACTGTCTGGCAAATCTGTACAGCTCACCACTGGCTGTGGAAGTTTAAAAAAAAAAAGAAAAAAAAAGACAAAAATCAATATCTCATCTTTTTGGTTGTCGGTTTCCGTCTCTAACTTGTGAGCCTCAAATTTCTTTCCAGCTCACGTTCTTCTCTGCCAGAGGGTGGCAAGGAAAGAAAGGCTTACATATTATCATCGCTCTGATGATTATGCACATTATCGTGCATTTTCAAATACAGAACACTAATATTACAAATTAAATCACTCATTTGAGGTAGAAAGGGTGCCACCCATTTTTTTGTTACAGACAGCTATTATCTCCCCAAATCAGAGATAAATGGAGTATAGTAATTGGTTTGTGCACAAATCATCAAATTTACGTCAACAGAATTTGCAAAATGTCCCTTGATCCTTCAGATTGGTGATAATAACTCATAAATCAGATGCATTATTCTACTCTACCCCACATGGACAGAAAGCTAAGCGGTGTTAAAAACACATTGGTTACTCCAACTGTGAAACCCCAGCAGGCAGTGAGCAGCCAGACGCCACAGTTCAGTGCCTGACAGTCAGATTTGCTGCTTTCATTTCACCGTTGGTATCATTAGGAGCTTGCATGCGTTTGGCACTGGCATGAAAGGAATTTCGAAGTGAATAGACAAGACAGCTTCCATCATTTCCCACCTTTTCAAGTCAAGCTCTTGCATATAATGGATTAAATAGGCATGAGAAGAGGTGTTGCGTAGCCCTCGCTGGCGAGCGACAGTCATATCGAGATCAGATTGAACTTGGGGAGTGCGGGAAAACATTAGGTGCTCCTCCAAACACGTGGACTCACTCACGCAGTCATTTTGACAGGCATTAAAATGCACCCCGGAACCTTTTTATTGGACATTTAACAATGTTATTTGACAATATTTTAATATACTCCCTTGTTCAAATTCAAGGTGCATAGTGTGGCAACACTTTCTCAGTTGGTCCGTGAGTGGCTGCTGATATACTGAACCTGCTCGTTATACAAACTGCATGATTCTCTTTCCCTGCCTCTGCTAATTATGACAAATAAACATGGCTCTAGACATTGTCATTGTTGCCGTAAGAGCACCTCTTTTCTGTCCTCTAAACTGTATGCTATGTTACTGGAGATTAGTGCTTGAAATTTGTGCCTGAATCCATTTGGACCTGACTGGATCTGAATGGACCCAGTGGGCTTTGATTGGGTTTGGCTGAATTTCTCACCTAAACTTGGGTTTGAGTCATTTAAAAGACATTCAAACACAGTTATTAGCTACTATGAAATGTGTGGCTGTATTCAGATTTGGAGTCTCCTTTAGCAGTACACCAGGATCCCAGTTTAGGTTTGGAGTGAAACAGTTTGTGCTCAGAACACACTGAGGTCATACTTTAAGGCGCCAGTCAAGCTCTGCTGTCAGGATTCGTATCTGTGTGGTGGCGTGTAATTCCACTGACCACTTCAGCTTGTGCTAACCTTCACATGCGCTCTCTGCTCTTTCCTCTGCTTTCCCCTCTGCAGGAGCCTGTCTCTACTCCTGCCATTTATGAAGAGCCGTTTGCTGATTTCAAGGTTATTAATTTGTGTTTTAACCCACCTTCATATGCTCCACCCAAAATCGTTTTTCCTCTCTGCTTCCCTCCTCAGTTTCCAGTTTCTCCTGATATATAATCATCGATCACCATGATCAGAGTTTAAATTGAGTGTGTGTGTGTGTGTGTTGTAAACAGAACCCCTGACCTGATTTTTACTGTGATCTAATTATCTAGTCTACGCTTAATTAATATAAGTGGCGTTACTTTAAAATTGCTGCCTTGGGAGCTTTATTGTAATACAGATAGAAAGGTTGGAATGCCTTAATTTCATCCTTTTTTAGGCTGATCATTTTACCCAAGAAGTCATTACCATAGAACCTACATAATGCCTAAAAAGTGACTGTAGTAGAAACTGCAGTATCTACAAAAATGTTCTTTTGGTTTTCTCCTTCATTTTACCTAGTTTAAGAAAATAGTCTTTATTTTGATTATTTGCTGTCCTTATAGTGATTACATTTATATCTGTTTTGCTAGGTGTCTAGCTGTCTGTCCTCTATAATACTTGAAATGAATGCAATAAATATTCATTTTCAATTTAAGTCATTTAAGTACAGTATGTGATTTAAAGGTTGCTTAACCACACCAAATCACATGAATTCCAGTAGTCAATGGCTGATGGTTTCTTATCTTCTCTTATCTTCATCTTTAAAAAAAACAAAAATCATATTTCTATGGCATAATTATTTTTAAATAGTAAAATAAACATCAAAAGTCAGATTCTGGCCTTGACCCAGTCTTGATCACATATGTAATTACTGCATTTAGCCTTTGTAGGGTACAGTAATCACAAAAAAATGAAGCAAAGATTAGAAAAACAATTTGTTTTAAGATATATTTCCCTTTCTTTTTCTTATTTATCTTCTTTCTCTTATCTTACAACAGTGGCCAGACGTTTGAAGCCACTGTTGTAATTCAAACCCTATTCATCATCCTGCAGTAATTCAACTTTTCATTAATGACACGATTGCATGTCCTATGATTTTCTACTGTATATTCAGGATACATTGCACGTACAATGGCTTTGATTTTGGATCCTCCAGGAATCCCAGCAAACAGGCTGGCCCTCAAACATCAGGATAATACTTTCATCCCGTTCCATGTCATCTTCATCATCCATCTGTCTGCAGTTATTTAACCTTAGAGTGGTGATGCTGTGTCTGTACCCGCCCAGAAGGAGCTTGGGGACAGGAGGCCCCAGCCGAGCGTAGCCTCAGAGGAGGAGCAGGAGCTGGACACTGTGGCCTGCATGAGGGAAACCCACCTGGGCATCGAGCGCAAGTGCTCCAGCATGACGGTCAGCTCCACGTCCAGCCTGGAGGCTGAGGTCGACTTCACCGTTATCATGGACCTCCACTCCGGCGTGGAGGACATCTCCAAGGGCACGTCGGAGCTGGGAGAGAAGGAGCGACAGCTCGAGGTGGGCCGAGAGGACTTTGAGGAGACCTCCAGGTTCTACTCTGCCCGTCTGATGGGCTCTCGGGACAAGTCTCCCATAGAGGAGAAGCTTCTTGAGGAGGGAACACATCATGAGGTAGACAGATGAATGTATTCACGCTTCATCATCATCACCCACTGGATTCACCCTGCCTGGCTGGACTACCCGCAATGTTCTTATTATGTTTTTGTCGTTGGACCATTTCCCATTGTTTGAATTATGTTATATTATGTTCATGTTTAATTTTGTTCAAATGCTACATGTTTTATTCTCTTTGTTGATGTGTTAATGAATGAATTTTTCACCCATTTTATTTTTGTCAGTTGCGTCAGTGCTTCTTTGAATTCCCCTGCCACTGCATCATCATTTGCATGTTGTCATCAAGCCAAACAATCCAAAACAATTTGTATTTCACCGTTTCTTCCTTTAAGTTAACAGCGTTCAAATGCTTTATGACAAATATGCTGCTCGTAAGCAATGCGTCCTTTTCCCACGGTCTTCAGAGGTGTGAAGTGCTGTGGAGAAATTGCTTGACGTTGTTTGGCTTTATTGTGCTGTTTGTTTTTCACACAGCCTCCTGTGGCAAAGAAAGACCCCAGTGCTGTGAGTGTGGCTCACATGCTGAAGAGGTCCGACAGCAAGACGGAAACACATACGAATGGATCAGAGAGCCACCGCAATATCACAAATGTCTCGCCGCAGGTAAAGCAACAATTCGAATGTAAGCGATGTGAACAAACTTTACTATACTGTGATGTACAGTATGTTCCTGTCCAACAAACAACATTTGTTAAAGGAACAGTTTGATATTTTTGGGAAATACACGTATTCACTTTCCTGCTGAGAGTCAGATGAGATGATCGATATCACTCTCCTATCTCTCTGTTCTTTTTTACATATACCACTTTTTGACCATCTGTATGACAGAATATTTCATCGTACTGCAGATGAAAAATCTTGCCTATTTATTTCTTGCAACAAATAAGAATGTAACTTAGGCAGTGACCAGCGGAAATTGTACTAAACGAAGAGCCGTTTGGGAGCCGAAAGAGTCGGTTCTTGTAAAGGAACAAAGCCATAAGATCCACCTCCCCTAAAAGAGCCGAAGCAACCCGGAGTCACTCTGCGGTGGCCAATCCGGCGATCAGACTAGTCAAATGGCTCCAGTTAGTAAACCAGTGCTGGTTTGATATTGAAGAAAAACAATGAAAAACCATGTGTTGTTTTAGATATTGATTATGAAACACATTTTCAGCTTTGACGTCATCGATTGGGTCGACTACTCAGAGCAGCCCTAATCATAGGATCAATCCCATCAGCCATCCAACAAATACACTTACAATTAAGAATTGAATATGCATGCAGAGTGCTGATTAGAAGAGGAAGCATTTTTTTTGGGCTTCAGTGAGGTGAAGGCCATATTCCCCAGACAGGGATGACATAATAGCATCCTTATGGAGCGATTAAAGTATTGAAAGTGTATTAATGAAGATGATGAAAGCAGGTGTGAATCCCATTCAACTCCACAGGCAAAGATTTGAGTGCTGGCTGGTTGTCCCACAGGTGCCTTATTATTAAAATGTAATCCATGCTGGGCTCTTTAGCCATTCAGCTAATGGTGCGGATGAACTCAGGGAATGATGTAAAGAGAGTGGCTTTGAAGTGCCAGATCAGTGTTGAGTCGAACTTTCTTAAATGTCAGAGTAAGACACAGGAGTGTATGTGTGCGTCTGCAGCAAATAGAGGATGACGTCATCGATCGGCAGAGGTAGCCATGCCATGTCGAGTTTGTCAACAACAGCATAAAGGCTTGGCTGCTGCCAGCTGTCTGCTTGTCAGGATTGCAGTATTTAGGCAAACATTTTGCATGGACTCCTCTTACATAAAGCTATAGGATAGAGATTATATCATTTATTACATTTTTAAGTTTCTTCATTTTATGACACTAACACTTTATCTCTCTATAGAAAATCTATACAGTATATATTTATCTATCTATATATATTATATCTATGTATTGTTTTCTATATCTCTATATATGTATATCAATATATATCTATATATATAGATGTACGTTACAGATTGTAAAGCCATTTGAGGCAAAATTGTGATTTGTGATATTGGGCTATATAAATAAAATTGAATTGAATATACAGATACAGTAGATTGATATCTATAGATAGATATAGATATATACTTGCTGTTATATACATATATACACACACACACACACACACAGTGGTATGACCAGTAGCTTATGCTTGTTTGCAAACTTTATGGTTCACAGCGGACTTTGCGACTTTTCACCACAGGTGTAACTAATGACATCAAAGAAGCCCCAGTGAGCCCCGTCAGTGAGCCAGCATTAACAATAGTCCTTTTTCACAGCAGACATTTTGGTTCGTCACAGCAGGGAAAGCACAGGTGAAAGAAATGTTGTTAACAACGGCTCAGGTCCATCAAATAAGCCATGACAGTGAGCCAGAACGCACAATACTAGCACCTTGGAATTAGCTCACCTAAACGGAATGCACGTGTTATTTAGGTTGTCAGTTGCAGTGTGCTTTTCCTGCAATGACATGCCAAAATATCTGCTGTGAAAAACGTCTATACCAGGGCCTTGGAATTGTAACAA
The DNA here is from genome assembly GCA_011952105.1 of Coreoperca whiteheadi. Classification (NCBI taxonomy): domain Eukaryota; kingdom Metazoa; phylum Chordata; class Actinopteri; order Centrarchiformes; family Sinipercidae; genus Coreoperca; species Coreoperca whiteheadi. The sequence goes on along the minus strand of CM022473.1, from coordinate 8,489,483 downwards.
CTGCAGTGCAGTCTTTTTTAAGGTTATTAAATATTTTTCTGCTAGAACACTGAACACTTGCAGTCAAAGCAGACAGTATGCATACTAATACGGTAAATGTCTGAGTGTGCTGTTAATGCACACTATTCCCCCACACAAAGGAAATAGAGGTGCACTTCATACAGGTGGACATTTTTTAAATAAATTATAACTAGAGGTTAAACTCTTGGAAAGTAAAAGATAAATATTAATCCAACATCCGAAGTCACAAATATTCTATTGTAACGATAAAGTATGTTGATTTTTTTTGCATACTAACTGCTAAAACAGTAAACTATACAATTTTTTCGAGTACTACAACTTTTACTGTTTCGGCGTACTCTCGCAGTTTCGTCTCTGGCCGCAGGAGGCCGCTGTTTTCAGTGAAAAAGATCTAAAACGCCACTGTCCACTACCTGCTCAGCACCAAACGGCAGACAGACGCAGCTGGTGACTTGCTGGTGAGCATAGTGGAGCATTTCAGAATCAGAATCAGAATCAGCTTTATTGGCCCGGTATGTGTACGCGTACAAGGAATTTCCCTCCGGTTTTCCGGGAGCTCTATGTACATACAAAAACAGTAAGACAGTGGTGCAGAGTGCAAATGGTGCTGAGATAAATATGATTATTGTAACAATTTAGCAGCTTAAAAGCTAAAAGGAAAGTGCACTTATGGAAAATTCATTGAGTGAGACACATGGTTCTAAATTAAATTAATGCTGCTCTCAAGTGGCCAAAACCCCCCCAAAACAACAACTAATGCTGCTTTGAGTAGATAGGATATCATTCTGTGGGGCTCCCTTATTACTAATGACTGATGTGTATTTCTAATACGCTGATCGAGGTAATGCTTCTTCACCAATCACCAGTTGATTTTCTATGATGTGGCCGGACTTCATATTACGAACTTAATAAAGACTCTGCCCTCAAGTCTCACTCTCTCTCTCTCCTGCAGAACTATGGAGTCGTGAGCCCGCGGGAGGCTTCTGCTGCCCTTAAAGAAAATGGCTCCCCTGTAAGTATCATTACAGAGGACATACATCAGTGTGACAGCATGTGGCAGAGTAAGAAACTCCAGCCATTGTGCTGTTGCTCTTTCCTTTTGTAGGCTCGATCTTTACTTCAAATCCTTCTGAATAAGTGTCAAAATGAACAATGTTAGAAAAGATTATCTGCATTGTGATCGTTGTGTGAGACAAATTTTTGCCACAATATTGGCATTTGATGTCACGATAATGGCTCAGTTTTATGATCAGAGAATGTGAAAATTTCGACGAGTAGATGAATATGACACTACAAGTGGTTGGAATAACTCAGATTTCTCTGAGTGCTCATTATATGTGCAAATGTTTACTTGTGCAAATGTGTACTTTCATTTTTCTGTCAAGATCAAATTCCCATTTGTAACACAAAAGCGTCCCTCGCAAACTGTAGTTGTGGTGTCTTAAAGGTTCCCTGTGGACTTCTCCTTGCGCTATGGAGCCGTTTTTTCTGTGTGTGGGTCCCTGTTTTGTTTGTCTCGTACATGCACACAAGCACACACGTGCAGGTGCGCATGCAGATGACGCTATACACACTCCTGCCAATGGCTTCACACTATACCACTGATGGACAGGTGGCAGTAACATGCCAAGATATGCAGCAATGTGCCAACAAAGGCAGGGAAGAGGAAGACTGCAAGCTAGTAACCATGGATGCTAGCAACGGTTAAAATACTTAAAAAAATCAAACACTACATGTTGTCTTATGAGCTTGTGTGTGCCGTCTGCTCTTTTATTTATTTATCTGATTTTATTGGTGAAACAGAGTGTGACAAAAAAATGGACATACACATAATGGATAGACATATAGACAATAACAAAAAGCAGCTACAATGATGGATGTGATGATATGATAAGAGGCAGTAAGTAGAGATTAGGTTACATTAAATTGGGTCTGTGTTGGTCGGTGTGTGTGCATGTTTGGATGTTTGTATGAGAGGCAGTGCATCTGTGTTTAATGATCCTGGACAGGTGAGTGTGTAGAGTAAGGCATGTGTGACGGGGAAAAAGATTTTAAGTTATAGTGATAATAAAATATTTTGTTTTAAGTTTTTAGGGAGATTTTGCGTTGAGCACCCAGGCCCAGAGGAGGGCGCTGGCCCCGTGCAGGTCTTGTGCCTTGTCCTGCCTTGTTCTTTTCCCTGAAGACTGACTCCCCTCTAATGAATGTGCTGTAGGTAAAAGCTGGCAACCAGGAGAGGGCATCTGTTGTGTCCCCACTGACAATCACCGCTGAGAGCGTCACCTCTGCAACCACAACTCAAGTTACCAAGGTAACACCTTTTCTGTTCCCATGCTTACAATTTAATGACAGAAGCTTTGAGTTAGCCCTGTATCTTCTGTATATTATGGTATATTATGGTATATTATGTCTTATCCCTCATTGTTGACATGTTGAAAATTAACAAAAAAATTAATTAATAGATAAAAAAGTAATAAGTCAATGAGTAGAATTTTCTATTGACATTCTAACAATGTGCCATTTTCTAGACATTTAAGTACAACATCTCTGTTTATCTGTTATGAGTTAGACACTGTAAAACAATAAGGATTCAATCTTTTTATATTTGCTGTAAAAATAGTCTGTTACTGAGAAAATTATCTGGTGCACAAAAGAGGAACTTGATGTTTCTGAAGACAAAGAACTGGTACAGAAACCCCACAGCGACAAGTCATTTGCAACAAAGATGGACAAAAAAACCATTGAGACCTTTGATTACCACCTTTGTCATCCATAAAGTGGAATTTGTCATTTTTGTTGGGAATGAGCTTATGAGTCACGTATTTCTTTCTGCATGCGTCCTGAAGACTGTGAAAGGAGGCTACTCAGAGACCAGAATTGAGAAAAGGATTATAATCACAGGAGACGATGATGTGGACCAACATCAGGTGAGAAGGAGTATTACAGAAGCACTGCAACACTTGCACTGTATGTTCAATAAGTAATAAGGCACAGGAAGCTAGCGAGGTTTACGACCCACGTGTTGATGCTTCATGTCCCCAGGCCCTTGCCATGGCGATCCAAGAGGCCAAGCAGCAGCATCCCGACATGCTGGTGACAAAAGCAGTGGTAATCAGAGAAACAGAATCTCCCACTGAGGAGCTGCAGCAGAAAGCAGAGGTACGTGACTCTTACAGTGTTGACAGTCCGCTCATGTGATCAGTAATCGGTGACTGATCACATGAGCGGACTGTCAACTGTCAAACTGGTTTCAGTTTGCAGTGACTGTTAACATTTCTTGTTAGAATGTCAATCGAGCGACTACTAGGAGTTGTAAAACAACCACAAAGAGATGCAAAATGACAACATTTGTGTGCCATGGGGCCCATTGTCATGTCCGTCATGTGTAATCCACAGATCTGTGTGTTGTTGTCTCCTTGCAGTCCTGATTGGTCATGGTTGGCTCCTTAGACGCGGGCATAGGAGAGGATCGTCCAGCTGTGTGTCTCCTGCCCCGCCCTGCAGTACGCCACCAACCACATACGAGGACTCTCTACCCCGCCTGTGTACACACCGACGCGAGAACGGACAGTGTAGACCTCCACTCCTGTCCGTTTAGACAAACCAATTGTGTCCCGGCCCTTCCCAGCCCTCCACCTCCTTGGAACAGGAAATGTCTTCTATTGGATGCCACTTGATTTAATCAAGTGGAGTAATGTAAGATTGAAAGTGAAACCCATCATAGCTGTTACTAATTGAATTCTCCTCTATAAGAGTCATTTGTATGAAACTTTACTTGCATATTATTTGATCTAATATATTTTTGAATCCTGAGGGTTTTCAAAGCACCCCACTCCCACCCCAATACCCTTCCCTCACAGAAACATCTGCCCTGTGCTACAGTCACATTTGAATTGAATAAGATAAAAGAGCAGACGAGGGTTGAGTGACAGGATGGGGACAATGCTGGTTGTGGGGGTGGGGGTGAGGTGGGATGGGGTGGACAGGGGATGGGGAGGTTGGTGCCATATGGCAAGAGGCAGCCTTTCGCTCGTTCTTCTCGCCTCCTGGCTGCGACACCTTCAGTATAATCAACAGCTGTCTTATTAGCTTTTTACATTTTTATCTATAGAGGATCTAATTTATGTCCAGTGTTCGCTTGTTTATGAAATATGTATAATATCAGATGATTATAATGTGCATGATTCAATTACAAAATAGCCAAGGGAATGAAAAAACAAACAAACTCAGACATGTCCACATTCCAATCCATAAGAAGCTCTGAGATGATGGGACTGAGCACCTATGGCGAAACTGTAAAAATCACTGGGGTAAAGATTAGTGGACACATGATGATCTTGATGGACTCTGCTGAAGAAAGACGTCACACTTCACTTCAGCGGGAGCTCTGCTTTGGTCCCTGTCTCTAACAGATAAACATCACTGTCCTCGTCCCGTTTCCCCCGCACACTGTTAACTTTCTCATTTTGTCAGCTCGCCGTCTACATAAAGAAATACTGGTCACGCGTTTTGGGCACAGTTATAAGGGTTTTAGAGAAAGTTTAATATAAATAATGTCTTACCTAATACGTTTCAGGAAAGTGATGATGTGTTTTCATGTTTTTTTTACTTGATTTTACTAACTTCCATAACGAAACAGAGTTTGTAGGTTATTCTTGTGTTTTTGGGTGTTTCAAGTCTTCGTGTGTGGACAAGAGCTTCATTGTTTTTGTGCTGTTACTTTGCTCGATGCTGTGCTTCATTGGAGATCTTACAAAGGTAATCAGAATGTTTTCACTCAAAAGAGGGAAATGCAGTGAATCGGGGAACAGGCCTTTAGTCGTTGTGTTGTCTCTGAAATATCTGGCTGTCTGTATGCTGTATTCATTCAAGATTTAAAATCTTAACAGATGTCCTTGTCAGTAATCAATGTCAGCATAATTTTCATTCCTTGAACCTGCTATAATTGATTTTTCTTGGCCACTTTGGGCCAGTGCAACATACTGTAAACACAACATTGACATATTATAATAGCAGAACAGTTGTCTATTACCCACCATACAAGGAATTGCATTAGCAATGATTTGGAGTCATGTTGCCCACGTGGTGAATGAAAGTCCAATATTCACTCCTCTTTTGGCTCTGTTTTGGTATCTTGAGGAAAATATTTGACTCTTAAGCTGCTAAATGCCTCTACTATGTTCATCAGCAAGTCTCTAACTTTGTCTGGAGTTTGGGCCTTGCTAGAGTGAGTGCAAGAGTGAACCAAGTCAGTAAAGCTGCAGGCCGTGACCCCAAAACGAGCTAAAAGAGGCTAACACCCTACGTACAGCTGACAGAAACCACAGTCGGGTGATAATTCTATCTGGGTTCGTTACTATGAGCAACACCTTTCGCATTACACATAGTCATTTGATTCATCTGTAATATGAAAACATTGATCATAGCGGCTTTAAACAGCAACTTCAAAAAGCAATGATGAAAAATAGATTTTCCAGTTGTAATCATCTGTGCATGTTCACAAACTCTGCCTGAAAAGTTCAAAATCACAAGATTAAAATGGATACTTTTTTTTTCTTCTGTTGGATTAACTCTTAAGTTATGGTGTATAAGTTTATAATATTTATAGGAGTGGTGAATGTGAGGCCTGTGCTTCTCCTCCCCGTTCCCCTTCCAGACAAAGCCGGGACTCACAGTGTGACATACATGACCTCCTACACCGCCTACCCACAGACCCTGTTGGCTGTCACGTAACATATATCCTGGATGACCTTTAATACTATACTATGCATCACTTATCATACATAAGAGTCCCGCTGATGGAGCTTGGCACATGTTAGCCGTGTTGCCGTCATTGTCAACTGTGTGCTACTGTTAACCGAAGCAGTGAAGCGCACGGCCTGTGAGATTTGCAATAAGCAGCCATTATTCTTATCCTCTGTCCTCTAAAGGGAGAAAACTGTGAACTCTAATGCGTACTGAAGCGTAACCAAAACCTATAACACAGAGTTAGTGATGTTCAAAGGAGCTTTTCCAGCACTTGTGACCATGGCTTTGTTTCCCTTGTCGTCTAATCCTCCCATCCCCTGACTTGAAACTGTCGACCTGCTGTCAATGTATCTGAGCAAACAAGAAATTCCCAAACCGATTATTGTATTGTTTGCTCTATTTCATTTTTCTGGTCATATGACACTGGACTGTTGTGAAGGCACTTGCTTGCGGTGACAACAACACATATACTGTAAATTGCTGAGAAATGACCTGTATCTGCTGTAATATTGGACACACTACTGATGGAAGATAAACAACTGTAGGCATCGGGAGAGAAGTATTGTACTGTGGACGAGGTGGAGAACTGAAAGATGGAGGGCCTGTATTTATATATAACTATCCATACTCCTGTGTGTTATCCTGTAAACTATGTAGAAATGGACAGCAGCAGGGATGTGTTTTTAGGTTCAAGAGATGAGGCAGTAAGAATAATCCAAAGGACAGCAGTGCAACATAAATGTCACATGAATGGGTGCCTTACGTTTGGAGTCGCGGTAATGGGAGCAGGAGCCACAGCTCAGCTGAAAGTGCTGTTAATCACCACGAGGCAGATGTAGAAACGACCTCTCCTCTCTGTCCAAGGTGAGGAGGAGCTGTCATAAAAGTAAACTACTGGCTTGTAGAGAACGTGCATAGTCCAGATTATGGATATGAGCTTTTTTTTTTTCTGTGAAGAGCATCAAAACTGCTCCGCTATTTAGCCTCCACCTTCAATTCCTCACTTGCTCTACATTCCCCTAGTGCTTGGTGGTGTGTATTTGCTGTATTTGCATTCAGTCTAAATGGAAAACATACATGCATAAATAAATGTCTCAGTATGATTCAAACAGTCTCTGATTCTGAAAAGAATGGAGAGGGATTTCGCTTTACCTATAGAGTGAAACTTGAGAAAATGTATCCTTTTTTTAACTTAATTATATGGCTTTCATTCATTAATAATTCATCATATGTAATAAATTGTTTTTTGTAATATAAGAGGAATGGATGGAATGATTATTGAGGTGACACAAAAGGAAAATGACCTTGTTTTGTGTTGCCATCTTGTGGCCAAATTCAGCAAATATAAGTGTGGTGCAGACTCAAGTTATTTGTGTGCTCTTGGTGCCATCTAGTGCATTTTCTGTAACCGACAAACTTGAAAGGGCTTTACACACACATTTATAGAAAATGCCATAGATTTTCAACATTTATTAAATTAATGTTCTGACAAAAAATATACAGAAGATTTACTACTTTGACTGCTACTCTTTAAAGGAGCATTGCGTGGACTTTACAGATCAAGATCAGTTTACTACTACTTGGAATGTTCACTTTGAAAGATGTGGCCGTTTACCCGGAATGAAGAGTCTAATGAAGAGATGGTTTCATGTTGCATTGTAGGAAGTGTAAGAGCCAGTGTTTTTGGAACTTGACCCCTACTAAGGACTAAAAGTCTGGATGTCTATATGTATGCTTCTTCATTTTTGCCTTGTGCAATACTAAGTTAAAAAAAACATGTATCTAATGCCCTTAACTATTAAATCCAGATGTTTTGTGTCATTCAGTTCAATTGTATTCTGAACAAATTCCAAGGCCAGAGTAAGAATATTCCTATATATCAATTCTCACATAGGTCATATTTATGACGGATGGACCAACAGAGCTTGACATTGTTATATAAATCAATAATCTTTATTAACACAGTATAAACAACAAACAGCAACAGAGGAAAGCCTCATGTAGAGCGTATATGGACAGTAAACCCAGTACGTCTCAGAGGGCCTGAGACAGAAGCATAGACATGGGGCTGATCATGGTTCAGATTTCATGGTACACATCCAGTATACACAGACTTATCAGATGCATGAACCTTGCACGTTCCTAAAGCCATTCAGTCGGTTTGCAGATGGACAGAAGAGAGAGGACAAAGTACAGTCATGCTGAGCAATTTAGCCACAGTATGAAAGCAAGTTATTACATAAAAACCAAGTAAATCATCTCTTTACAAAGGTTCTTTTATATAAATGATTTGAAGTGTACAAAACCGTATATTACACATTTCTTGATGCATGATTCTGAGCAAGACCCAGTAGCCTACAGTACACTTCCCTTCAAAGTACAAACTACTTAACTGGATTACAAGCTACATACAGACTGCACTGTACCTCTGTAGTACAGCAGTCCCACATGGCATCAGGAGACTATGGGAAAAGGAAAAGATCAGCAGCATCGTCTTTTATTAAGAATACACACCTATAAAAATGCACCAGGCCTCATATATTGCCAATATCCCATGCGAAACAGCAGAATGCCATTCAAACTAACCTTAGTAACCTCAGCATTGCACAAAGGATGCTGCTCTTCCCACCTTCCCCATCCCAAACACATACAGTAACTATCAACACCTTGGGGTCATCAAGGCTGCTTCATAGTTCTATGTCTCTAACGCTTTTGATATACATATGATAAGTTAAGGCTCTTTAAGGACCTGAGGATTTTGAACATATGATGAGGCACACAGAAGGTAAAGAATAGCTCTAGACACAGGGCTAACCGAAAGAATGAGGAGCATGAGACAGCCACAAGGGTCCAGTCACCAGTGCAGTTCAATGGCCAAAGTAGAGGAACCCAGGGGAGACGCTCTCCAAAACAGCGTGGTGCTATTTCTGGTTCATACTCAGTAACTATCACATGAATGGCTTTAAGGACTCCATCGACTTTTTGGGAGTTCATGTCCACCTTCCAAGCGAGGACTGGCGCCGAAAACATGACACGCTAAGGCATCCTGCATATTAAGGTTTGGATCTTTCTTCTTTGCTTCGTGCCATATGTATGGTGAGTTATTGGTCGCTGTAATAATTCCATCTGTCCATACCGGCTGTGAAGCAATCCTTCTGCGTTTGACTTGACCAGAATTGACAGATATAACAAAAAGCCCAACCTATCGTTTACGTAATTAGTGCCAGTTAGCATTATCTGATGTAGGAGTTGAAGTTCATATTGTTCTCTGTTCTACATTTTCTGCAGATTCATGACATATACAAAGAGAATCTTAGTCCTCCACATTAGTGAAATCCATTTTGATTCAACTTTAGCTGGCTAACTTCGTCCAGTTTGCTAACGCTAAAGCTAACACTTGACCAGTATGGTAAAGCATTACCATGTGCTGTCTAGAGGCTAGATGATTTTAAATGCTCCTCTCTTCACATATACAGTACTTGGTAAGATGACCAATAATAACAAACACCCAACATGTCGATGCAGTCCTTTGAGTGAAATATTTTGGAAATATTGCAGAAACAGAAATACAGATGCAGATAACAGTTAGTAGTTCATTCGCTTGAAGAAGATAACTACTCTGGCTTGTTAGAACCAAAGTTACAAGTATTACCTTATTTTAGAAGACAAAAGGTGCGCTGTCACATTACATTCTTAACCTCCAAACTGGAAAATCTGATGATGTTATTTGTCATGCACTCAATTGTTCTCCCCCCAGAAAGCCCAGACCGACTTCGAATTGATTAAGAAAAAAAAAACCTATAAAAGCTCAATATGTTATACAAAAAAATGCATATAAGACATTTTTCTCTTTATTTTTTTTCATATGAAAGCTGCTTTGGTAACAACATAGTCACGACATCGGTCAATCTCCTTTACTTAGCCTGGGTGCTGAAGGGGACTCCTTCCCTGTCATCTCAATGGCATATTTTTTTCATTTTTTTTGTCAGGGTCTTCCTTCTGCCTCTAAAATCTAAATTAATGAATCTAGTTACACCAGAGTGGGCTGTGTTTGCGTTCCACCATAGAGCTGTCTGCACATCAGATGCAACGTCTGCTGGGAGCTGTTTGTCATAAAGATGTCCGCGCTGTGAAAGACAGTGCTATTGTACTGAGGGCTGATAGAGTGGAGACCTTGGATGCTGAGCCGACTGCATTGGGCCCTGAAAAGGTATTGAAAAGAACAGGGCTGTTAGTCTGTTTGCTAATGAAAAAAAAGACACACACAGACTTCTTTACATTTCATTTCTTTAATAGGGTGCCTCGCCAGCCTGCTTTAGTAATTTCGAATTGAAAACATTCATTTCATTTCATTGCTTGAGCAGCGGAATGAGACGCTGAAAGTATTCTATATAAATTGCTCAACTTTACATGCAAAGCTTGCATTATAGTGTCAAGTAGAGGCCATTATAACACAAATGTCTCATGTAGCACTTTGTTTCCCACTCTCTCTGTTCTTTTAGAGATGATGATAGCTAATCTGTTCTGGCAAGACAGCAGCAGGGGAGTGGATTATTCAGCTCAGCCACGAGGGAGGCACTAACTAGCTCTCCACTGACCTGGTATCCTTGGGATGGTGATCTGCCTGCTACTGCTGCCCTCCCCTCCCTCTCCAAATGGCTTTATCTGGATGATATAATCCTCATCAGTGGGGAGGGCGAGCTCCACAGAGGTGGTGTTGGTTTCCATGACGTTGGGGCGGCTGTGTCGATTCTTCTTGTAAAGCACCTGAGGACGGATGGCGAAGGTCAAGTCGAGAGTCAGGCACGGAAGCCATGACAACAAACACAAGTTTCTGATAAAACCAAGTGACTGGGTGCTTACTTTGTAACCAGTGACCTCTGACTCGTTCTCCAGGGCTTTGACCTGCTCCCAGTTCAATATAATCTTGGAGTCTGATGTGTTCCACATCACTTTAACCGGTGGTTGGCTGGGCGCTGAGAGGAGAAAAATACATTATTCACCTGAAACGAAAGCTGAACAGTGGCAGAGAGTGACCAATAGTTCTAATTAGATCTCCTACTTACGTGGTTTTTTGGTGGTAATGTTGACAGTGGTGCTGGGAGGCCCTGTTCCAGCAGTGTTATACGCCCTCACTGAGATGTAATATGTAGTGCTGCCTTTCACACCATGGATAATAGTAGATGTTTGATTTCCTACAGTCCTTTGCACACTGGCTGTGTCTTCCCTTTCATTTCTACTCCAGTACCTCAGCTGAAAAGCAGCACCACAGACGTGAACGCACAAAACACGACAGACACCTTAAAAGCTTTCTGTTACACCCTGTCATTAAAGCACAAACTGGAAATAGAACTCAACTGGATGGAAGATGTGAATTGGTCTGAAAACCAGCTTTAGCAGCATGTCCCCTCATGTACCTTTTGCTCACTGTGAGCTACGAGCCCCAGTTGTGCCTAAGTCAGGGCTTTTTCCTGCCATTATACGGCTTAGGCGCCTAAGCGTTTTCGCGTCGCAAAAACAAAGTGGAGAGCATCTGGACGAGCCGACGCACGGGACAGGACGTGGGGGTGCTGTAATTTACTGATACACTGTTCACGACCTGTCTGTACGCAGCACTGTTAAAAAAAACATTTGGCGGAAAAACAAAAGTTTTCCCAGCCAATGTGTCTAAGAAAACAAAGGGCATATTTAGCTATCATTTTTATCTATCAATCTATCAAGATTGTGACGGTTCTCTCACTGACTCTGAATGGAAATAAATTCATTGACTAGAAATCATACTAGCCCTACAAGCAGAAAGCAGTACATACTATCCCCGATGAGAGCAAATTGTCTACTAGTCATTCCGTTAGAATCCCGGGTCGGAACTGTTTTTTTTTACTAATGCACGATGATCAGCAGTAATAAAACAATGTTCATCACACTAATTGAGTGTTAAATAGCTAGGTAGTTAGCGAATAAGGAGAAGACTGTCCCTTAAGTACTATGATTGATTTTGCTGGGCAAACATTGCCAGAAGAATTAAGTGTTCAGAGCAAGTTTAATGGTTGTTAACTATAGCAAGTTTTGTCTTTATGCTTAAAAGTCAAAAACCTTCAAATTTTATTGGGGGAGGACACCCCAACCAAACCCATCCCCAACGGCTGCACAGCACCTAAGAAATCTGAAAACCATGTAAGTTATGTGGTAAAGAGTGCGGTGAAATATGCAAAACAAATGAAACAAAAGCAGAAAAAGAATCTTCAAAAATCCCATGCCATCAACTTCCATTGATAACAGATTTTCTTTGTCACCCCACTTGTCAGGGCTGAAATAGCTGGCACGCTTGACAGCACAAATATAATTTGTCTTTCCTCACAGAAATGGTTTGCTCTGGCCCTGCTCCTCTGTTGACTTTGAGTGGTCAACAATTTATAATTCTGGCAGAGTAGGCAGTCTGTGGATGAAAACACCGCCTTTGTTCACATCTTGGATGTCAATAATGAGCGGAATTAAAATGACAAGAACTAACTGAGCTTTGTTGTGTGGATTAGAAGCTAAATGTTTTATCCCTTCGAGTATTGCATCAGTACGCTTATCAGGGTGGTTACAGTACTTAGGTAAACAACAAGAGAAACACAACTAAACCCACAGGCATGGGACTAGGCCGGACCATTATGCATGCAGCAAGCTATTATCTCCTATGCCCAAGGTGCATGAGCCTGAAACAACTCATCAAAAATAGAAGAGAACAAGATTCAACAGCATTTGTTGCCATGTGCTTATGCACGCACGCACACACAAACACATTTGGAATGGAAGCACAGACAAACAAGGTATTTCAGTGTAGCTCACCTCATAGCCCAGCACTCTTTTCTTGCTGGCATTCCAGGGTAGAGCTTTCCATGAAACTTCAATGTCGGATGCAGACAGGCTCTTGGCCCGGACCCTGGTGGGCGCTCGGCCAGGCTCTAGAGTTAATTTATAAAGACTCTGAATGATTTTAGAAGTAACACGGAGCTTGAACCCTCAAAGTGGGAACATCAAAACAGTTTGAAAGCTATTTCATCTGAACAACAGAGAGAGGGAAGTATGGGGAAGACAAGTGCAAATGCTGATAGAAGAATGCTGGCTAGAAGATCACTGCTGCCACTGTTCTGTCCCTGCATGGTGCTAGTCATGTACTTATGAATTAATAGTGGCTGAGCAAGTAGAGCTACTCCATAACATATGGTGTATGAAACATGAGATCATGCATACCTTCCTCAGCAGAGTAGATAGTGGTAACAGGTCCAAACGGCCCTTCCCCCTCATTATTGTAAACGCCGACCTTCACATGGAAAGGCGAGAAGGGCTGAATGCTCTCGTTTTTAAAGACGTATCTGGATGCTTCCGCGGACGGTACGGCAGCCTGCATCCATCCTGTGGCACCGTGGGGTCGAAAAGCCACGACATAGCCGAATCCTGGCCCATTCTGCAGCTCCTCTGGTACCGGCTACAGGGAAAAAAACAGTTAAAGCATTCAAAAAAATCTAATTTGTGCATAAAATCAGTTTCTATTCATTTATAACTCTCAATTCACCACTTAGTTATTTAATTAACTTTGTAATTCAAATATAATACATTTTGAAAACTAAAGACTAAACACCAAGATGAATGACATGGGTTTAAATTTTTGAGGCAACACTTTGCCCTAAACATATCATGCCTTACACACAAACACTCTTACTTGATAAACCCATAACACAGTACAGTGCCTTCAGAATGATACCATACCAACAGCTGTTGTCCCGACTGATAACATGCCTCATACATTTTTAGCTGCAGACTTTTTCACTCTCCACGCTCGTCCACTAACAGATACAGTGTGTGTATTTAACACATTTTTTTATATTGGGGCTGTCATGGTAGTTATTTCCTGTTTTATTTTGAAATATTCTGCCACCCTCATGTGTCTGTTAGTTTATCTTCCTGCCCTTGATTACTTTGATGATTTTCGCCTGTGTCATTGTAACTAACTTGTTTATTTTATTGTTGGCACATGTACTTATTGTTTTTTAATTTTCATCTGTATGTTGTACTAATGTGTTTCATTATCATTTTATAAGATTCTTGTCTTCTTCTTCTTCATTTTTAGAGAAGATGGCGCCGAGGACGGCTGCCATGCCTTGAGCTCCTCCTAAACGTTGCTTTTTTCTTGATTTATTTTGTTATTTATGTTTATCATTTTTTTGGCACTGCCCAAACGAGCCCTATCATACAATATGATACTTCACATCAGATCATTGGTGGACAACACTTTTTCACCACGATCACAAAATAATAGGCAATATTCTTTTAGCAAACTCAGGAGCAGGATGGCTTTTCAACATGACATTAAGAACTTTAACTTTATGGTTCTCACGAAGACTTGGCTGGACCCTTCGATCCCAGACTCGACCATTGTTTCAGAGGGGCTCTCTCCTCCCTTGTTCCCCCTTCAACAAATCAGATGATGTCTCAGCTCTGGAGAGCCATTAGCAGTGCAAAGAACCATTACAAGGACAAAGTGGAGCCTACCAGGGCTCCAACTCCAAGAACATGTGGTCAGGACTAAGAATTAGAAAAGGAACACCAGCAGTGCTCTCCCAGATGAACTGAACACCTTCTATGCACGTTTTGACAACAAAACAACTTCCTGGCTGAGGAGGTATAAAAGGCCCAGGATCCCTGCGCCCTAGTAATAATCCAGGACAGATGTGTGCAGATCCTTCAGAAGGATTAATCCACACCAGGCACCTAGACCTGATGGCATCCCTGGCCGAGCTCTTAAGGTGTGTGTGTAGATCAACTGGTGGATGTCTTCACATTTTCAATCTCTCACTGTTCCACTCTGTAGTCCCCACATTTCAAAAAGATCACCAATGTCCCAATTTCAATCACTACTGGCCAGTAGCACTCACCTCTACCATCATTAAGTGCTTTGAGAGATTAGTCAAAACCTTCATCACCCTCCCCATCACCCCAGCCATAAACTGTTCTGCCTGCTGCCGTCCAGCAGACGGTACCGCAGCATCTGGTCCTGCACCACCATGCTAAAGGACAGCCTCATTCCGCAGGCCATAAGACAAGCTCATCACCATCACACTTTACTCGCATGGCACATATACATGGATCTCACTTTACTTTTTATACTACTTTTACGTATTGTTTACTGACCTTTTTACATCTCAGTACTTGTACTGTATATTTACTGTATATAACTAAGATTTTCATAGAAAATGCTTGCTTCACTGTTAGTGTTTTACTTATAGTGGACTTATAAAGTAAAACACTAAACTTATAAGAACAAGTTCAAGTTAAAATTAAGAATGCAACACCCCATCTCTACTTTAATGTCAAAAGGAAAATGTCTCAGGAATTTTCAGGGCTGAGGCAAAATAGCAGCTTTGTTAATCAGAAGTTAGACTTATTGAACTCTTGCATACAATATTGAAACCTCAACACTGGCTCTGTGAAACATTCCATTGTGGGGGCTGATGATTTTGGGCAGCTTGAATAAATATAAGCTTTTGGAACTGGACTGATATGCGAGGCTTTGTACGAAAAAAAAAGAAAAAAAAAAGAACGAAAGACAGAGAAAGGCAAAACAATCTGAAAAAAGATTTCGACTTTTGAACCATTGAGTTTATTTATTGAAACCTCAAAAGCATTTTTCTCTCCCCTAGGGTGACAGCAGCAGTTATAGCTACTCTGTTCTTGAATGAAATGCCATATATTAAGCCATTCAGCTGTTATTAATGAAACAGATGCCCAGATCCACAGAGAATAATGACGTATGGCTCCCTCCTCCATGGGTGAGGGGGTCCTGAGCAAGGCTGCTTACCTCCCATGTGATGACTAATTCGGAGCGACTGCCACCGCCTCCACTCACATTAGCTGGTGTGACCTTTGGAGCTGGAGGAAGAAGACAGATCGGCTTAGCTCTGTTGACTTCACATGGCACATGTAATCATTTTCCATGTTGCTACTCCCAAATGGCAGGGAAAGGTAAACTTTTGACATATTTGAACTTCAACATCCAGAAATCCTGTAAGATATCAGCAAACTTCTCACAGCTGAGTCATGTTTGCAGATGTGGCAAGCCTTTGATGCTTTTATACCGAAAGATTTCAAAGGAACAAAAAACCCAGAGGAGCTAACCTTGGTGAATCCAGCTCTCTCTGGGTAGACTGTTGATTGCTGCTTTATATAAATGGTTTGTATGTTTTTCTTGTGTAACAGAACTGACCACACCCAACACGAAATCCAACACCAAAAATGTATGGCACTTTCTAGGGAAAATATGGGAACGTTTTGGGAAAATATGCTTATTTGCTTTTTTTCCAAGAGTTAGATGAAAAGATTGATACCAGTCTCATATGTGTACATTAAATATGAAGCTACAGCTAGGAGACTGTTAGCTTAGCTTAGCGTAAAGACTGTAAACAGGGAGTAATAGTTAGCTAAGAAAATGTATTCTTTAAAAAAAGAAGAAATTAAGTAAATTACATTTGTCTTCAAAGGGAAGAACAAACAAACATGAAATTTCTGAAAGAGGCATAAGGATAGTTTTTTTTCTGCTCATGCAGTACATACAGGTCCCCTTTGTCCTTGCTTGTTTAGATGGCTTGCTGGGCTCGCCGGTCCCGATGGTGTTGCTTGCCAGGACTCGAAACTCATACTCCACCCAAGGGCTCAGGTCTATTACTGTAGCTGTCAGCCGGTGGCCCCCCACAACCTCAGGAACTGGCATAAAACACACAGTGCCCCTTTTAGCAACAACAAACTTTGTGTGTGTGTGTGTGTGTGTGTGTGTGTGTGTGTGTGTTTCATATGTGTGTGTGTCAGCTTAGCATCAGCAGCAGACTGTCCTCCAGGCTGACAGGCCTGGTAGGACTCCACCACAGGTACATAGGACAGGTGTAATCCCTCACAAGGAGACATTAGGCAACCAGTAACTCAAAAAACAAGAAAGTAACATAGAAGAATCACATATAAAGACATACACTGACTATTAACTTGCTAATTTGGAGAATATTTTGCTATCTAGTAAGACATGACATGTGATATGGCACGTTGCTTGATTTATAGAAAAAGCATCAACATCACTGTAATGCATAAAATACAGAAACAATAGAGATGATTCTCCTAGAAATGACAAAAAGTCAATTTCTTCTGTTGCAGGAGGAGCTCTGTGTAACTGCAAGGTCATAATGCAGTTCTGTTTCAAATATATCCTGATGTGTAAAGCAATGAGGCCAGTAAAACTATCTTAGATCAAAGTGTCCTTAATTCACAAAAATACCAATAGAACAAGGTATACAGTACGGGATAAATGCACATTATTCCAGTCATGCGTGAATGCTAAGGGCCCTATTAAAGAGGACGTGGGCGGAAAATTACACCGGTGCTATCACTTAATTACACTATCAAATTACAGCCTTGGCAACAACCTTCATCATCAGGATGAGATCCATGTTTCATCATTCCCAGGAGTCTGATAAAATGGCGGTCAATAGTCATGCTACAATTGCGTACCACTTGATGCTGGGATAAAAATGACCTCTCCAACATTCTCACAGGCGAAGCAGAATGAAGAGCGGACACCTCCATGTGATTGGAGGAGGCCACGGCTGGTTGGAGAGAGCTTACCTGTGGTGACAGCCTGCCACCCGAGGGAAAATGGTGTCCTGGCCTGGATGGTGTATGCCGTAATTGGACTGTGATTATCAGGACCATGCCTCCAGGACAGAGAGGCTGTGGTATCAGTGATTTCTTCTACATGGATGCTGGTGGGGGGACCCGGGGGACCTGATAGATGGCATAGCCAGGCAAGAAAGAAGAGAGACAGACAGAGAGACAGATGGAGGAAGGAGGGATAGGAGGGATGGGGAGTAAATGCAAATCAGGAAGAGATGGAAAGATGGTAGAGAGAGTTCCGGTGGTTTTAGCACCTGCGGCTGCTGTAGCGAAGTCAGTTCAGTGTGAAACCTTTGGGAGCCATTTGGTCTAAATAGACAGTACATTTCCTTTAAACCATGAAGAGAGAAATTTCTATTTGCCTCCTTTTTCATTCTATCCCTTTATTTCTTCATCAGTGAGGCACAACCAGCCCTTAATTACTAACAAATTCATTCCTTCTTCAGCGGTAGATGAATGACAAATCATTTTACTGTTAAACACTGGTAAGCTGAAGAATGTGGTCAGTAGTCATTTTGAATTTAGGTATGTTCCTTTTCAGTGAAAGCAAAAGACGTTCAATTTTGTGGCTTACCTCTGACAACCAAGTCAACAGCAACGGAAATGCTGTCCACCTTCGTTTGCACAGCGCACGTGTACTTCCCTGCATGCCTCAGCTGGATATTTCGAACCATAATGTCTCCTGCCGAATGCTGCTGTCATTCAACACATACACAGTCACACACAGACATGCACACAGAGTTCCATAAGTAACACATGGTAAGCCTCCAGCTATTGTAATTCTAGAACATTACTGACTTTCCAGCCACATGGGGACAAAACCAGCTGACGAGAAAGCCCATTGTCATGTATGTGTGTCTTGAAAAATAAATCCACAATTCTTCATGCAGCCTTTCCTTCTATATTCACATATTCAGGACACAGAAGTACTTCTCTTTGTTGGGCACACTCCATGCTTTTACTTTATCACTATAATTACAGAAACATAGGTGCTCAAATTGCTTGATTTTGATTGGAGATATTGAGCAGTTTCAATTTTTTAGGAGCAACCTAATGGCTAGTCTAAAAAGTTCATTCTTTAAAGGAGCCTTTTATTCCCATGCCTACATTATCAAATTCATTATAGTAGGCCAAGTAGGTTATGTAATAAATTAGAAACGGCTGAAAGCTGTGGCACAATGGCAGTAAAAATTCTATTGAGTGTCTGGTAGCTTAATCAATGTAAGTGTAGATGTAGTGTAATTTATTAGGGAGTGGAGGGAGACTGTAAATAATGCTACAAGCAGAAATGGGTACGACACCTCAGTGCCGTATTTTTTTCTTTACGCCTGCAGTTTTTGAGGAACCTTGAATTTTTTAGGAAAAAATAAACCTGCGTATCACATGCTGAGATGTAAGCTGCGAAGTATACAGAGACTGGTTGCAGGGTGTGTATGTAAATTTCCTTTTAAAGTAAACCACAGGCAGCAATTTTCTGGCCATAAATAATACACCTGATACAAGCATTTCCTCTGCACTGTGGCAAAATTTATTATGCCCCTGCTAAAAGAAGAGGAAGAGCACCAATACTTGATGTACCAATGAATCTTCCGCGTCACCTCCTGACCTTTATCAATGAATCTCTGAATGGGTTGAAAAATAAATCAGTGTCTTTTATGTAGCAGGAGAGCACAGACGCACTAATACAATAGGCATTCTCCAACACACCACGCTTATGGGGGATCAACATGAGGTGTTGCACAAATTAGAAGAAAATTGCCCAGAATTCCAAAAAAGAGACCTGTTAACTCAAAGTGCGGAATTAATGATTTGCATGTAGCGATCTGGTCAGAGCCCTGGAATTTAATAAGGTGATCGATAAATTAGAACAGAAACTGGCCAGGAAGAAATGCCTTTTTTAAGGTAAGACAGCTCACACTATTATTCTGTATTCATGGCTTTTTAATGAACATTGCAAAAGTTTGTCAGACTCCATTTAGGTGATCAGATTGCTGTGCATTTAGAGTTTCAGTGTGCGACTTGGTGACAGCTGATAGAGATGCAGACTGATGGCTTTAGATGGAAACTGCATCATGTTACTGTGCTTAGAATATTTCAGAGGAAAAACAACATCACAAACACTTTTCATGATCTTGTGGAGTAATTCTTAATCCTGTATTGACATAGTTTCACACTGTATGAGTTAGGATTGCCTATATGCACTGCAGGTATCTAATGAGCTTTGGAGATTTAACGCTCTTAATTTCATAAATGCTAATGTTAATTGTATTATTTTATGTTAACGTTACTTTTATTTTTCAAGATAACATTACTCTTATTTTTTTATGCTTTTTGGACTGTGACTCCATTGAATCTTATGCTTTTTTATGCATTCCTTTTGGGTAGTTTTTCCTTAGTTGAATCGAGGGTCTAAGTACAGAGGGTGTCATATGTTACAGATTGTTAAGCCCTTTGAGGCAAAATTGAGATCTGTGATATTGGGCTATATAAATAAAATTGAATTGAATTGAATTTAACTTTTATTTTCTTATGCTAATGTTACTTGTGTGCGTTATTGTCATCACTGCTCCTATAGCCGCTGTTTCTTATTGCAATTCCTAGTGTTATGTTAGCTAGGTAGATCTGACTGATGTCTATCAAAGCATGGCATGTATTACAAACGTTTTAGAAATGCAACAATGGGTGCCACATACAAATTGAATACATAATTTAAAACTTAAATTTTATTGTTTTTCAGCAAATTGTTCCATTTGTAAATATTGAAAATGGCTGCAACCCAATTGCCAGAGTAAAATTTTGCCATTTTATGTTTCAGCAAACCATGGACATGTTGAATCTGTGTGTTTCAAATGCTGTGGTTATGGTCTAGTTAGGTTTAGGGAAAGATAATGATTTGGGTTAAAATGGCTGGTTTAGTCACCACAAAAAAACATCCAAAACAAAACAGAAGACTTGCAAAAAACAGCCAGTTTCCCATGCCAATAAAGCCCCATTGAATTGAATTGAATATAAACTGTAGGCAAAGGATCAAGAATGTGTACATAATTATTTTAAGAGTGAAGGAACTATGCATCCCATAAACCATTGCAAATGATCCCTTTCCAACAACTTCCAACTGCTTCCAACCTAATGATAGAATTGAACCTGTGTTATTATAATACTGTTGTAGTGAATCTCTAAATAAAACGCAGTATGCCAGAGAAGCACACCTGCCAACACTCCCAATGCCCTTCCGTTTGGTTGTTTCTCCCAGCTAACACCCATAATTTGCATGACCCTCAAACTTTAATATGAATACACTGATCCAAGTTTTGGATGTTTGTCCGACGTCACCAAAGTTGCTAGATTGTCTATGAAACACACCTACACCATAGACTGTGTATAAAGATGGATGAAATGACAGCTCTCCAAAGGTGAAGCCAAAACATCTTCATTGTCCCATTGTGGCTGACTGCAGTATGATGAAGATCAATAAATTTGTCCCAAAGATGGTTTCTGCAATTTTAGGTAGTTCTCATGCTGATATGTGTTCAAGTGTTAATTTTTCTGATAGGTTTGGTTCTAATTAGTTATTTGATGCTATGAAAGTGGGTTTCACATAATAATTGACAGCTGAGGTCAGCTGCGATTGTGTCATAATGGAATGGGCGGGACTACTTAGCAGACTATGGCCCCCAATGACGTCACCAGCGCAAGGTGGCAGCTCCCATCTGGGATATTTTGGCTTCATTTGTGTACAGTGGGAGGAAGTGGGGTCCATCTATATATACAGACTATGCTCTACACACACAAGCCACACAATTTCAACCCATCTTTTACTGCAACCTGGCAACCCACACCACTGATCCAAGGGGCGTGTGCGCAGATGCTCCCTGCGCAGGCAGATGGGCTGACATTAGCTGTTATGTTAAATGTTAGGGCATGACAGAAGAATAAGCACCAATACTTGATGAACCAATGAACCCCCCCCCAAAAAAACAAACAAAAACAAATTTGATTTCATACAGACTTGTGGCTTTTACCATTGTTTCACAATTCTCCCTTGGATGGTTACGATAGTATGGCTTGTAATCAAAATCCGCTATTCAGAATATCAATGGGATTTTCACTTCCGGAACCTCACTGTCGAGCTCTACTCCAGCCATCTAAGTACCGATCTCGCCTCCGTCTGCCCCTCCTTAAATACGTCACTTTCCAGAAATGTTGATATGATATATTATATGTATTAAAATGTAGAGATTCAATGAATCCATGGTTTGCAGAAATGTACAATACCTACATTTTATTCAGGCGACTGGGCTGGAAATGTCCATCTATATATACTATCATGATATTGTGGTGACACGATTCTAATCCCCTGCTGCACGCGCATTCCTTGATTATCTTTAAATGGGAAACTTGTCTTTGCAGCTCTCACAGCGCAACAGCCTGTTTAAAAATCAGAGGCCTGATGGCCTTGCAGGTTCTGAGAAACCTTGAGGGATTATGGACTTACACCTCCCACTTTTTCAAAAAATCCACCATGGCTCCCGAAGTGGATGAGCTGCTCATTGAAGAACCAGGTGAACTTGAGCTCCAGAGACGGGTCGTGGCTCACTTGACAGGGCAGGACCACACTCTCCCCCACGGTGACGTCCAGCGTGGATGGCAGGGTGGTTATGATGGTCGGCTCTGAAACACACATTCATATCCATGCACGTTTGATCAAACACACTGTTCAGCTCCCCTTTTCTAGGTATTATAATTTAGCACAGGAAATCCAAGCCCTTCCATCATCCTTATGGATATGTCACTCAGTTAATAGAAGTATATATGGGACCGAGCACACAGCAAACCAGGGCGCACAGCTACAATAGCTGGTATTAGTTCTGGCCTGAGCTCGTCTCTGTAGGGAGTTTGAGATGTGTCTCTCCTGCATCCTGAGAAGCCGCCATGTGTCACTGCCAACTACGCCTTCAGCCTGAAACTCGCCCAAAACGCACCACCAGGAAAACAGTAAACAGCGGTGAGCCTTCTTCTAGTCGTCACTACTTTCTTCTCAAGCTTGCAGTGCATTACAGTGGCATCACAAGGGAATAAAGCAAGCGTCCCCCTATTTGCACTTGTGTGTGAGCATCGGAGGAGGAAGGTGGAAGGACATGAGAGAGGCGAGATGAGAGGGAGCGGCTGTGTTCTCAGAGTGTACAACACCTGTCTACCTCTTGGGGGTGCTGTGATTGCTTGGTTGAAATTGCCACTCTGAGCACACAGACTAAATTAACCATGGCAAATGATCCCTGGACAGGCATAGATTCATGTAGAAAGTGCCGGCAGTGCAGTCTTCATCCAGAGTGAATTCGATACCTTCATTGTATTGGCAACCACCCCTCCCCTCCCTGACACACACACACACCACCATACGCTCCCAATGTGATTTATCTAGTTGTTTTCTGATATCAGGCTAGAATGCTATCAGCTGGTAGGTTTTGTCATATACGCAATGAAAGTGTGTCTGAGAGCCCCAGTCTTCTATTGGTGGGGCTAAATGGTGAGCGATGGCAGTGCAGTAAAAACATCGTAATAATACACAGGAGGCAGGCTGTTCAGGGGTCTGTTTCTACTGTGTCCGCTCTGTTTCTAAATGCTAGCTACACCTTGTAGAACAAGTGCAGGAAGGAAAATGAAAACCAGTGGTTTTCATGGCGAGACGGTTACTCTAAGAGAGAGAAATAGGAGAAAACAAAAGGCTCAGGAAGGATCTACAGGGAAACACTTCAATGGATTCACAGTCCAAAATATTTCCTCCTCTAGCTCTGCAACATGGAAACAGACTATTAACATGTATTTCCTTTATTATTTCCTCCTCTAACATGAACTCCTCTCCTTGTGGTGTCCGGTCTCTTACTGCCTCCAGGGATTCACTGTGACAATGATGGTGGGAATATGCTCCCTTATTACCCTCCTCTGTCATCATTTGTGACAGACTGTGGACAACCAAGGTTGGTTACACAACCATACACTGGGCTCATAATTTGATTGATTTCTATCTTGTATAATGCCTAGTAACCCCCTCATTTAGCGGGGTCAATCATAGACAAGATAGAGTGTGTGTTAACATACTGAGGCAGACTGGGTGACACCTCAGGAAGTGCTGCTGGGGTGGAGGTCAAAGTGCTGTTGACATGTTTCATTTAGTACTTAAGATGCTGAACATTTCAAAGGAGTTCTCTCCACAGTCGCCTGTTGTTACATGTCACAGGGTTTAACATGATTCAAATGGACCAGAAAGTTAATCAAACAACTCAAACTAATATGTGTCATGTGAACTAAATTAACATATTTTCACATGTGATGTTTTGTCAAAGTAAGTGTTTATGGTGTGGTTTCTCCAGTCAGGAATAATAACAGTAGGCCAATAAATTCCACTTAGTGTACTCGCTGTTTTGTAATTCAGGAGAATTATTTTAAAAATCTTAAAAATACACTGGTGCTAAGGGTTGTCACTGAGTGGTGGCTGTGACATTCATGATTGACACCTTAAAACCCATTTACTTTAGCTTTTAAAAGAAATGAACTGTCTGTCCACAAAAACATTTCAAACAATAGGACATTTATGAAAAGCACTTTGTGTTGCATCTATGCCTGAAATGTGCAATGGAAATCAAGTTTACTTAAATTACTAATAATAACATGAGAACACCAAGTCCTCATATTTAATATGACAAAATTTCCAAAACTACCCATATAACTGTCCAAAAGACAACTCAGTCAACTGTTCTCTGTCCTCTTTTGTCAGGGTATGGTTTGGTCTTATCAACTAAATCTTGGTTAAGGTAAGGAAAATACAGTTTTCAGTGATAAATTAATATTTACTTGCTGTTTTCAGGAAACTTCCTAGGAAATTCTTAGGAAATAACGGACCTGTAAAGCCTTACCAAAAAAATATTGCAAAACAGAATGTAAAAATGTAAAACAATGCCACGCTATGTCTGCCTCTGCTGCTAAGAAAGGACAAAAACTACCCTCACGACTGCAAGAGATCATTTGTCAGGAACACATATATATATATCTATATATACATGGTCTTTTAGGCTAAAGACAGCCAACATTGTTTAATGCTTAAATGAATGCGAACTTGATGAATATTTGATCATTTAAGCTTTAAGCAACATGCAATTTTAAGGCACAAGAACTGAAGGAGGTGTGGGAGCCGAACAGATGACTTACTGACACTGGCTCACAGGGGGAACACTCAGAGAAGCTGTGCAACAATAACATGGAGCAGAAAACAGAGCAAGCTAAGTTTCCAAATGACTCCCTGCTCCTCACTGAGGCGTACTGACATACCTCACATGGCCAGTTTCACCAGTCTCCCCACAAACAGCAGCCATTATGAATAATGCTCACACTCACCCCCGTGGAGAATCCCTCCCAGCTTCGATGGTCTAAAGCTGTAATGTGTAAGCAAGGAGAATACACCTCCTTGAGTGTAACTGCACTTTGTAGTTTTTCACACGAGGTGAGTGATGTGCGCCTGAATAATGCATTGAGGAGGCCATCAAAGTGCCACGGGCCACGTGATGCTGGGGTTTTGAAAACAAATTTCCCGGTGCAAAGCCTGACCCTCACCCTCTAAGTCCTATAAACTGAGATTCATGCTGATGATCCGGAGGCATGCAGCTTCAAGACAAACGCAAACATGTAAAGAAAATGTTTTTTCACTGGCAGGTCAAAAGCCTTTTCTAAACAAGGCAGTACAAAATTTGACGGTACACACTGGGCTAAGGTTCCTTATGTATTTGAGGGTAAATCCCTGTTACATTCATCTTCAGTGTTTTCTATCAGGTCAGTTTGGAACAAAAGTGTGGTGACCATAAAATGAAATCATTCCAGCCCAGATTCTTCCTCCCCTTGCTTTTCAAATTAACAAACAAGAAGAATGCTTTAATCAGCACAGCACGAACTCCTCCGACGTGCTGTTTTGAACGCCACATATTTTCCAAAGGACAAATCAAATGTCGAACTTCCGTTGCGGGAAAACCTTATGTACATCTCTCAACAGATACATACAAGATGCACTGAATACTGTATTCTTAGGCTGTGCAGTGGCACATCTGTAGCAACCTGCTGGTGACCACTGACAGATGGCTGCTCATTATTTTTCTATATGGCTGTCAGGAGTCACATACTGCATTTATTTCACATAGTTGCTGGCAGTCAACATGGACGAAAAGATTCGCTAGGAAAAGCTCCTCCCAGAGTTTTGTGTAGAACTGGGATGTTTTTTTATATCTTCCTTTCAGTGGGGCTCAAGAGCAGTAAGTAAACGGATTCATCTTCTGTCTTATACCTCCAAAAGCCAAAAAATGACAAAATCGTTCCAGCCAAATCTCATGTGATCCAAGAGAATCTTTTTTATTTAACAGGACTAAATGGGCCAGTATAGTCATCAGAAGAGCTTGTCAGATTGTCGAACTTTGGAAGCCCCATACTCCCACACTTTTCCGATGCTGGAACTGGGTGGGTTGTGTCCAACAATTTATGTCACTGTATGTTACCATCCTGCTGGGATCCTGCTCAGTGGGCTTCATCCGGAGCTGCTAAGTTGTCATTCTGGATCCATTCTGGATTTCATCATAATTATACTAAAATGTCCTCATTTTCATCATATTTGTTTGTACTATGAGTTCTGGATCCGTCCACTACACTTATGTTTTCCAACCTACATTGTGTCATTATAATTGTATGTACTATGATCTCCTTTTTTGAATCGATTCTGTACATACGTCATCTGTTGCATGTCTGTCCGTCCTGGAAGAGGGATCCCTCCTCTGTTGCTCTTCCTGAGGTTTCTTCCATTTTTTCCCTGTTATAAGGGTTTTTTAAGGGGGGGGGGGGGGTTACTTATCCGAATTGAGGGTCTAAGGATAGAGGTTGTCGTATGTTGTACTTATTGTAAAGCCCGTTGAGGCAAATTGTGATTTGTGATACTGGGCTATATAAATAAAACTGACTTGACTTGACATGTACATAGAACAGACTGGATTATTGCAGAGTAGAACTGGATCAGCAGTTCCTGAGGCAGGTTGAACTTCCTGAGCTGGCGCAGGAAGTACATCCTCTGCTGGGTTTTTCATGATGATGTTGTCAATGTTGGACACCCAGATTCGGTCCTGGGAGATTGCGGACACCAGAAACCTGAAGGCTTCCACAGCAGACACAGTGCTGTTGAGTATGAGGATGGGGGGTAGTGTTGGGGGACTCCTCCTGAAGTCCACTATCATCTCCACACTTTTGAGTGTTTTCAGGTCCAGGTTGTTATGACTTCACCAGAGGGCTTTCTGTAAGCAGACTCATCACCGTCCTGGATGAGGATGATGACCGTTGTGTCACCTGAAAACTTGTTGGAAATGATGAATTGTTTTCAGGGTTTGCGGAGGCAAACAAAAGTGAACAAATTATGAAGTTTGGAGTTCACTGACCATTAATGATCGGAGGCAACCGTAATTGCAATGGTTAATCTCCAGTGTAATCAAAATTCAGGGAGCACGTTTCTAATCAAGTGCAATTAATCTGCTAATATCCCTCCAGGGTGGGAATAATGGGGACATTAACAGGGCTCATCTGTTGTGACTTCTCCTACGCTGTTTGCTAGGTGGATTATTCACAGCAGGAGATACCGAATGCTTTTTGACAGGTATTTTTCAGCATTCATATCACCAAAGTCAATTTCAATAAACTTCTGTCATCTCCCATAAGGGCTGCTCCCATAACACAAATTTCTCCCTACTAAACAGGTTTCCAATCCTCATTGAAATAGTGCATGTAAATTACCCATCCCAATTTCCCAATATCGATTGTGACAGAAAGGCTCAAGATCATATACAGGAACATTTAGTAATAATAATAATAATACATTTTATTCATAGGCGCCTTTCAAAACACTCACGGTCACCTTGCAAGAGTAAATTAAATAACAGTGTAACAAGTAAATACAAAATTAACAATAAATCAACTAAATTAACAAAACAACATAAAATCAGTAGTGGTATGTCGTCAGATAGAACAAGCGATTGGATTAAACAGAAGAACAGTGAGCAAATTGAAAATGCCATAAAAAATGCCATTTAAAAAGACGTGTTTTTAGAGAAGATTTGAAAATGGGCAGAGAGTCAATGTTACGGATTGGAAATTTGTACATCAGTTGCAGAATACAACTTTAACATATGATCACCCCCCACCCCCCATATTTCCTTTCACAAAAATAGTAAGTGGATAACAGTGCCGTCTATTTTCGCTGAGAAGATATGTATCCCCCCCACGCAAACGCGGTGCTTCTCATTATGCCTTGAAGTCGAGCTCTGTGCTAAAACACAGCAAATAACACGTTCATGTTCAAAAATACAAATACACTGACATTTTACACTGTTAATTTCTTCACTTCAATTATGCAATTGTTACTGATTATTTTAGTAGAAAGGCAAAGTCGTCAATAGGAAGCAGAGTGAGGCATCAGCATAAATCAGCGGCAAGGTGCACTCTAAGCTATCCTGACATCCTTGACTGCTGCTGACTTTTAAGCATCCATAATGTATAAAATCTGTCTTTTTTAATTCCACAGAAAAAGGAAACATGCCTTGATAGTGATTTACAGAAACAAGAGCTGGTCTAGAGATTTTAAAAATTCTGTATTCATTTTGTAATGGGTTTTCTGGTAAAAAAGGGAATTACTGTATAGATACTGTATAGTGCAGGACATTCATCTTGCTGATTGACATTAATCAATGTTTTTCAAAGAATGCAATCAAATATTTGCCCGTAGGTATTCACATTTCTATAGGAACTACTTGAGTAATAATAAATTCCAACTGATATTTTAGCAGAATACTGTACTGTTGACATGGCATTTCAAAGGATTTTACAAATTGCTAACTTGTAGAAGAAAGACAATTAAATGGATTGAACCCTTGAGCCAAAATAATAAACTATAGAAGAAGAAGAAGGAGTATCTCTGTCTTCAGAACTTTATGAAAAAATGATTTAACTTCAGAGTGTGGTGGAAAACGTACAGCACTTCTCATTATAGTCTGGGGAACTGGAAGGATTTTGGCACCATTTTATTGTTTTTTTTCTTTAATTTTTTAACCTGTGTAATTAAAGCTATGGTATATAACGTTGGAGAGACTAGCAAGAGACAGCTAGATTTTTCAAGTACCTAACATAAAAAATCCCACCCCCTCCCTTCAGACCTGCTCCAAAGCCAGTACCCCACAGCACACATTATCATGCACAATGATAAGGCCTGCGACAACCACAGATACCAGATTTTATTATTTTCAGCAAATTTGATTTATTGATTGCTGTCGGGATGGAAAAAGAATTTCAGAAAATATAAGAAGAAATGTCTCTGAAATACATTACCTACCCTAGCTTTAATTCCCTAACAAGTTAAAGGTCTCCTCAGCACCAACGCAGGCAAACGATAAGTGTGTGCTCCTTGTTTACATGTGGTTACACGGAACCGTATTCTCTCTTAGGTAGGTGAACAGGGTTCTTTCAAACCTTTTTAAATACGAGGCATGAACCTTTCACCCTAAGGCCAATATGCTGAAGATCAATAATTCTATAAATTTACACAAGCCAGCCAACAGGGAAGGTCAAGACAGAACAAATAACAATAACACAAATTAACTGTGCTACATATGTGAAAACGGGGTCACAGTGCGGGTATAGTTCACTGAATATGTCAGCAAATCCCCCAGAAACTAGAGGAGGTGATCCCCTGTGGAAATAGGACAGAAAAACAGCAGTGCGCACAGAATAAAGCCACTCAATGCACAGCCATTTATACACAGCTCACATTCATTTTCAATGAAGGCAAGGCATGGCAAGATGCATTTCATACAAAGGCAATTCAAAGTGCTTTATACATAATGCATTAAAACATAAAACGTGAGAAAGACAGCATAAAAACAGTAAAATGCTAATTAAGAGAATACAAACCTTTTTAAAGGCAATTAAAATGTTACGGAAATTAACCATTTGCGGTTCATTTTTTCATTTTTTCAGTTATGAAAAGTTCGATATTGGTCTGTAGTTGGTAATCACAGATGTATCAAGCCTATCCTTTTTAGGAAAAACATGATGACTGCAGTTTTCAAGGCTTCAGGAAAATTACCTGATGGCAGACCAGACAACATTTTTTAAGAAGCTTGTTGGTAGAGCATCAAATCAATAGCATCAGACCTTGCCATTTTTACCATATTCCTTCCATGTGATTGTAGATGGGAAATGTTTTTTTGCATGACATTAAAACTTTTAATGGCTGGTCTAATGCCTTTCGTTTTATTACTGAAGAAGCTAGAAAACTCATTGCATTTCCCGTTAGAAAGGAATTCAGATGCAATTGGTGATGCAAAGGTACTTCTACTACCTTTTGGACGTAATGCCTTCTGCTTTGCAGCAGTACATGAATGGAACATACAACAAAATACTCTGAAACTTACGTCTCTGATTCCAACCTCCACCTTTAAGCAGAACCTCCAAAAACCATAATTGACTCTTGTTCCTGCTGATAATCCTGAACCATATTAATATACACTTACTTAAGCACTTTTTTTTCTCTCTTCTTCTTCTTCGCTGTCTACTTCTTTTAATCTAATCTGCTTGTTCTATGTGTCATGTGTATGACTATGTACAGTTGTAAATTATGATTCTAACTTATTTCTGTAGCCTCTTGGCCAGGTCATGTTTGTAAATGAGAAGTGGTTCTCAAACAGTTTACCTGGATAAATAAAGGTTAAATAAAAATAAATAAAATGGGGGGATTCGTCAGCCTAGCAATTGTACTAAAAAGATTATTGGCATTGTTGATGATGATGTTAGAGAAAAATGAATGCCGAGTCCTTCTCAGTTCTAAATTATGTTAAGTAAATGTTGAGTTTCTCTTTAAATATTTCAAGGAGAATGTCAAAGTTTTGTTTGTCGTCTGCGCTCAGCTTTTTGACATTCCCTTTTCTGGATCATTATTGATTTGGTATTTCAACATGGTGCTTTTTGTTTACCAGAGGATGATTTAGCCTTAGCAGGTACAATGACATCAATGACACTATCAATTTTGCTAATGAAATTGCCTAGAGGGCACAGGGCAGAGTGAGAGAAGGCAATGCAGATAGCTTCCATGAACAGTGCACCAGTATTCCACAAGATCAGTTGCAACATTAGAAATATTAACACACCTAGTGATGATCAAACCAAATGTGTGTCCTGGGGTCTCACTTATAACCATTGCATACGCACAAAACAGGGCTTGAAAGAGGTGTAAGCCACTTCCCACGCACAAGTATAATTACAAACTTGACAGGAAAATGTGTGCGCCTGTAACTAAACTCTGACCCATGTGTACACACATTTTGGAGACAGGTGAAATTTGCGACGCAGATAGTGACATGGTGAATTGAAGCCCACATTTAATTTTATTTATTTATTTAACCTTTATTTAACTTAATATCAAAAAATCATTATAGATCCACGTTATCGTAAACATTCAAACCAGAAGCGATTATTTTATAGCCCCAAGAGAACCACCCCTAGTAGGTCAGGACCTTCTTTTATACAGTCTATGGTCAGAACCTCTACAGGCACAATTTTAACATGACAATGGCGAGTGCGATCACTTACTCTTCCAAGACCCAACCCTAACTCAGTAAAATCTCTCTTCTAAGATCCGTTTAAGAGGAGAACTTTGGCAGAGAAACTGCAGGTGAAAGAGCTGGGCCCAGATCAACCTGACCGCGCAATCAGACAGCCGGTTAGTGTGAAAGGGAAGCAGTGGATGCGAGGCTTCTCTCGCACCAGGTAGACCAGAAAGGTCTGGCTAGGTATGGACGACGGCCACAGGATCGCAGTGAGGAAACACAATGAGGAGGTGAATAAAAACAGGCACATTTTATCCAAAATAATCGAATATGTGTGGTTTTGTGGGGCTTTTAGTCTGCCTTGATGGGCATGACGTGATTGAATCCTGAGACCCTGGCATTTTCAGGGGATTGGTGGATTTTGATGCCTCCCTAGACAATGTGCTGGAGAAGCACCTAAGACAGCTAACTTACCGTTTTAAAGGCAGTCAAAGACGGTACAAAACGAGCTGTTGGACCGCATGCTGTCAGTGCTAAAGGATTACATTCAAGTAAAGACACTGATTTTATTGCCTGATGGGACTCCACAGATGAATTCATTCATTTGTGTGATTCTTATCTGAACTTTGTCCCACAATCCTGAGACCTATTGAAGGCAGACTTCCAGCGTTCACTGGCCAATCTGACCTGAGACCCAGATGTTACCAGGGTCAATAAAAAGGTGCCAGCGATATTTTCTCTGTCTCTTTTCCTCCGCTCTGCTCCATGCCCCGTCCAGGCGCAGACCCTGATGAAAGGACATGGGTTAGGCCGCAACCTAGAAGCCTGCCCTCCTTCAGAACCAAACTCTGATCTTACATCAGTCACGCGAGTGCCTGTGTGAGATTCCTGCAACAAAGTTCAGCCAAAAGCTGTTAAACAATGTCTGCCAACTAAACTTTAAGAAGCACGAAGCAAGTTAACACCAAGCTGTTAGCGTTAACTCTGTGAGGACGAGTGACCGGCTTCCTCCAATCTCTACAATAGGGTGGCCATACGTCCGGATTTTGTGCCGGACAGCACGGATTTTAAGCCCCCTGTCCGGTGTCCGGCGCAGCCTCAAGCGGGACACTAATTTGTCCTCCTTTTTGGAGTCGCGCTGAATCGGCCTAAAAGAACTCGCTCCAGAATCTCTACTGGGACGCAGCAGCGTAGCGTCTAATGCTGTAAGATCTCCACTCAAACAAATGATTGGCTGAAAGCGGTGTCAAATAAATATCAGATACAACATTGGTTAAAAAACGTAAACAAGCCTCCACGTGCTGGCTACAGGCTGCTTCATATCATCATGTTAACATGCGAAACGTCAGACCTCGTTTAATCTGGAATGAACAAAAGAGCACGAGTTTATGGCAGAAAGCAGTAGAGACGCTACTTCTTTGTTAAGAACTGAAATGTATTTATTGTGTATTTATTCATCATTTGTTTATTCATGTATTTCTGTTATTTCCAGAAGTGTTATGTTTTCTGGTACTGTGCCAGTCTGGCAGATTATTTTATTTATTTATTTAATTTCCAGAAGTCCAGAAATGTTATGTTTTCTATCACTGTGCCCTTTGCAAAACCTTTTTGAAACAGACATCACAATATCTTAAATAAATACAAATACTGTGAACAAACACTTTTGTGCCTCTTCTGTGACACTCAGGTCTACATCAAATTGTCTGGCAATGAATAGAGTAGGCTATTTCAGAATCACTGTCTCATGATACCATCGATATGATGGACAAAATTGTATTACGAGTACATTGTAGTTGCGAGTACACCAGAGTCCTATGCAATTGTTCTTGCCTCACTAAATGCCGCAAAGTGTCCTCCTTTTTGGTGTTATGGAAATGGCCGCCCTACTCTACAAACAGACACTGCGCAGCAAAAGACTCTTCTTCAATGGAACCACCATTCTCCCCCACCTGGCCCGTACACCTCAATGCGCCACCAGCTAATGGAGCAGCAATGTCCGAAGCAAGCTCTCTTTCCCTCCCGACGGATGGCAACATAACAACCGGACATAGCACAGAGTAACAGTGGACTTGGCTAAGCACAGGACTGTTTAGTTAATGATGTACTGTACTGATGTGTTTTTGAGGTTTTGTTGTTGTGATGTATTTATCTGTTAGGTTAATTGGGTAGCCACATGCTAAGTTGATGTTAGTTATCTTATGCTTTTGTCTCTGACCATGTGTGTGCATGCGAGCTGTATGGAGGCAGAACAGAGAAACATCCACACATTCTTTTGCTAGAAGCCATTTTATTTCCAAGCAGCCATCTTCCCACCAGTCGCCACTGTATGCATCAATATTAATGTAGTGCTTCAAATTGACCATGGTTCAATGTGGGCATGTAAAGGGCGGGATATGAGGCTGATCAACCTGTGCATATTTCCAGGTGGATTGTGATTTATAAAGGGAAAGTTGCCCCTAGGTGTTCATACGCACGGTTTTATAAATCCGATTTTTTTTGCTCGCGCCGTTTTCCGGCTTTTGTGTACACGTACACTTTTAGTAAGGATGCAACGACCCCTAGATTGTGGATGGTCCCATCTATGTGCTAAGTCAATCCAAATGTGTCAAATGTATTTATATCTGTTGTGAAGTAGAAATGCAATCCCGAGCCCAGATGATCTAACAAGACTAGGCCTTTTCACACAACATGTCCTCTGACAGTACTGGAGCTGAATATTTTCAACACATCTGCAAACAAACATTGCAACCGAGGTGTGTCTGTCTAGTGATGACAGCACAGAGAAAAAGCCCTGCTCTTCATGACTTATCAAAAGACGGAGAGAACGAGGTGGTTGGAGGCTTCAAAAATCGGTGTCCTTCTGGTCTATGTTGGTTATGTTTAATTTATGAAATCGAATACTTTAGATTAGTTTTTCAAGGAGCAGAATGAAATATCAAGGAACTCTACATGCCGAAGCTGCAAAAGATGTCCACTACTTTATTGGTCAGGATCCCTGCTAACTGAACTGCAAAATAGACAGTGATAAAATGTAAAGAGGGAATAGGAAATACCTTTAACTGTGATGCTTCCTGTGCTGCTTGCCACGCCAAACTGGTTTCTCGCAACGCAGGTGTAGAGACCTGCATCAGATTTGCTTGCATTCCAAATCCGAAGGTTACCGTTGTCCAGAATGGAGACCCTGTAGTTAAAAAAGCAAGTAATTTATATTACGGCCATAGCATCAGCTTGTACTATTAGTAGAAAAAGCTGCTATGCATACATTGTAATATTTTAACTGTGTGGCAGGGGGTTGACATAGCAGCAAAGATAAGCGACACACAGCAGAGAACATTTCTCAGTGTCTCTAATTAAGTCCTGCTTCTTCGCAGACGACAACAATGAGAAATAGGCTTGTATTTTCAGGGGTGATTAATTAAATTAAATTAAATTAAATTGTATTTATATAGTGCCAATTCATAATAGAAGTTATCTCATTGCACTTTTCATATAGAACAGGTCTAGACAGTACTCAACAATTCCCACCATGAGCAAACACTTGGTGACGGAAGCAAGGAAAAACTTCCATTAAACAGGCAGAGAGAGAGAGACAGAGAGAGAGAAGAGAAAACACAGCAGCACAATGCAAATTCCATATAGAGATTTAAAATAATGGTAAAAGTAATGGAAATAATAATATTAATAATAATAATAATAATAATAATAATAATAATTCAGCACATGACTTCAAGATATCTAGGAAAACAGTATGCCCTTTATTCAATAGCTACAAGTGCTTCAAAAAAGGTCAAAAGGCCTTGACAAAACTTGACATTTTCTAAATAACAAGCAAAAATGGAAATTGTGCCCTTGAAAGCAAGGTACTATGGGAAATCAAAGGTGGACCAACTCATCAAAGTACGCTGAATTTTAATTATCTGAAATGCTCTGCTGAATCGGCAAACTGCAAATATGAAAAGCCGTCAGCCTGATTGTGAGGGGGCCTGATGTGTGGCCAGTAAATTGGTCTATTCACCTACAAATAGAGTCAAAGGTGTCAGAGCAGAATCATCCACTGTTAGATGGTAGCGAGGATTTTAGAGATTCGAGCAAATTGAGGAATGAACTACAGCAGGAGAGATGATTTTGTTCAATGGCACTTAAACACTTAAAGCTGCACTAGTCAATATCCTAACATTATCAATCCGTCAAGTGACTTCGTGTAATGTGACAGGGGTCGTTTGGCGTGACAAACCTACAGAGAATTTTCACTCAACTCTACAGTTCGCCTTAGCTTTACAAAGCATTTTAGCCTCTTTCAAGTCACTGTTTTGGGTTTATGGCCCACAACTTTACTTTTGATATGGTTCACTCTCACCGCTCTCGTCAACCTTGTTTCCGTCACAGTAGGCAGCTGTTTTCAATGAAAAAGCTCTGATAAATCCACTGACTGGCTGGTAGACAGACAAACTTAGCGACTAGTTAGTGAACATAGAGCAGTACTATGAGATAAAAAATGTTTTTCTCAGGAGTTGGTATAGACCAAGTGGCAAAAAATTAAGCAAACCTGGAAGTGCAAAACACTGCAGTTCATCGAATGGCAACAGGCTAGCTCCAAAAGGGAGTCAATCCCCATACACCTCTATGTTCAAATGCCCAACTTCACAGCAGAATTAAACATGTTTACAGCCTGGTACAAAAAACGGTTTTGGTCTCTATAGCTAATTTCCTCGTTCATGACAATTGTGAGTTGGGGGGGGGGGGGGGGGGGGTTTTATAACACCCCTTTTTAATTTTATTAAGGCTTAAAGTTTTGCATAATTAAGGGAATGGGGAGGGGGTCACCGAACTTGACCCCTCGGCAGGGTTTTTGCCTTT
>CM022473.1:8144985-8453516 GCA_011952105.1 Coreoperca whiteheadi | reverse complement strand
TATACTCTGTCTCTGTCTATCTATCACTGCCAGTGTAATGGAAGTTATGCCTAACTACCGTCCACAAGTGGTAACTGATGGTGGGAAGTGATGAGAACTGTCACTGTCTGTAATAAACCTCGAGATGTCAGATTGATGGGGAGGGGGGTGGGGGGGGGGGGGGGGGGTGGGGGGGGGTGGGGGGGGGGGGGGGGGGGGGTGGGGGGGGGTTTCATAACTCACCTGTTTAATTATATTAAGGCTTAAAGTTCTGCATAATTAAGGGAATGGTCAGCGAGTCACCGAACTTGACCCCTCGGCAGTGTTTGTGCCTTTTGGAGACTTTTTCATGAATATATCTGAAGAATAATATGGCTGGCTGTGCAGTTAGTTGTACCAACAGATCGTCCAAGAAGTATGCGCTCCAGTTTTTTCGGGTGAGTGAACTTCTAGTATTTTATTTATGTTAGCAATAATTAACAGGTAGGAAATCGGTGCAGCCAGCTAATTAATTAGCCTTGGGTTAGCCTTCAAGCAAGACGCCCAGCTGTGCTAATAATGCTAACTTAACAGGAGCATATGTTAACCAAAGTTATTAAACTGGCTATTAAAAACTATTAAGGACGTTTTAAGATCACTCTTTGCACATTTCTTCATTTTCATTTTTATTTTTTTCCCTGCTGTTTAACGGTAAGAAGTCAAAGCTGTAGTAAGGGGAAACCTTTTTGTTTCAATTTAAAAATACATTACCTTTAGAGGCTTTTAGAATAGCCTTTTGTAAACAGCATCAGATTTCCAAACTCAAAGTGTAAGTGATAGGAATAGCGATAGTAAGATTTTCACCACCTCAGTTGACAAGATTGTTGGCTATTCTTTTGACCATTTGTATTCACTGCTCTTACTATAAAGCTCTAATTGCCAATTACACATCCAGCTGATGTGGAGCAACATTAGCATTCATTTGGCTGTGTTTCTGGCCACCTGGTGAATGTAAATCCAATATTCACACACATTTTAGCTCTGTTTTGGTCTTCACTAATTCCTGAGAAACATATCAGGGTCATGAGCTGCTAAATGTCCACCAGCTAGTTACTAACTTTCTGCTGTTTAGCGCCGGGCAGGTGTACAGTAAATGTTTTGTTGTTGCTGAAAACGGCACTATGAGCACACTAACAGTGAACCTAAAAATTTAAAGTTGCAGCGCAAAAACAGAAACATTGAGCTGAAAGGCGCCATGAAGCTCCATAGAAATGCCAAGTTGTGTGATAATTCTCTGGGGGTTAGTCACTTCAAGCAACATCTTCTACCCACAAGTAATCATGAGATGCATCATTAATATAAAACTACTTATGATAGCTGCTTGATAGCTTTTTTTAAACTACTGTTATATTTTTATAATCACTTCTCTAGAAAGTAAAATTCATTTTAGGATTTACACCCTTTTAGTGACATTTTGTTGGCTATTCCTTTAACTCTCTATATTCGCTGCTCTAACTGTAAAACACCAATTAAAACAATCTGTCCCTACTGTATTCAAATACTTACTACATGACTGCATTAATTAACAGTGCAATAGGACCAACAGCACACTAGCTGTCTAGATTGATATCACTACCTCAAATTAGCTTAAACTTATTCCTCTAATGCTTGATTGATTCAAAACAACTATTTGAGAGTTAAAAATAATTGTCAATGCAGTCTGAGCTGGAACTGAGATAGCATTTAACAGCCATGGTAGAAGTCTAAAAGACACAGAAGACAGTTCATCAGCTTTCACTGTTGTTATGTGAGCGCGGTTTTTTCATGTTTGCACCACCGATGCAATTAACTGGACGTACTTGTGAAATACGGTACGGATACAGTGTGAGACAGTGTTATATTTTCCCCCTGCTTCACTGTCTACATTGGGTCTTTTTCAAGTGGTGGATGTGATAAGAAAGTGCAGAGACAGTTAGTGTAAAAGAATCTACTTCTAAAACCACATGGCGCTGCTGAGTGGAGACTTCTTCAGGCTGAGAGAAAAGTGCTGAATGCAAAGTGGCCAAGAATGGCAATCAGTTACATGAGGGGCATATCGCTGTGTGGGATGCTTCACAGTTAATGACATCAAACCTGGAGGCTGTTAAATTTTAAGAAAATTGCCCATTAAAAGGCACCACAGTCCTACAACTGACCATAACCATGAGCAGAGTAAGCACAATTAAAACAGTTACTATACATTGCATTGCTGGCGCTCTGTGTAGCTATAAAGCAAAGTTTGTCTGATGAATCATGTCATCTAAAGGAAATTGTGAACTAAAGGTTCTGCATTTCAGTGAGTTTTTACCACATACAGTACATCTACCATAAATGAACTAGAGGCTGTTTGTAGTAATCGCCTTCCCTCATGTGTCCCCCCAATTGATACTTTGTTTCCCTTTGGACCTTGCCTGGATTTTGAACTTTACCTGCTCCCTGCTGGATTTGTTTGCCTTTAATGGAGTGCTTCCCTGGTTTTGACCACTGCTTGCCTGAAATCTGTGTAAGCCTATAAAAAACATCAGACTGCACCTGCTCTGCCTCCGTTGTCTGCATTTGGGTCCAAACCCTTGTGTTTCCTGCTTGACACACAATAGAGGCCTTATTGCAATCAGCGAGAGTGCAAAGAAAGGGGAAAACATTGTTTTAACTAGAACAAACTCCAATAAAAGTTAACCAGC
This sequence comes from Coreoperca whiteheadi, assembly GCA_011952105.1. Classification (NCBI taxonomy): domain Eukaryota; kingdom Metazoa; phylum Chordata; class Actinopteri; order Centrarchiformes; family Sinipercidae; genus Coreoperca; species Coreoperca whiteheadi. Next base: position 8,450,838 of record CM022473.1, on the reverse strand, counting down.
ACAAGGCTCACAGCAATACCTCACATAACTGAATACCTGTATTTGTGCTCTGTATATCCACAATCCCCTTATCCTCAGGGAAAAAATAGCTATCATGTGGCTTGTGCACCATGCATCTTGAAAGAGGAGGTTTTGCGGAGAGTGAACAAGTGGTGGTGCATGCGAGCACAATGGCTCTTACAGAGTTAAATCCTCAGTAGCCCTCCTGTGGAGCCAGGACTGTTTCTTAGCCATTCACCGCATCATCTACCTTTTGAGGCTTTCTATGAAGACTGGAGAGGCACTTTCCTTTCACCAATATTACAGAACGAAGAATACACTGGCTGTCTGCATTTGTGCTACTTTTACTCTGAAGATGAGGTCAAACGCATTAGAAGTCAGCCGAGGCACAGCAGTGGTTAATAAGAGATGGAGGCTTACTATTAACACATTTCAGTTTTGCTCCTGCCTTCCCTCTTCTCTGCCATGGCCCAGACAACATGTCTGCGCGATGTGCCCCATTATGTGAGGAGACATTTCCCACTTCCATCCAGAGAGAAGCCAGTGGAGGGGCAGGTATCAATAATTCACAGATGAGATGAACACAAGTGCTCCTCCTTTAATCCCTGCCTCACACAGGTTTAATGGACACAGCAATATTTCTCCTAAAAGCAGGCCATTATTTTGAACAAGGCGAGATGGCAAAATGCAATCGTGTAATCTTAAAAAACACAGGTGTGTATTTTGGATGAGATCAAGCCCCAGAAGACAGGGTCTGAACAGTGTTGATCTTCCCTGCTCTGTGACAAGATGAAAGAGACAAATAACATCAGTCACAGAGCAGCTATCCACTGTGAAGTGGAAATCGCAGGAAAGAGCCTGGTCCAAGGTAAAAGCCAGTTTTTGTTATTTCCTTGCATTCTCTTTGAGACGCTGTTAACAGATGCAGACGTTGCCTTTTTGTAAGCTTCCTCACAATGAAAAAGGCACTTGAAAGCCTTGTTTTGATGTTTCATTCATTTGTCTTTGATCTGTTTGATAAATTCTACATTGTGAGAGGAAACTGTCACAATCCAAATAATGAGTCACAAAAAAAGGCAAGAAAAGTGTGCGTTGAGAGCAGCGGCTTTGAACTGAGTGTGGGCCTGGAATGTCGAGCGAGTTTCTAACGGCAGCAACCGGAGTCTCATGCTCAAATAGTGAAATCATGTTTGCTGGCTTTCGACGTAAATACACAAACTTGCTAATGCGGCCGAAGTATAGCAGTGCACATAAAAATTCAACATACACACAATACGCCTAATCACAGATTACATTCTGATTTGAGAGTTTCAAACGGGACCATTCATGAATACTTAGTGACTCTGAGATGCCATGGCTGGTAGCATGACTGCAAGGTGTATGTGTCTCTTCTTAAAGGTCCAGTGTGTAACATTTAGAGGAGCGACTGGCAGAAATGGAATGTAATACTTATGGAACACATGGAATGTAACATACTAAGTATGTTTTCATTACACTAAGCCCTTTGTATCTACAGAGGGAGCAGGTGTCCTTCCACTGAGGTTACCATTCTGCACCGCCGTTTTTCTATAGTAGCCCAGAACGGACAAACCAAACATTAGAGAGGGCCTTTCATATTTTTCGCAGCCACCGTAGTTTCTCCTACATGTTTGGAATTCAAGTGTGAGGCGAGCGGTATTCATATGGTTGCAATCTGCAATTTCACTGCTAGATGCAACCAAATCGTACACACTGGACCATTAACAGGGTAAATAAAACAGGCTTGTGAAAATAGGGGTTAAGATTCTATCAGTGGAATTGCTCAGCCATGAGAACACAGGATTTCACCAAATAATTAGGCTCAGCTAAGGCCTTCTATACACAAAAATAATTGCCTCACTGCACAGACAGCTTGCTCAACACACCACTGCAGCAACCATTCACTTCCAAATACCAGTCAACTAAATGGAAAAAGTAGGTGTGAAAAAAGATCTTCAGGGGATGTGTTTGATATTGTGTTTGCCCAACGTGGTAAGCTCACAGATAAGGTGAGTAGTGTCTGTGTTACTATTTCCGATCCACATTGACCATCATTGACCTCCCTGCAGGTGATTTTTCTAATCATAATTGTGTCAAAATATCAGTGTAGCTAACAGTGCTGGAGGCAAGAGGCTGTAATGTGGCAAGTGTGCAGAGAAAGACGCGAGGTCACCATATCCTCTGAGCCGGGACAAGGGGTGGGACCTAACTTCAGGTGTTGATCTATGCTCTTGACTTCTTTAAAAACCCTGAAGTGTATAGGGGGAGGGGCTGTCTGAGATAAATTGAAAGGCTGTCTCTCCTACAGTTCCCCACAGTGTGCTGCGCTGGAGAGAAACGGCCTTGTCAGTGGCATAAATCAAGCCCAGCTGTGCAGTGTAGACCCAGGACGCTAAAACCTGGCGAGCGCGATGTAACTGCAGTACAACTTCTCAGATTTCGGCTTTATGCTGCATCATGACCAACTAAATGTGCGTTCTCTTTTCTTGCGAAGTTGTCAACGTCAAGGTTAACGGTCAATTAGAGACCACAAAGAAGGTAAGCTCTCAATTTTTTGTTGTTGTTCTTTCAGTCAACAAAATAATTGACTCACGCTAGTGAAACCAGTACATCTGGGTATTTACTTTTGACAATTCTCTGATATAGGTTTAATTGATATTGATTTTTGCTGTACTCAGACCTGTACGAATGACTCTCACCTTGTCACATAGATCATTAGCTGCACCAAATGATCACAGCATTACCACAATGCTCTGTGATAGGAGATGATTAATGTTGAGGTGAACTACATTTACTACAACTACAACTACATTTAAAAGCCAATACAGAGTTAAACAAACCAAATCCCTTACAAAAAACAATAGATATATCAAACTAACTATATACTGAAGATAATTATGCTGATTGAATGACAACTTAACTCTGGCCATACTCCTCTTTATTTAAATTTTTTTAACCACACTAGCTTAGGGTGACCATATTATTTTCAAACCCCAAAACCAGGACCCTTAAGTGTACAGCACATTCATGCACGTGCACATGTATACACTTATGCACACACCATAGGCGTTTTCATCAGTATGGGTAACTTTTATTTTAGTGCTTAGCAGACCTACATCATGGACGCCATGAATGCAACATTTTCGTTGCCGGGTACTTTGCAAAGGAAGGAGTAAGCCTCCTGAAGCGCTTTGGAAAAGACCGACTTTCTCTACAGCATGACCGCTAACCGTTACCATACTGACAAGTTCTGTCAGAAATAGCCGCAACTCTATGACTAATAGGCAAGCCTTGACAACGACACATTGATTGATTGACACACATAAAGACAAATCAGTGTTGAATTTAGATGTGTGGTGCATTGTTTGGATTTATTTTGGGTTAGTTAATGAGTGGGACAGAACATGATAAACGTCGATGTAAGCGCCGAAAACAATAAAATATTATTAATTGTGGTGAAAACCGGGGACAATTTGGTAGTGAATGTTGAAAATCGTGACGTCTGTACACTAGCGGTGTGGCTCTAGTCGGTTGGCCAGTCCACCACTTTTGTCCATAGTGAGCTATCTTTACAAATATTTCTCTAGGACTACCAAGAGGTAGACAGTTGTGGTTTTGCACAAAATGTCTCCACAGCTGTTCGAGCAATTTCCATGAAATTTGAGAGAGATGTTTTTTTTTTAATAGTAATAATTTTGGTGATCTCTTAACTTTTCATCTAGTGCTGCCATAGGTCAAAATTTCCCTGAAAAATGAATGATATTCAGATTAGCCGTAGCTGTGATTTCCGTTTATTGTTAATTAAAAAATTGTTGTGTCATTGTGCTAATGTCAGAATTTTTGCACACTGACATCAGCTCAAAGCACCATTGTGCCCAAGTACAGCCTCACTGCGAACATCTCACAACATTAATCACGTGTTTAACATCACGTGACTTACATGGCGTATTTGTCGCCTGTTGCCGGTAGGCTACTTTTCCAATGGTCATATGTCGTTTTGGGCGTCACTGACAATAGACCAATTCTGTCCTTTAGGCATGAGGATGTGTTGCAGACTGATGTCTTATTGCAGAGTGGGCAACAGTGTGTTGAATCTAACATGTTACGGGTGCTAATTTCTGGAGTATCTATAATGCTACAGGACAGTTTTGGAGAACTGTGTACTTCAGTGAGCAAGATGGCAGTTGGTATGATGGAGAAATAAAGAACAACATGTAAAATAAAGGCTTGGAGTTGTGCTTTAAATATGGGAGTGAGTCAGTGCTCAGCCTGATAACATTAAAAATATCTGGAAACCAAAAAAGCACCACAAATCACTCCTTCAGTGTAAGAAGTTATTTGGAAGCTTGATTACAGTTTACCCTACCAGTCTTTGAGCCCCATGAAAGCACCTTAGCTCTGACAGGATCTTTTGGAGGAGTCAATCAAAGCTCAACAATATAACAAGTGCCCTTGCAACCACTGTTGCAGGGACCTCTTGCTTTAAGACAGAGCAAATGATTGATGATGACTGACACGAAATAAGCTTTTATTCTCCAAGTCTTGACAAAGGCATGCTCTGCAACTGGAAGCAGGGTTATGTGCTGTTTTTTTCTATTCAGCTACATTAGTAAGTTGCAGGCAATACTTGAAATGACTTTCCTTTTCGTTCACTGTGTATTGACACTTGTCTTCAGGGCACCGGCCAGCATTAAAGCTTCTTTGGCAATATTGTTGCTTTATTAAAACATGGCCAGGGGACAGGGGTGCTGGGCTGTGACGCAAGTATTAATCTCTTACTCTATGAAATGCACACTACCACTACTACTCCAGTGTGTATTACCATAATGTAAGCAGGGAAATGGCAAGCTATTCCCCATAGCCTCAATAGCTAGGATGAATTTTGTTTTTTACTTTCTTTTTTCATATTACTTTTTTGATAAATTCAGCAGGAATTGTACACTTGTGCACTGAATTATAATACTAAAAGTCATAGGTACAGTTTGTTAGACCATTTGAATATAAGATGTTCCATTCCAAGAATTGGTGGCTACATTTATTTTCTAAATAACAAGAAAAATGAAGCCTCAATATTCATAATGCTGAGATAAATGTAATTTAATGTACAACACACTTTGGTATCTGGTCTTAGAACAATAAAGGGAAAAAGTGCTGAGGATCACATAATGTCCCCAGGTATGAAAATATTTGAAACTTGTTATCACTGAAAGAACAACAATAAAAAACTCTCTCTTTATATCACTGTCACTCTCGTACGCACACACATGCACACACATAGTATACTGTCTAAGGACCTCAGCGTAAATGAACCTTCTCAGAATAAATGTTGTGTCTGTAAAAGTGTGCATTTTTTATAGGAAGGTGTCTTAATGAAGCAGGCTGATTGAAAACGTCTTAATTCCCGCCTGTGGAACATGATGTGATTGTGTTAGTAATTGCATTGCGAAGACAGGGAGTTTGTCGGCCTGAGAGGATTGTATATGTACTTCCAGAGGATTCCTTTAATCACAAGTTTCTCTCCTGGTTTATTCCCCTTCTGGAGATATTCATCTCTTTTCATGTGCTGCGGTATCCCTTCAGGAATAAAGAGCACACACATGTTCCACAGGAAATTGTCGGAGAAACCAAGATGGATTACTCGTGCTGCGCTGGCGGATTCTCACTTTGAAAAATGATATCAGCCACAGTCTTCCAGATAAAGAATTATCCCAGCGAGGAGTACATGGGATGCGGACGGGTAAAGAGGGTTCTGACCTAATCTCAGCAAACATCTCAGAATCCACTATCTCTGGTATGAGATTTATTTGAGTTTAGTCAGTCAGTTTTGCAATCCCCCCACCAGCTTCTCCAGAAAAGGAAAATCTGCTAATATAGCATATATGTATATATGTACAGGACTGATAGATGGTTGGACATTTACGGAACTACCTGATCAGAAGTCTTAATGATTTAAAGGATTTAAGAGAGGCAGTGGGTTGTGAGAAGTGCAACCATAATGGCTGGAAGGTAAATTGAGTGTCCTTGAACATAGATCACCTTGACCAGAAGTCAAAAAGGCATTAGAGGCATGTTAAATTGTTAAGTTTAAAATTTCAATTTAGCTATAATTATCACAAAGCGTGCTCTGCATCGGTCTTTCCTCCTTGCTATTTCTCTCTTCTTCTAAATGTGTGGAGACAAAATCAATTTTATTCAGATAGCCCAATATCACAATTTGCCTCAGGGGACCTTACAATCTGTAAAACATACGACAACCTCTATCCTTAGGCCCATGATTCGGATAAGGAAAATCCCAACCCCCCAACCCCCGTAAAAACTGTAAAACCTCAGGAAGAGCAACAGAGGAGGGATCCCTCGCCCAGGATGGACATACATGCAATAGATGTCGTATGTACAGAATAGACCAACAACATAACATTGAAGTTTATAATGACAAAATCATAGATACATGTAGATTGTAAAACAAATACTTTTTATGGCTAAGTTTAGAACAGTGCTGACAACTACGTGGCTTTTTTGCTACATTTAACAACTTTTTAGACCCTGCTGGTAACTGTTTTTCTAAAAAAAAAAAAAAAAAAGATTTGTGCTTTATTGTTTGTATTTTCAAACAGTATATGTTTCACTTCATGGGTTTCACACTAAGACAAAAGGCTTTGAGGACGAGGACCAATGTGTTTGACGAAAGTAATGCTATATCGGAAAACGAGTTTGGCTGGGGTCAGCGAGTATTAACATCTCCAAATCCAATAAAGAGCAGGACAGAGCCTAACATTAGTCTACACTCGCGACTAGCATCCAGAAGCGGTTTGCACACAGTAGATGTGCCTTTTTTTACATAACCTGTAACCCAATGAAATAATGTAGCTTAAATGCTCCTTGGCCTTGAAAGTGATTACATTTAGGGAACTACTTTAAGCACTAAGCTAGTTAGTTGGACATGCTAACGATTGCAGCTTACGATCATCTTAAATCCACTCCTTACGCTTTTGCTCTTTTTGATTTTCAAAAGGCTAAACAAAAACACACCAGCCTCCAAATTCTTTGTGTATGGCGCATCGCTCTTCCTACAGCCCCACGCACGCTGCTTCAGCATGTGGAGAAATCCAACGTTTAACAGGCCTGACATGGCCTAGTTGCTAAGCAATGATTGATGACAACCACTGTTCGTGGGACGGGTTTGGTAAACGGTCAACTGAGCCTGGTCAGATACAAGTTGGACAAATAAGTATGAGTGTTTAGATGATACTGTGACGCATTACATACCAAAACTCTAACCCCTCTTGAATTCACTGTAGATTGTGATTGATTAGACGGTTTCAATCTACCATGTCTATAATAAACATGATGCTGCATCTGCGTGGCCTACAAAACTCATTTCTATGATAAGGTCCATGCCAATGTCTGAGTGAAGAAACTGGCAATCTCCTCTTGTACAATCTACTAGAAAATATGTCTCTAAAACAGGCAAATGCTTATAATCCATGATTATATAAGATCATGTTCTACTTGTTCATCTACTCCAAATATATCTGATGATCAAAGCAAACACATGGTGCAGTCACCCCTGCTTAGAGCCATAAATACATTGTACTAGTCATTCATATTCATCTACAGTCAAGTGACTTGGGCAGCCAATGGCCAAGGGTAGGACACACAGCATGAAAAAAACAAGGCAGCAAAAAAGTAATATTATAAAGGTTTGCAGTCTTGCTACTTCGGACTGTAAATGGCTAGCTAATTAAGCTTTAGCTGGCCTTCTTTCCAAAAGAAATGTAAGACTTAAAACCACTGAGGTTCAAACAAACCATCATATCTCTGCCTCCTGAGTGGCTCTAACTCGGAGACATGTTTGGATAAATAAAACATGCAATCTGCTACGCGGATGTCTGCGCTAGCAGTCACCTCTGAACAGTAGTGGGTGTTGTCTGCAGCTACCAGGATCAGCAAAGGACTAATCCTCGGTTTGCTCCCATTCTCAGGTGTGGGGGGCCACGCTCCATCTCACATGGCATTTTTCAGCTACAGCCAGGGTGGAGAGGTGTAGGCAAAGACAAGCCCCAGTCAGCTGCCCACGGCAGCCTCGTCAGGTAGTAAAGGCAAAGTAATGAAATAAGTCCTTCTGGGCACACACGCTTTCAGTATTCAGGCCTGGCACTGCTCACTCACACCGCTAACTGCCACAGAGAGTCAGAACTCCACTTCACAAGCAGATGTTCAATTAGAGGCAAATGAGGAAATTAGAGATCTGATGAGAAAAAATGTGAAGTGACATTTAAACATGATAAACAATGTTTTAATAAGTACAACAGCATGCAGCCTAAGAATGAGGAGACTGAAATAGCAGTGGTGGGCCGTCCGTTCACACAGATCATTTAATCACCACTTTTATTAATACACCTGTTTCCATGCAGCGCTTATTAATTCCTAGTCTTTATAAAATCAAGCCCTGAGACAATTGACGAGACTCTTATTAAAATCTCCTTGAAACAGAACAAAGGAATCATGGGAAGATAAGAAGATATGTGATAAGTAAATTAATGCGAAGTTTGCTGCTATGGCTCTTCCACAGTGTTGGTGTTCTCCTGACACTGATTCTTTCTGGAGTGCGTCTGGCAGAGCAGATGGGCCTATAAATGGAGATCACTCTGCGAGACATCTCTTCATTTACGTGACAGCCATGCTTATTTGTTCTGCCAATGTAGGAGGGATATATAATATGCAAGAGGGACAGTGTACCAGTGGGTCATGACTACAGATAGAATCTGGCCAATCCAGCTATAGCAAGTGTTGCTCTCTCTAAAGACTAATGAACTAATCAACATCCAGGCCACATACACATTGCCTCCTGTGTTGTCTCACTTCAACTCAGTGAGCCACTCAAAAACTTGTAGTCTTAAGTTCGCACCTACAGCTCAGACATTAACAGACACCACTTAAAGCTATAAACAAACCTAGCAGATGATTTCAAAACTGCTCCAGGCACAAAATGAGACAGAGAACATCCTGCGATACTAATTTCTCATGCTCACTGATTCATGCGCCACGCTCGCTCTGCAACGTGTGTGTGTCAATAGTTTGGCAAAAGTAAAAACCAGAATTTAAGACTCCCCAAAGTGTGCATCTGAGATCAATTAGTGTTAGTGATAAAAAATGAAATATAGGAGAAAGCCAGGGATGACACTTGGGCCAATTTCCCGACAGCATTTGACTTCTCAAAGTAAATTGTGCAGACAACTGGCCCATTAGTGTGCCAAGCTGCTCGGATGTGGCCACACTGAGATTTGATTATGTTTTCTTTATGACAAAGGTACTGTAAGTGTAATTTGGACATGTTAAACATGGAATTACTGCGCAATGAGATATAAGGCTCAAAGAATGTAGGCTGTTTTTATTTAGTCTTTAACTCTTTAACGTGAATGGACAGTAAGTGTCTTTTAAGCCTGGAGACGACTGTATTCCTTTTTCACAGATCTTTAACATACTAGGAACTATAAAAGCATTGTCCACATTGTCCTGACAGTATTCGTCGGTGAAATGTGACAAATACAAATATAGATCATTGATAGTTCCAAAGGATATCACATCTGTTATATTAAAAAAAATGTAGAATTGAGTCAAACATAATGTGACCCATATTACATTTTATGTTTGATAGCACACGATAGAATTACTTTAAAAATTATTTTAAATCTGTGATCGTTATCTTTAAAGTCAAACTGAAGTCAGACTAAGTTTTGACATTTTGGATTCTATTTGTGTAGTTTTTTTTATGTATTCTCTATTTATTTCGTGTTTTAAATATATTTTATTTGATAGTGTTATTGTTTCATATATTTTTGTACCTGCTGTATACAGCCCGTTATCTTTTCATTTGTGCACCACTTTGGTCAGCATATGTTGTTTTTAAACGTGCTTATAAATAAATTTGACTTGACTTGAAATTAAAATTCATTTTTGCTAGAAATCAGTAGCCTATATACTGTATATCCTTGCTGTTTGTTTGGTCAAAATTGTAATTACCAAGTTTTATATGTTTTTCTGCATTGATAGTGCTCCCTACATTAGTGTTCTCCGGGGTCGGGGCGACATTTTGGCTCTGAGTACGGTGTCAGTACTGTACGGTGCAATATTTGTGTGGGGGCGCACACTAAAAAATTTTTGGAATTGAAAATCCATTTAATTCCACTGACCACACAGGCAGTTATGATTGTCTGAATAAGCAGTTATTTCCTCTCAATGGATGATAAAGATGCAGCTTGTGTATACTGACCCACCATGAATGCACTTACAGAATAAGACAGTGTTGATTTAGACTCTTTAAACCACTGAAGAGGGAGTTTTTCACAACAAGTTTAGTGTTTGTGTCCCAACCAAACCAACCAATAAAGGCTATTTTTGTTTGCTGGCCAAGCAGGCCACTAATACAATGGATTGCTTTGAGATTTCTTGACAGCAATGTGCATTATATTTTTACATATGGTTTTAGTAAATACATCAAGACCTAACCATATCCACTTAATAAAAGAAGCGGAAATTGGGTTCAAATATGAAACTATAAAATCTTCACATTTTTTACCTCTCACTATCTTTATTTTCATATAGTACGAATTATACACCATTACCACATAGAAGTGAGTTAAAATTTAGAAACACAATGTAGCAGTTTAAGATCTGTGAATTTCCATAGTTCTGAATTAACTTCACAAAAAACCCCCAACATTTTATTCATGGCAGAGCAAAGACTTTGCATTTGCACTCAGGATACAGGAAAGGTTTTGACAGCTTTACTAAGACAAGCCATGATATATGAATTTTAACATTGCTGATAATTGGGAGACATTTTATACAGTCTCTAGCTTCCCCCTCTTTTTCCGGTAGCAACCTTCCTTTATGTTTCTTCTATGTGCCATGGGACTGTACATCTCACAAACCACTAATCTGGAGTAAAAAAGAGCTGATAAAACTTTGAACAGATGTTACCTTGGCAACAAGATTCCTGTACTCACCCTGTTCAAAGATTTCACTCAAATGGTTACACTCCCAAGTGCACAATGACTGCTACAACTAACACTGGTTCAGCCATTTTACACAGTACACAATTTCTGTATCGAATAGAAGTTTCTGGCTTGAATCATTGGAGAAATCGTGAATGTTTGAAACATTTTTAAAATCTCCCAATAAAAGACATTTAAAAAAACTGAATATCCACAGCTCATGTCTTCAGAATAAATAGTGGGGGCCACATAAACCATTACAGTACCTTAAAGAACTATCAGCACCATTTGCTATAGAGCAATCACATAACTATTCTTCTCCCATTCAAGTCACAGAGATCATCAGAAAATACAGTTTCAAAAATTGTCAGCAGTATATTACTGATTTGCACTTATTTTAGGCAACCAGAAAACATGTTTTTAATTTTAAACCTAAAAGATAATATAATTTGTGGAATCCAGGGCTCCTAAATTGAATTTCTGAATGTCACAAATATAATCAGTAGTTGGCTCTGTCTAGTGCTCAAAGACTGATTTATCATTGAAACTGACATCCTTTAATATTTGTCATTAAACTACAATTTAGCAATTATTTTATAATTATATATTTTGTCAGAATTTTGATTAAACATTCCTGCTATTGTTATTCCGTTTCTTTATACTATCTCTACTCCTTCTTCATTAATTCGGCTACAGAAACAATTAAACAACTTTCTGCTCTTGAAATGCTACTACTTCTGCATACTTTCAGCAACAGACTCCATATAAACCTTAAACTGGTCACAAGACTTTCAACTATTAAACTTGTATTCAGATTTGAGATCTTTTACAGTTTTTAAATGATCACAGTTTAAGTCTCTCAGTCTTTTTCTGAGTTTAAAATGGGTTTGTATTGCGTGAGCTAGAGTGGACGACATTATCGCTCGAGTGTAGGAGCCTTGGAAAATTGTCTAAAAATGTTCTCTTTAACTTACTGCTGTGCCCACAATTTTCACAGTTCATGCATCCTTTTACACCAAAAACGTAGAAATATTTGTGCTGGTTCTACACATGTGGTTATTGAATTTATCGGAAATACATTTGGCTCAATGAGCTTTCATATGAAAAGAGTGACAAGCAACTCCTCGATTTGCAGCCATTAGAAATTATCTTATATTAGAAATGTCTGCACAAAAGTTGAAAGTATCATTTTTTTAAATCGCTGTAACACTTACATCTTCTAACTTTATCCACACAGATTACGTATCTATTTGTTCAGAAATGCCTTCTGGTGCTGATGGTGAGGTAATTTCACTGATAAAACCTATAGTTTACACACTTATACTACACTTATAGTTTTACACTGCTCTCCCAGCAGTTTACACAGACACACAGCTGATGGTGATTGGGTGAGTAAAGATCAAAGCACTTTGAAACCTCTGTTCCTATTGGTGGACTGATATTGAGCTATTGTGTTATCTCTGTCCTTTTTAACGTTTAATAAATTAAAACTTTGAGCTGTTTCAGGTTTAATTCTGAAAAATTCTGTCCGTCTCTGACTGTCGGTTTGTCTTTACTACTACTACAAATATTATATTACCTCTCAGAGTCTCAGGTAAAAACACTAATGTGCCTACTTTTGCAATGCATTTGAGCTTGAAGATTTTTTAGCCATTTCATTTCAGACAATTACAATTTAGCTTCCAGCTTTTTTAGCAACGTATTTCAGGTCTTAGCCTCTTTAGTTAATGAAGTTCAACTTCCAGGTTTAAGCACTGCAATGAATTTGAGCGTTCCGATCTTTTAGGCATTTCATTTCAGGCTTCCTTTCAGCAGTGTTTTGCAAAAGCATTTCAGCTTTCAGTATTCCCATGCATTTTACAAAAGAAATTCAATATTGTAGTTTTAATAATTATTTGATAATAATTACATTCAATTGTTTTCTAATTTTAAATAAATTATTGGATACACACAACCCATTTTTTGATCTATTGTATATCATCTGTGTTGGGCACTTACAGACACAATAGGAGGCCAACTGGCATTTTGACTGGCCAGCAGTTTGCCAGGTGCATTGTGTTCTTGGAGTACCATATCCCCTCAGCAATTATACACATTAAGGTCCACATTCTGCTTCCCTAGGAAATCTATCCACCAGCAGGGATCATATTTATTCCCCAGTCTAAATACCTTTTTAGAGCGGTATGATGCATAACCTAGAATTTTTTTTAGCATAAAGCATTTGCATCACATTGTCATCTGTCAATTAGATATATGACCTTTTGGACTGCACTTGGTAAAAGGAATTGCCATGGATACCTGGGGCATGCTGAACTTCTGACTGTCACTCAACTCCTGGGGGAGGAGAGAAGGGGGACACATTGTGAATGCTAAAGAGCCAAAAAAAAGTAATTGTATTACTCAATTTTTCTTTTTTTACTAATGCGTTATATCCTCTTCTTTTGTAATGTGCACCAAAACACACAACAAGGCAACATGTATCCACTTTGCAGCTGAGGAAATACGCTGCAGCATCAGAGCATCTGAAAACAAATGTGGGGGGATTTGTCCCAGCCACACCCAAAGCACTTTCATGCCTCCCTCCAGGGGTAAACATCTTCAAATGATTGAAAGATCCAGCACAAATATTTGCATGACTGCCAAAGCCGATAGAGATAAATACTCATGGTCTTTAAAGATGGAGTTTAATGCAGGAGGGAGCAACATCGGGACGTCAGCACATCCTGCGGCGGCTCATGAGAGGACAGTTGACTGAGTGTGTCTGGTGTGAGCGACCTAACAAACTTGATTTCATCCTGCTAGTGACATATTGAAATGGCATGTTTTTTAGGCTGCTCTCCATGGCTGACACGGCCCACTTACACACTCCTCAGCAAGACCAGCTCTGCTCTGCGCTCTCAGCTGCTTTGTTCCAGCTGATGCCATCTAAACCTCGTCCCTACAGGGTTGTCTGGGGTAGATAAGACACCCCCCCTCCACTGCACAAAAAAAAGGGGACTGCTGCTATGAAGATGGATTACCCAGCTGGTGACACTAGTTCCCTTTCCGCTGAAGCCACGGTGGAGTGCTAACGCAATTAAGGCAATTAATCTTCAACAAAGGGGGTTCACAGCTACTTCTTATGATTTTGCACCTTTCTGTACAGGTGCACAACTAAACAGAAATGCTCAGACATGCACGCATACACAGACTGTACATGAATACAAACATAAGAAAGAGACTAAGGGGGAGCTATAATCATCACATTTAAAGGCACTGGCATGTGTTTTAAAGGTCTGTAAACAGTTATTCCACTTCCTAGCAGGCAATACAGTCCGTCATCATTGCAAAACATTTCCTTTTAATGTAATACAGCTGGGACTGTTGAATGGTCTGAGAAAAATATAATTTATTTAGTGCGAGTGAAAGCATTAAAATATATTTCTCAACATCAAACAGACTTTTAAAACAGAATAAAGACAGTGTTCCATCTACTAATTTCCCATTATCATATTTATCTTATTGCACCAAAGAACTAAACTTAATGGCTGCAATACATCCATCTTACAGCTGTAACAAAAAGAATCTACTTGTTTTAATTAAACAAGAGTAATTCATTAATTACACTTTAGTGGTTCAAATCTTGAATCATTCATTATTTATCACAGACGTTGGTCATTATGTGATTTATAGTTAGGAATAAGTGAGAGCACTGAAAGACAAGTACATGCAGTGATAGAATTTCAAGAAAAACAAACATCACAAAGCATCTATTTAACAGTGGGATGGACACTGCATTTTCAGTTATCGCTTCAAGAGGACGTCAATTCATGTCACACCAAAGACAAATGTAAAATCAATCTGAACTATAAATTCCGGACAACAGAATCAAAATGGTCCAGGTGCTGAGAGGTTGAAATGTGTGATGAAAGTGGCACAGGGCGAGTGAAGGGCAACAGCAGCGAAACCACTATGCAAATTCCCCGCCACTTTGTTTGACAAGCAACAATACTGCTTTGTATATATGCAAAGCCTGGCAAGACACTGTGCACACAGCCCTGCTGTCAGAGCAGAGTCATGCTAGAGTGGTGACACCCAATGGATGACCCCTGTCTGCAATGAGGCTACTGGGCCAGACTTTACACTTCATTCAGACAAGCACAGACAAACACTGGGAAAAGTTATCAAATGTTGCACACGTCACATCTCAGGGGTCAAACGTGGCAGGACGCTAAGAACACCCTCTGTTCCTAAGAAACTTGGAAATGAGTCAGAAGTTGAATACTTTGATTTTTGGAGCCTTTATTATCCCTGCTGAGGTGAAAAATACTTGATTAGCACTTTGAATTTACTCTGCAGCAGGTCTGTTTGGCCACAACTAAAGAGCTGGAGATAAAACACGGCAAACCCCATTAACCATTACTCATTTAGGCTTCATGCTGCTTTTTCTCTTAGCTGTTCTGTGAGTGTTCCCACCACATCTGAGGACTGCATCAAAATCTCTCCACGGACATAACATACACCACAGTGACTGTAGCCTTCTGGTGTACCTTGATTCAGTACTTTTGAATTTCTAAAAATTCTTAGTTCTCTGACTGTTCGGTCATAAAAATCTTGCATTGCATTAAAATGCAATATTCCGCTATGCTATGAAGGCCAGAAAGTCAATTCATTCCTATAAGGGAATGTTTTGAAGTATTTATGGGGCATTTTTGCCCTATTTATTTTTTGATAGGGGACAGTAGAGAGGTGACAGGAAAGGAAAGGTCCCAAGCTGAACTCGAACCCCGGGGATGTTGCTGTCACATGGACAGCATTGTAAAGCCCTTATGGAGTCAGATCAGTCTCATTAATAACAAATGCACACAGAAGGATTCACAAACGTATTTCTGGATTTATATAAATGACTCACTCCACATAAATATTCTTCAGTGCACACAAAAATAATTATCGTTGCAAATAAAAGTTAAACAAATTCACATATAAAAATATACGGTTCACAAATGAAATTCTGAAGCACACCAAAGCAGCAGAGAGAAGCTCAGAGTAGCATATTGCTGCAGTAGAGGAGGCTGCAGTTTCAGAACCATATATCTTGGGCCGCAGTTTTAGGACCCTCCTTTTTCGTGACAGTGCCTCCCACCAAATAGCATTACTAAGGACCGAATTTCTGGGCTATGGACAATATGGACGACAAGCAGAGTGTGAGTACTGAATATGAATGAAGTTTTATTTGTTTAACGTTAAAAACAATTCTGGTCTCTTGAATTGGACAGCAACATTAACGTTAGCTACCCGGAGTGTGAGTAACGGCTAACTTTGATAGTCATAAAGGCTCTACAAACAATCATCTGTTAGCTTAGGATAGCTTGCTGTTAGCCTATTTTTTTAATTTGTAATGAAACCATAGCGCGATTTGGAGACAGGTGGAGAGGGACCTGGATGCAGACATAATGGCGGACCTCCGCAAGAGGATTTTGCGTGAACATTGACATTGCACATGTACGTTGTCCACTTGTGGCAGGAAAATGGAAAAGACGAAACCCACCAACTGAATTCACTGATTTGGGTGAAATTGGAGCATATTTTATGAAGAAAATATTTTCTGGTTTTCCCTCTGATGTCCTCCAGCTGCTGTGCCTCAACTGTTGCTGATTTACGCAGTTTCCTGATGGACAGATACCATCACAATAGCTCAGTTAGCCATGCAGATTTTTTTCATTATTTTATAATCTTATAATGGACATATGTGTTGTGATATTTAAGCAAACCATCCATCAACAGGGAAATAAGTCTCTTGTGTACAAGACCGGTTTCTTTAGAGAGCTCTAGCCAGCTCACAGTGGGGTCTGTTAACGGGACTGGCCGGCTGGCTAGTTAGTGACCCCCGCAGGCCCGTACTTGCTATAATTATAATGATATAACGATAATTATTTTTGTTTGCACTGAGAAATATTTCTTTGAAAAGAATAATTTATATATAAATCCCGAAATACATTTGTGAATCCTTCTGTGTGCATTCATTATTAATTAGAGTGATCTGACTCCATAACATTTGGGCCACAAAGGCACCCAAGAATACGGGACAATTTTGATGGAGCAACAAGGCAGTGACCCTTATGCACAGCCATTTCGCAGTGAGCCGGCTTTCAGACCGAAAACAGCCCTGCATTGATAACAAGGAAAAGGGGCTGCTTTGGTAGATTTGTGTTGTTTTGGATAACAACAATGAAATATGAACCAGGAAGGCCAGTTTGAGTAAAATATCCACAAGTTTGAAGGCTCATCAGACTCCAAACACAGCACAGTTAACTGCACAGTTTATAATACTATGAGACAGGATTTCACAACTCTGGAAAGTTATCACGAGTGCAATCGTTTTATCTTGTGTAGCAACGATTGCGAAGAAAACAGTAGAACGTTACAAAGCCAGGAATGTGCGCTTGCACATACAGTATTTGACTGGCCATTGCACAACGTTGCCGGATGATGCTGCCAGGCTCAACATTTTTTGCCGGATAACCCTGAATTATTTTGGCTGAGCCTTATGTTTTTTTTGGATTGGCACCCCTGCTGTTTTGCCAGGCTGGCCCAATTCAAATGACAGAACATGGCCTAACAGATAAAATGAAGGTAACCTCAGGTCTGTTGCCAGGCCAATTTATTAATGATTTTACAATATATCTTGGTGTAGTGGACATAATATTTCGCTCTAGAATAATCATTTTATATTTAATTGATTATCTTGGTGTTCACCTGTTTGAGATAGCTGCTTAAAAATGAGTGCACCTTCCCTTCAGGATGCATGTCTTAATGCTTAGTTGCTCTCTTGGTGAAGGGAGGATTAGATTCAAGGAGACAGGGAAAGTGTGATGCACCAATTGTTGACTTTTTTCATATCATATGTGACTCTCATCCAACAGCTGAGCTGGTTGCAACCAGCTGAGGGCAACATCACGTTGGAACTGACTTAAACGGAATATTACACATTCGAATGTGAACAAGATGTTACATTTGGAAGAAGTGAGTATTGTGTAGCATAAGATATGCCTCTATTAATACACATGAAAACACAGCCTCCAGGGCTAAAAGTAATGAGAACACATGCAAGGAAAAGTCAAGCCGTGCTCACAGTAAAAGCAGAACAAAATGTATAAATGTTGCGTTACCTGTTACTTTCTTGGAGTGGTTCGCTGCCCTTTCGCCAAGAGACCACACCCCAAGGAGACATCTTGGGCTTGCACTCCACAAGCACATCTCCTCCTACCTTCACCAGCGTCTGGCTCCTCAGTTGGTTGTGAGAGAAATCTGGGGCAACAGCTGAGACAAGAGCAGCATATTAAAGTGTGTTTGTAAAGGCCTCACATCTCTTATCCTCCAAATTATCTCTGATTATTTATCTGATATTAAATTTATGTCTGATCATTTTTTCACCATTTTGTAAAATGAGTTCATAAATACATTGCATTAATGCCTTGGATAATTTAAAGACACTAGATTACATTCTTTACACTCTGAATAATTAGTAATCAAAAAGCTAAATAGTGATGCCCACATGTTGTGGAGTTGAAGAGATCGATGTCGATCTATTATTACTCTCAGTTAGGCTGCATGTGATTCTTCATCACAGTCACCCAGTGATCATTCCCATATAATGACTTTCTCTGGCTATAAACCACTTAACACAGAAATATGTGCCCTTTTCAAAAGGTGCACAACTGTCCAATACTGGCCCTGACAATTTGTATTTTTTGACCAGTACACTCGGCTGCTGAGCCTGATTCCCATCAGCAAGATATAAGGAACGAGACATGTTGAGAGTGACAGGCTTGACAGGGCAGATGGGCAAGGCTGGTGAACAGAGGAGCTCTGGCATACATCACTGTCAGCCGGAGGGATTCATCTTATAATTAATGCTTTCCAATTAGCGGCCAATAAGAGAGAGGCCGGAGGTCATCTGGTGCTATTGAGCAGAGGAAAAAGATGGGGCAAACGCGAGAACAAATATGGAAAAATGTATGCTTGTGCACACGTCTCCATGCCAACGCACATACTGTATGCACGCATGCGTGAGTGTGCACACAGACACACACACGCCAAGCCAATGACTTACCTATAACTCGAAGCTCTGCATTGGAGTAGACCTCGCCGTACTTGTTCCCAGCCACACACTGGTACATTCCTGTGTCAGACAGGGTCAGACGACTGATTGACAACGCCCCATTGGCAACCTGTATGCGCTCCTATGGACAAAGAGACACATGCCTTTAATATGCCTTATTCCCAGCGCTCATCTACATAAAAACAGCCAGCCAGTGGGCCAGTGAATTATCGTCTGGAAGTGACAGACGTGGCAATAAATCTAGGTTTTCATCACTAATGGAGGGAAAGGCTTGGGTGGATGGAGGCAGGCTAGCAGAAAATGACCCTAATCAATCTGCATGTTTATGAGAGTGAAATAAAACCATGCCCTATTTATATCTCCGACTGCACCACAGGGCCTGTTTCCCCTTCAGCAGGAGGAGGGGATAAGAGGGGAAGGAACATCGTAACATCTGAGGTATAATGCATTGTGAAAATTGCTTTTATGATAGGTATGCCACATACGTACAAACGTGCATGGTCAAGCTGTACCTCGTCTTCATCTGTTGGGACTATTGTTTTTGCATTCCTGCCGGAGAAATCTTGCTCGCCGCTGAGCCATCAAAATTAAGATCTACTTAAGAACGGCTGGGCCTGATGAGCTAAAATCTCAGTTGGATTGGGGCATCAGTTGGATATTTAATCCTCAATATACGTTTATCTCTCTGAACTTGGGTTCTCACTCAACTCCTTCACTGCAGTATTAAATCCTTGAGATTTTTTCATGCATCTCTATGCAGCTATGTCAGGTTCTGCCTCCTCGTGCCCTTCATGTCCTGTGTTTTTTCTCGAGGCTCCCCCTTAATGGCATTAGAGCCCGTTTCCATAGGGGTGTCTGAGCGGCCTGAACTCCAGTCACAGGGGATTAAGGTACTGTCACATGAAAAGAGAGGCTGTCCTCACTGAAAGATCACAAACTAATCCTGTGTTTGAGCAGGTTGTGCCTGAAAACGTTCTGCGGCTCTGGATGTGCAGGGGCGAATATCCCTGCTGGCAAGGGAGGCAAACGGTGGCGTATATCAGTCTGTGGATGAAAAGCACTCCCATTTATGGCTGCTATTAATTAAGCATGACGTTCCTCTCAAATCAGCAGTTTTTCATGCAGGGACCTGGGGGGACCATCTGTACACCTTATGCTGAAGGAAAATGATTGGCAATGTCATTTGCCAACAACACTGGGTTGATATAAAGCTGCAAAACCATGTAAAAGAATGGATGGCTTGAAGAAATACTTTTATGGTTTAGAAAGTGAGCTTCTTGGGTTTGATTGCTGTCTATGGCTAAGTTCCTCAGAATTACTTAATTACTGGAAGCCTTTGTAAGAATGATGCAAATTTTACAGCTGTAACATTTAAACAAGCTACATTTTATAATAACATAACAATATCAATCCACTACTGTGGAAATCAGCTAATATGTATGTACTGTATGTAGGTAGTGTAATAATGTAAGGAAAAGATGGAAAACAATCTTTTGTTTTCTTTCTCTTCTTCAAGTGCAATGATGCAAAAGAAACCAAAAACAACAAATAAGTAATGTGAAATTGATTTTGATCCGACAAGTTTGATCTAATAAACAATAAAAGGACAATTTCACAGCAGAGTTTAACAACCAGAAATCATTAGTGCTCACCAGGGTAGAACTGTGAAAGAAATCTGCTAATTCTATTCACATATATTTGATTAACAACTCTACATGCATGAGGAAGAATGAACTATGAGTAGACATGAACTAAACTCAACAGTGGCTTTGCAATAGCAAGAACAAAAGCTCTAAGCTCAGCCTGTTTGCTCCACTTGAGCTTGAATGAACATGGAAGGCAGGAACAGAATGAAAATCAGGTTGTAGTGGACTGAGTGATATCAGCCATTCCTGAAATTCAAAGGCTTTGATATTAGAGTCTGAACAGGAATAGCCTCAGTTCAAGTACACTAATATAAACCATCTCTACTGTGGTCCCACACTCCTCTAAATGGACCAAATCCTGTTTCACGGTGGAGTTTCACTTTAATTGCACAGACACTTAATCCTGCAGCCATTGTCAATAAAGCAGCAGAGAGTGAGATCCTTAAGATGCAAACAGCCACAAGAAAAGAAGCATTCCAATAAACCATTGCTATTTTGACATAAGGTGGTAATACAAAACATCACCTTGGAAAATACCAAGAGTCTCATAATCTGTATCTGCATCTGAAACAGTCATACTGGAACATGGCAGCGTGTTAACGGGCTGTCCAACAAAGGGCCCAATAATTGTAAAACCAGTTTGAGAAGTAGTTTTATTAGATTGAAACACTAGAAATAGTTGGGATTCTTACATTGAATAACTGAATGCACATATACTCAGTTATGTATATCATGAACCCCTAGAAATCTACTGTACTGTATAGTCAATTTCCCCAACAACATATGTGGTCCATAACTTATGATTTGTTATTTTTATGTAGTGATTGCTCTATTTCTGTTGCCCAAAGTTAGAAACCTGTCAGCAGAAATAAGTTCCAGTGAATTGTACAATCAGAAAGGTCTCAACTGATTCAGTGTAATAAATAACAACAAATGGTGCATCCTCCCCCCACTGCTCCTTACATCACTGACCTTTCCCTCTTCCACTCATTAAGCCACTGTGGTTAATGGTGGCATTTCAAACAATGCAACACCTTTGCTGATTAATTCCTTCACCCATGCATTCCGAATATATCCATTTATTATGTCTACGTTTAGCTAAAATCTGCTGCACAAAAATCAACACAGTCATTGTAACCTTTAATCATACATTCACTGCTTTGAATCCAGATGGCTGAGTGTGGCGAGGTGTGTTATTAGTTTCGCCTATTTTTGAGGATATTTTTATAGCACTTGTGTTTTCATTTCAATGCATTGGGTTCAGAATAAAATGAGAAAGGAGTAGGAGTAAAGTCACAATAGCAAACAGAAAACAGTAAATGATGACACAGTATGCACTAGAAATTGCTCGTAAAAATGCCCCCAATATTCACTCCCTAATAAGAGAAACAAAAATGTGATTTTTCTTTTTTTTCACACATAAAAACAGATGGACTGTCTTTTTTTCTAACAAACAAACACAATATAAAAGGTTTGGATAAAAATGTTAGCCATTGGCTAAACAGATTGTTGATTATTCTTCCCTGATAGCAGACCAAATCAGTTTTTTTTTATGAGAAAGAGGCTGGGCTGCGCAGAATGTTTTCTCTAGTAATATAAGGACAGAATGGGTTCATTCCAACAACATGTATACCATTCAAGTACTGATCGATATCCTCTGTTCTGTTTGTTGCCTTTTTCTTTGCATAACAGAGCAAATTAACATACTGTAATGCCTGTTTATTTATCAGGTGCAAGCTGGGCCTCAGTGTTCTTTTCATCAATCTTTCCCAAACAACCTGGCTAAAGGATCCAATATAATAATCCAATATGATGAAGGAATATTGAATCATATTTTTGCAAATACCAACAACAGGGTTCAGTTTAAGTTAGACATACAAGTAGGCTGGTTTGAGCCACAATAAGCTCATCCCTCATCATTGTACCTATAATAGGGATTCAAGGGGGCAGGGAGCTAAAGTGAAAGTAGGATATACAGGGTTTATATAGAGAATCTTTCTTTTTCGTCTTTGGTGGCACAGGATTAATAACTGCACTTGGCAAAGAGAGATTTAACAGAAGATTAGAGTAGCTCATACATCACTGTGCTTTCCAGACTAGCATGAAATACTTGGCCTGTTTACAGTTTAGTCTCTTAACACAGCACAGCACAGTAGACACAGTCTAATTTCTTTGAAATAAATGTTGCTTGCAGAAGTGAATAACTTAATGCATTGCTGCACAGAAAGCACTGTGCTGTAATGAAGAAGACAATAATACATGGTAATTCGTCAGTAAAGCTTGAAAAAGCAGTACAATAAAGCTTTGAAAATACAATACATGTTTACTCGTATTCACAGAACGTGCGAGAAATGTCTGCGCCCAAGCTTGGAAGCAAAACTTTCTCTTCAATTATAAAGACATGCTAGCGCTGGGTATATCTCACCTCTACAGATTCCAGGTTCTCTCCATTTTTCATCCACCTGTAAGAAGGCTTCGGCTTCCCTGTGGCTTTACACTCCCACACCAAAGAGTCATCGATGAGCTTCTGGACATCTTGGGGTTTCTCAATGAGATGAGGAGGGGCTGGAAACATGAAAAATGTGAGAGTGAACTATAGTTGTCGGCTTAGAAAAGTTCATATAGACAAAATAATATCCAGATGAAAGACGAGAGAAGTTGGCACAGTGTTTTGTAGCGTGATCATGACGACGACGATGATGATGATGAACAATTTGACCTGTTTCATTGAGAACAATGTTAATATATACACGTCTAACCAGAAAATTGCTCATAGCTTGTAATAACAGAAAATGCCAACTCAATCTGACGCAGTATGCCTGTTGTTGTCCCCCTCCTCTTTTCATCCCTTTTAGGTGGGAGAAAGCAAATACACATTCCTGTGATACAAGGAACACTGACATGTATTGGCGCTGACATGGACTGATTTTATTGTACTATTTAATTTGCTGTGCGTGTAGGTATACATTTGCATTTACGTATATAGAAATATATAACTACATAATGTATATGTCTTGGCATAATAAAAGATGAGGTGCAGAATTGCCATTTTTGCGTTAACGCTGTCTATCAGATTAATGGTCAGTGGATGATATCCTGTTTATTCCTAAGCCATGCTTTCAAGCATGGGAAAATTAGACATGTGGGGAACCGCTATTCATTCTTAAGATAGAAAGGAAGACTTAAGACAGGATAGAGGGTGTGCTCAGCGCCCTGAGAAGTTAGGGCACAGCATGGTTGCATTTATTCACTTTCGTAGTCATTAGTTGTGTGTGTAGTTTAATCAACCATTCATTTATAAAGAACTTGATTATATGGTTTGTGTGTATGACACATTACGGTCACTGTTCACGAGTCAAGAATTTAGTGGTAACCTCCAGAATTGACACTAAATTAAATTCTGTTATTTAGTAAAAATATAGATTGTTTCTGATAGCCCGAAGTTGAGTGCAATCACTCTACTTCTTCTTTTGTACCCATTAATGTGTTCACGATGCATATTTATGGTGAAACCCTTGGAGGCTTATTAATTATCGGTACATTTTTTTGGTGCTGCCTTTCTTAAGTTGTATTATTGCTACAGTTTATATGCTTATGTAAGTAGCTTTCAATTATTACCTTGTACTCACAGCATTTAAGCTTTATAGGAAGTAGAGCTTTGTACACTTTCTTTTAACCCTGGGTTTCGCTTGTCAGGCTTCATACAGGCTGCACTAATTTCTAGAGATTTCTGAGACCATCTTTAGCCTTAGAGGACGGTACTACTCAGGACTGACAAAACTTCCTGTCTTTCAGATAAAAAAAAAAAAAGGACAGTGCTCTTGATGCAGGGACATTTTATTTATCATTTATCATTATACTCTCAATCATGTATCAGGTCTCTTTCAAGGAAACTAAAGATGAGTTTAGGGTTAACGCATTAATGCAGCAATATACATAGAATTTATAATA
Organism: Coreoperca whiteheadi; assembly: GCA_011952105.1. Classification (NCBI taxonomy): domain Eukaryota; kingdom Metazoa; phylum Chordata; class Actinopteri; order Centrarchiformes; family Sinipercidae; genus Coreoperca; species Coreoperca whiteheadi. The sequence goes on along the minus strand of CM022473.1, from coordinate 8,426,125 downwards.
CCATTATCGTGGAAAGGAAATAGCATTAACATTTTTTGGGGGGTTGAAAAAACTCAGATTTGATTGTGTCCCAACACTTCTAAAAAACAAACCTGCAACCTTTCAAATTAGTATAGATTCAAGGCAGAATCAGTATTTGTTGACATTTAACATAAATTACATATATATTCTTATGTATCTGATCGGTTTTGGCTCATTTTCTGTGTATATATTATAATATTAGTTTTTTGTGTATTGTCCGTGTATTAAAAGACCAATGAATCAGAAGTGAAAGCAGCTTTCAGATGTGAATGTGTTGAATTTTTTTGGTGACGGAACTTTGCATCCCACATTTATTGCTTTCAGTTTAAGGTGAGTTATCGCTGACGTGCTCCTTTTAAGGTATCGTTCAATTTCCTAGTATGCTTCTAGTAGAACAAAAGTGATGAAAACCTGATCCATATACATTAGGGTGGCTACTGGTGCCATAAAAACGCTCCATTCAATACAATCTGAGTAAATGATGGTATAATTATACAGGAGGAGAATTGATTCCTGCTGTGTCATGCAAGTAACTCAAGGCTGGTTAATGATCAAGCCAAAAAAAAACAGACATAAAGGAGATCTGTAAAGCTCTCTCTGTGTAATGCTCTGTACATTCTGGATGATGTGTAGGTAGGTCAAGCTACAATGATCCTATATCACACAAGGCCAGTGGCAGGACAAGAGTAATGGCTGACCGCACTTTTACATTCTGCAGACCTCCCCTAATGCCACTCTCAAGGACTGACCTTTGTGGAGGCTTTTCAGCAACAGTACACATCCTGCTCTAATTGGCTTCTGCTATACAGTATTTTGCCTTCGAGTAAAGCAGGATAACACAGCGAGAAATTCAATAACTGCAAATGTATCCCCACACTATCTCTGTGCATTACAACTTCAGCATGTGGTCGATGTGTGAGCTAGAGTGTGTGTATGTGGGCGTTCAGAAAGACAGAGCGAAGACTGATAAAAAGAGGTGGATGTAGAGACCAGAGGGGGGTATTTTTTACAGTCTTGTGTATTTATGTTGGAGTTCTGCACAGACTCAACATCAAAATCCGCCTAGTATCAAAGAAATATTTGTATTTGTGAATCTTGTGTCGTACTATAGGCCTCTAAGATCCCTTTGGCAGCTGAGGCTGCAGCACAAGGTTGGATAAGATCGTTAACATTTAACTTGTGTGGAGGCCGTGGTGTTGCCATCTGTGCAAACCATAAAAAAGGGTTACAGTTTCCTTTGACTGAAAGCTGCTGTTTCTGTTATTTATCCTTCTACAGAAAAGAGACATTTACTCTTTATCTACGTTATGTAACATCTATGCTAACCTGTTAATTTTTGTTGCTTTACTTTACAAAAATGTTATAAAATAATATATCAATTTATTCACATTGCTATATTTTCTTACATTTTCTTAATCAGTTCCAGCTTCTATACCAGTCCCTATAGCTGAAGAACTACGTGGTATGTGCCTTTATATATGTTTAGAGAAATACCCACTAGATGCTAGAAAGTTACTCAATAAGACTCCACCATCACCAGTCATTTAGCAACACATCCATTCATGCAACCGCAGTCCTCCATCAGAGCCTGCCTGAGGTGCCCCACCCGCTGCACCTTTCAGGACTGCTTTGTTGTTGTTTTTTCCCCCCTCCGTCCTGTCAGGGCCCCTCACTCTATCCCTTACCCGCTGCAAACGTATCGACTCTCAGCCAACGCTTACCCAAACGAAAGCAGGCAGTCCATCTCTGTGCATGCTCAGCCCAGTGCAGACAATCAGAACAAATGTCATGTGGCCAAAGCAGAGGAACAATGGGAATTTACCTCATCAGTCAAATCACTTTTTCATTAAGACATACAAAAATCTAATTTCACCTCAAGCTTAAAACCAAAAATATGATTGCAAAGGCTCAATGCCTCAATGGCCTTGATTTTTAAAAACACTTTTGTAAATTTTAAATACAGCTCCTTTGTATCTTGAACAGTCAAAAGAAACTGAAAACACATTAGGCCAACTGTATTAGTTTGATTTAAGACAGAAAAAGCATTTTCGCATCTTGGTACACTAACATTGACATTAAAAGTGGTAGAATGTTTTAACAATGACCACAGTGCCACCATAAAGTAACACCTTCATTTATTCCTGTCTATCACAAAACCCAGCTCTTGTCCACTGTAGCTTGCTTGGATGCACAAGAGATACTCTTATCGATTCCCTGATTGGCTTACACTGCTGACGAATGTCTTAAAGGCTTGATTCAAAGGGAGTTCAAAATAAGATTACTGATTTTTATCACCTGGCTGCAGACAGCAGGGGACAGAGAGAGAGAGACTGACAAAACACATGAAAAATGAGAGAGGAGCCACAGCTCAAAACGACAAATCAAGCCTTCCTTGGTGGATCACAGCGTGCTCCTGGGCTGTTACAGTGAACGAGGCTAAGAGCTTCCAGGGCTGCTGTAAATAATGGCAAATTGTTTAATGCCCCAAATGAGTTACTTTTGACAGCTGACACAGCATGACTTGAAGGGGAGAAAATCAGAAGGATTGGGAACAGATAGGTCCTGGTAAAAATGAAATATGAAAATATTATGAAAATATAATAGGATTCATAATATTAGCTTCCTCCTCTCTAAATTCGCTCCTTTCTCTCCAAGATTCAGCCTATTGTTGTCACAAAAATTATGAATCTTATGCTCCACTAATTCAAGTTCAACTCAAAGAGCAACTTCAATTCAGAAATATATATGAATATAACCAACCAAATAGATGTAATACTTATAAAATAAACATAGTATGTAATAACTGAGACAGTTTTGATCTTTCCCCAGAATTTTTCCAGAACTAGTTACATTGTAATGTCACGATTGCAAAACCCTAGTTTTTTTGTTGTGTACTAAATAATTAATAAAATAGTACTATAGAGTGTTGCATGGATGATATATTTTTGGAGGCCAACCCGGAAGTTATCATAGCCCTGGTTCCCTTGACAAAGAGCCAATGGGATTTTTCCATTGGATTTTGGGTGATAGCAGAAAATAAGCTCAGTGTCAAACAAAAGTTTATGACACTTACAAGTTTTGTTCACCAAGATAATCTTCACAAATGAACACAGACCTTTATGATGTTTAAAGCGTAAATGCGATCGCCAGAAGTAAAAAGCTAATGTTAGGCTATAAACGTACTACACCTTAACACTTTAAAGCCTTTCCTCTTAGCGTGACCTAGAATACTTTGCAAGAGTGCAATTATAAACCATGGATATATAATACATCACACAAACTTGACACAACAAGGCTGTAGAGGTGGACTAGATGACTTTTCCGTGTTCGGCATGATGACATTTAATATCCCCATCAACCTCTGTAGTTTCATTTGCTGCTTTCTAAAGAGACATAAAAGCTTCCAAATGCAAGCGGGAGGTATTTACTCACGTATTTGATGTTGTAGAACAAAACTTGAAAATCTCTTAAGCTTGTGTAAACGACCGACCTTAGTTCAGGCATCTCACTAAAAACCCATTCAAAAAACCAATTGGCTTCAAGACGAGGGAAGGCATTTCCAGGTTTTAGGACTCATTCCTGCAATGTTGTTTTTCAGGTTTCTTCTATAATTAGAGCAGGAAGCAAGAAAATACTTTACAACTACTATATATAGTATGGGCAAAAAAAAAAGGAAAGATGTTTAGGGGAATTTAGCTGTACACCAATGTGACCAATGGAGTCGGCCATGTAACTAAGAAAAAAAGATTCAAAGGACAAAGAAAACCCTGAGATCTGGATGCCCTACAAGTGTAATCTTAGTGAGGTCTCTTATAGGAACAATGAAATCACACAAATTTAACTTTAAGATTTGTCACAACAGTCTGTTTCAGAAGTTGGAATAATTGTGGAATTGCAAAAATATCAGACTCCTACAGTATAGCTCTGAAATCTGATCGTCAACTGGCATATTTACTGTAACAACATGTTTACCACTGTTGGCTTTAAGAAAACCAAGCAAGTGACTTCAAATATTTAGCTCTGAATTAAGATGTGTATTTATAAAATATGGTTGCATCTTATAGATAGATAGTTCATAAAATACCCAATTTAGACAAGGAATCATTACTGTCAAATGAAGATTAGGGTTTTCATAAAAAATCCTTTTAAACTTTGTTCTACTATCAATACACAATGTGTACTATTTTGTAAGAGCAGATTAGAAAGTGGCTGTAGTTATCATGACTTCTAGCAACTGAACTAAAGAGGTGTGACTCCGTGACAATGAGTGAATCTACTAACCCCCTTCCCGTGGATCCAGATGCTGCTGTGCAGATTATGTCCCTGACATATGTGCCACTAGTCTATGTATAGTACATTTAACGGCTTTGATCTCCAGTCAACTTGGATGTCAGTCATGATGCCATCTGGTGGAACCCAATACAAGGCCCACCAACAAGGTTGTATCCAAGGGCTCAGCCTCATCCGCATCACTCCTTTAATCTGGATCAAAATATTAGAGGCATCATGGCTGACAGCCTTTAATCATTTTGATGTGCTGTTAAAACGAGCCACCCTCCTCATGCACATCACACCAGCCTGTGCTGACCGCCACTGACTGCTTTTATAAGACCACTTGTGTCTACTTTTTCTGCCTCTCAGTTTGAGCAGATGTTGTGCACGCTGGTCAAATATTCATACACGTCATGATCACCTACCGTAGAAAGAGAGCTTTCCTTTCACTGTGTTCATTCCCCTGGCGTTCTCGGCCACACACTCGTACGTGCCAGCGTCCTCCTGCTGGAAATACGGTATTTCCAAGACGCCACTGGCTTTCCTCATGTCCACTTTCCTGGGGAAGGGTACACCGTCCACTCTTCGCCAGTTTATAGATGGTACCGGGCTGTGAGAAGAGACACAGAGAAGTTTAACCCTCAATTTTTGTGAATGACTTATTGCTCATAAGTGTACAAATTTGCAGATTCCCTTCTATTAAAAGGTTATTGTGCTATAAAAAAACTACACTTTTAAGATTTTGGTTATATATTGATTACTGTTTGACAGACAAATTGAAACAAAACTGCTAAAATTAAAATTCCATTACAATGTCTTCATACCTTTATTGAAAATGATAAAGCATAACAGACAAGATTTCAAGCAAAAGACTGATACCATACACTACAAATGCTTAAAAATGTCTTAATATTTAATGCGAGAGTATGCTGAGGAGTGCTACATTTAGGGCTTTTGTTTGGTCTTTTAAGACCAAAATCAGCTGATTTACACCATAAATTTACCTATTCCATGGTGACGCCACAATAATACTCACAAGGAAAGTTGGAGGGCCTTATAAGGTGTACAAAAATGACACCATAGAACTCTAGAATTAAGAAGAATTAAGTACAACTGTTTAGTAATCTAACTTTAGGCATATTACCCAGTCCTGTAATCTGGGCTTCAGTTCATTGTGTTACAAAACCCAATATTTGAACTGAAGATTTTTGCGCCACAACCTGTGCCCTCTAATTTCTTAGATGTGCAGTGTAGCTTGAAACACATGAGTACGGCAGTGTATTGCTGCCATTGCAGGAAAAGAAAAACTGATCAGTATCATGTTATAACACGAAACGTTTCACGTTATAACAATATACTATTTATCTTGTTAGAACGTGAAACGTTTCTTGTTATAACGTAAGTTTGTATGCCGTAATAACGTGAAAATATCTTGTTATACCATGAAAAACATCTTGTTATAACAAACTTTTCACGATATAACATGATACTGATCAGTTTTTCTTTTTCCGTCGTGGCAGCAATAAGCTTCTCTACATGAGGACTGCAGAAAGGTGGTGAGACACATGAAAAAATTATCTCAGTTCTCTTCTAGTAATATTTTTCTTTTATATGCTAGTGAGCATGTAGAGCCTGTCTAGGAGTGGGCTTACTTTCCCAGAGCGAAGCATTCCAGCTTCACAGTGGATCCTTTGGCAACATGAACAACCTCTGGAAACTGAACTTCAATCTTTGGCTCATATTCACCCATGACACCTGAAAGAGAAATGCAAATGAGCGTTAGTGTTAGTGCAAAGAAAAGTCGAATTCTTTATTTGTAACTCAAGCTAAACAACTCAGGCAAAAAAAATTTAATAAAAATACAAGTTGTGGCTTCTGCTGTTGCAACAAAGCCACTGAAAACCCCTTTCAAGTAAAGCCCTCTTTTTACTATAAGCTGAAATGTTTTTCGACTTCCAACGCTGTGCGATCTGAGCAGCAGAAACACGCTTACTCTGTCATGGAAAGCTCTCCCATTGAAAATAATGAGGAAAAAGAAGCCTAAACACTGCTTTTTAGTGGACATGCAACACACTGATGTTGAATGGAAAACAACTTTGGGAATTCATAGACGTTTTGAGCTTTTACATCCAGATGAGTTTCATCTTGTTGTAGTGCCAACAGCTATGAACCAGAAAATGGGCCCATAAAATCCCCCTGGGTAGCGCCACTGTGTCTACAAAGCATCCCATTCACTGCCGGTGAAGCAGCTCTGGTGGATTAAAATATTGCTGCTGTGCATGCTAAAAATCTCTGGATAAAGGTGAAGACGGGAATGTGGGCTCGCTGGTTTTCTGGCTTCGGGAGAGACTTATACATAAATCAAGACTGGAGTGTCTAACATTATTGGAAAAGCACATGTGTATTTATTTTCTTCCCCTTAAATGGCACTAAGGAAAATTATATCAATGAATTTGTAATTGGGTGTACTTTCATTTCTCCTAGCTGTCTCAATTCCGGGTGCAACATGGTATTTAAAGCCACTCTCATCCACCCATGTAACAATAGGTTTTCCCCATTTCTGTAAATCGGGGCTGTGTTGCACAAATAGCTTTTGAGATAGAGGAAACAGGCCAATTTCATCTCACTGATTTGGTGAGGGATGTGTTATCAGGATAGCCCCCTGAGTGACTGTGAAAGCTAATTCAGATCCTTATCTCAACCGTCTCATACTGGAATGTAACCACAGCACTTTCACCCATTTTAAGGAGACAGGTGGAAGTGGATGGGTAATTGTCCCATAGCATAACCTTTTGTGGGGGACACCTGTTCAATGTGTCAGCCTGCACCCCCTACCTGAGCCCCCGTGACTGTGAGGTAGGGCTGATGTTTTCCTGCTAGCCTTGATTCCTCTGTGAAATAAAGGTCTAATGGAAAAAGAAAGGAAAGACGCAGGGAAGGAAAGTGCTCTGCAGTTGCTTGAAAAAACGATCTCTCAAATCACACAAGCTATTTGCAATTCTGTCTCTCATCCAACAAATAGTGAAATTAGAAATTTCAGGATTTATTTCCACAGAATCCTACCGAATGTCCATTTATTCTTAACTTAAATGACATTAAAAATTCAATTTTTCAAATGTAAAATGTTCCACCCAGTGCATACCTGGGTCACAATTCTTTAATAACCAATTTTATGAAATCGTCATGAAAATGTTTTAAATATTAACAAAAGTGTTTATATACTGTTTTTAGATGCTAAACGGAAGGTTCAAATAAAGTGCTACCACTAATAGTAATAGTTCATAGTTTCCAATAACACGGCCTAACAAAGCTATTTGACTAGAGGTAAAGTTCACTCTTGGGAGGTTTTTTTTTATTGCACCAGATCAGTTGTAATTAATTGAAAGAAAACCCCCCAGATAAATGTCATAAAAAGACATATCATTTGAAAATAACATTTAGCTTCATATTTCTTGTACTAAATTACGTTGGATATATTACAATTATCTCACTTGCTGACAATGACCTTTCCTCTGGAGTGCCTTGATAAGGCCAGCCTAAAGCATCAGATCCACATGTTAAAGGACATGCTGAAATTAGCAAAAACAGTGATAAGTAACCTTTGAATTTTTTTTGTATTCCTTAAAACCACTTGTCCTACTTTCAGGTACCAACAAAGCAAGATTGGCTTTATATTTATCATGAAAAAAATGTTCAGCACTGCTGTATTAAAAAACCCCATTTGATGCCAGCACAGAATGGAAGAGCTGAATTTTTTAGTTTTAATGAATGTATGACAACAAAAAAAATAGAAGGAAAACACTATCTAAGACATGACGAAAGTGGCAAGAGGACAATTTGTTTGGACAACAATTTTAATTTATAATGTATGGTTAACCATGTGATTATCAAAACACAACACACCACATGGATACTAACGTGGGAATGCCTTTGTGGAGTGTGATATGTTTGTTAATTGCAAGTGGATTATTTTGCTTATAGGACAGACAGCTACAAAATATAATATATACAAACAAAGACATTTGCAAATACGCGTAAACTAATATAAATTCATAATTTTTAGAGAAATGCACTGTTAAAATAAAAACTTTGTGACTGCATTATTCTGTGAAATTTGAAATAACATTACTCTGTTACTCCAAAAGGCTTAAATTATAGCCTAGTAACAGAACTCAGCGTTCTCAGTGGCTGTAAAAATGTAGAATATAAATTGTACAACTCTCCCTGTAACCAGATATGGAGGTCTAATGGAAATGTGGCTGTGTGCAATTAAGATTAAATATATCCTTTAACATCCACGTTTGGAAAAGGGAAATAATCTGGAAAACCATGGATTTATTGGATAAAGCCTGGAAACTCAGTACAATTAAGAGGCCACATTTTCATCCAAATTATTGCCCAATGAAATAACAAATATCCCAGTTAACAAAGTTCTTACAGTATGTGCTGGGGTCAAGAATGTTTGTATGTTAGTAGGTTAGTGGATTTAGTGTGTTCAGAACCAGGGCTCACCATCACTGCGGAGCACTAGTGGAGTGGGTGGACCCTGGACTCTGGTCTTTGTGACCGTGTTGGTCACCACACAGGTGTAATTGCCGACATCTGAGGGCTCAACTTTGGCGATGTACAGATTCCCTGTCTCCTGTGAGATGAAGCGGCGAGTGTCCTGCTTCACAAATGTCGGGTACTCATTAAAGATCCAGGAAAATATGAGATCTGTGGATAAAGAAGAAAAAGAGAAATCCTTTAAATTAAGCCTTTTTTTTTTTTCCATTTTCGGAGAGGGGGGCATGAAACAGGGTGGAGGGAACTGGGATATTTTGGTTGTGGTGGTGGTGGTGGTGGTGGTATGTGATATGTTCCAGACCTCCTGAGGGTAGCAACAATGGTGAAAAAGTTATATCATGCTAATGTGAAACTCAGAATCATTATCCCTGGTTGATTCAGAATTGCTTATTTGATGCTCTAGTGATTCTACTTTTCATAACAGGCCCATTTTTCTTGGCAGGAGTTCTACAGACATGCTGTTACAATCACAATTATGATGCAAAATGCTTTGTGTTTATGAGAGAGCCAGCGTTTTTTAAAACGACATCTCAACCGTCTTAGAGAAACCAGCCAAAGGTGTGACTTATCACTAACAGGAAGTGTGACATCATCTTGGCAAGTACCTGTCAGACTGCTAAAATCAATAAAACACTGCTGGAGTTTAAAGCCGTTACCCAATGTCAGCATCATTGTGTTGGAGAATTTCAAAATGAGCAAAACACACATTTTGAGATCCATGTACCAAAGGATTTGATTTTGTCTTTCTTTCCCTCGTTCCGCTCTTTCCTTCACTCTCTCTTTCTTCCTTAGTGAAACTGCACGCTAATAAACTCGCCAATTTGAAATCATCACTGTGAACGTGCTGTATTTAGTTAAAGAGTTAATGCTCACATGTGTTCCCTCAATGTACTGACATCGGTGGTGTTTTTTCTACACAACCGTATAAATGACTTCAGAAAAAGTGTATAACCAAGGCTAATTCAGCTCATTTGAATGCTCATCCAGTTTGTGTAAATTCGGTAAGAAGCCAGATCGCGACAGAAGACTTAGTTCATGCAGTTAACTGGGTCATTAGACTTCCAGTTGGACATCATCAGATGCTTTTAAGAAAGAAAACAAATTACAAAAATGAATGGCTAATTATTGAGGGTTTACTAAATTAATAATAATTATGTAATTACTATGTAATAATAATTAAGGACTGACTGTTGATGAAATTAAGTAATTATGGGACTCCATTAACCTGGTCAATAATCCAATTTAGTGTGAACCAGTGTTTGAATTGAAACAAATGCTCAGCAAAATGTGAACAATGAGGGTCTTTAAGACCACAATGTAATTAATATAAAATTAATACAACCAGCTTGGAAGCACTAGATCATTGTCACATTCACTGGTACTAGTACTGTAATTCATTATCTCTACCATGATTTCGCAGAAATATAAGAAATGCAATGCAAAAATGATGCACAGCAGCAGTAGCAGCAATAGAATCTGAGAAATGAGATCTAACCCTAACCTCATTTTACAACTGGTGTCCTGCAATTTCACTATATGAGTATATTTTAAAATGCAAATACAGTATGTGCTCCACATACATGAAGTGAGAAAAATACTATATCTTTGTCACATAATAGTTTTCCTAATTCATGCCTCCAGTTATCTTTCAGCAGCTGTGTTGATTGAATTGGATACAGTATATCAGTAATAGTCCTCTATGGGTAACGCTTGTTGAGATCTACTCCTGGATGAGTACTTCACATTACTGATATCAACTCCTCTAATCTGAAGAATGTGACGGGATCTTGCTGCTCTGGAGTTTTGCAGGCAGTCTAACTGACAGGCACGCTATTTTCCTGCTGAGCTTAATCAAACCCTACCACTTGTTAGTGGACAAGCAATTAAACAAAACAGTCTTGGAGGAAACCTTCCCTTCGCCTCCCCTCGCTGCTTGGCCATTTATCACAGCATGATCCTATACTCATGCTGGCTGAAAGGAGCAGGTACTGTACTGTGGAAGCACCATTGGCCACCATTTGGGGCTTTGACTTAGGGTTTGGCTGCTGTTCGTGTGGACCTGAACACAGAGTGATGGCACAGCAGAGGTCCATGGGGACAAGGGACACTTCAAGGCAGGATAAGGCATGTTGTTTGTGTTTGTTTCCTCTCCAGTGCTTTTGGACTATGGCTGCACCTGCTCTCGTTCTATGTTTAAAACCCATAAGACTACATGGCACAACATGAGCTGCAGAATGCCGCGGAGAGCGAAAACATAATGAGATATCTTACACAGCTGGCCAAACTGACTTCACATTATCATCCAGGGCATTGATTTTATGGGTTACACAATGCTCCTTGTTATAAAAACAGAACATCTTCAAGACTAAATGTAGAAGAAATCCAGCTGCTCTAGGAGACAAAATTACAATTACTGCCATGGTAACAGGAAAGAAGCCTTTTTTGTATTATGATGACAGCAGCACACGAGCTCAAATTAACAATTTAAGTTGTATTACACTAATACGTCTGAAAAAAATGTTACAAAGGTATTTTCGAAACAGAAAGAATATAATAACCTTGATGTTGCACTACGTGTAAAACACAGTTCTACTAGAGTCTGTGGCATCTATTGGTCTGTCTCAAAAATCATTGATATTTCCAAAACATGATCCATTGGAGAGAGGTTTTCAAAGGTCCCTGAAGCGTTATTTATGGTTCCCCACAAGTTAAAGATCACTTTGCATAAGTCATAATGAATATAGCTGCTTCATTCAAGACCTAGGAGCAGCTTCGAAGGACAGGCCTAACTGAATATTCAAAGACTGAACAAGACACAAAGTGCAAACATGCCAGTCTCCTTACACAGCTAAGACCATGCCCAGACTGATTTACGATAACGTAAAGATGAAGCACCAAGACAAAGATGGTGGGCAGAAGGTCTATCATCGAGACATACTGAGAAAACCAGTTGAAAGTTCTGATGTGGAGCTTTTACAAGGTATGTCATTTACATCTGTAAACCATAATCTTTTTACAAAAAATGTTAAAATGTTAAATTCAGATTTTCAGTGATTCATACATAGACTTTCAATTTTCACTTCGAATTCGAATTTTTATGGGGGTGTGCACGGTGGCAGAGCCGTTAGCGCTCCTGCCTCCCAATAAGGAGATCTTGGGTTTGAATCCCGGACCAGACCAACATCACATGATCTCTCTGGGTGGAGTCTGCAGTCTGCATGTCCTCTCCGTGTTACGGTGGGTTCTCTGGCTTCCTCCCACTGTCCAAAGACATGCATGTGTAGGTTAATTGTCAACTCTACATTGCCCCTAGTTAATGAATGTGAGAGTGAATGGTTGTCTGTCCAAATGTCAGCCCTGCGATGAGTTGGCCACTGTCCAGGGTGTACCCCGGCTAAGGCCCAAAGTCACTGGGATAGGCTCCAGTCACACGTGTCATGTTTTGTTTTGGCAACAGGGGAAAAGGACCCAAACGCAGACAGCTCTGATGATGATGATGTGTGGAATGTTTATTCAGTACTGGCAGGCAGGCAGATAAACAAATGTAGGTAGGTAAAAAAATCCATTAGTGTGCAGGCAGACAAAAACCAACACATCAGGGATGGGGATGACGAACTGACAATAAACAACGGAAAAACCTCAACTTAAATACCTTCAGGCAGGACAAGCAAACAAGACACAGGTGAACACAATCATACAGGTGGAAACATTAAGGGCAATCAGACAGGAAGCAAAACTAACAGACACATGAGGGAACTGCCAAAGTACAAAATAAAACAGGAACTACAGAACCTAAACCCAAAACCCAGACAGAACAGACATTTTCAGAAAAAAACAAGAACTGCACAGCACAAAGAACTCAAAACCATACAGAAACTTCTGTAAAGACACATAAAACACGCAACTCAACCTATAACCACAACACTGGGTAATTTTTCTTGTATTTTGGGTTGTGGCAGCTTTACACTTCTTTTACTGATACTGGGATAAGTTTGACTCAATTTAACAAAGACAGAAAATAATACATAGACAGTTGACAAAAATGTACCAAAATTAACCTGAATTACAGAGTTAATGCAGTGGTCACAGGTAACCAAGTATATTTGGCTTACCTATTACAGCTCAGTTAAACTGAACCAATACCATGCTAAATACCACTACAAACCTCTACTGTATGTTTTAGCTAGTGCATAAATCAGTCCTTCCAGGATTTCGCGGGCCTTTTTCGTGATTGTTGCGGCCTAAAATGCCTGATGTTGCGGCCGCTTTTTTTAAAAGTTGAGATGAAAATTGCAATGTTTCGGCATTTGTTTTTCTAGGTTAAAACGGCAAAGGTAGATCGATTTTTACTTAAAGTGCTCATATTATGCTTTTTTGCTTTTTCCCTGTCCTTTATTGTGTTTTAATATCTTTTTTTGTGCATGTTATAGTTTTACAAAGGGGAAAACCCCAAAGTGCACCCTAAAGGGACGTACCATGTCCCACAGAAAAAACTGTTCACCATCTGCTGTATTGTAGTTCAGCCTTTACTTCAGAGGCAAATGTGCTTTTTGAGTAAACTTGAGCATTTCTGAAGCTAAAACGTTCTGCTGCGGTCTGAAATAAAACTGCTAAGGATTGGTAAGTGACGCCACCGTCTACGCGGACGTGTAGCCGACAGAGGCACTTCCGTATGACGGTGACCTCATGTACCGATCCTTGGCTGCACTGGAATAATGTTACAGACACGCGAGCTTGAGTTTACATATTCCGGTGATTCCAGAATAAGCTAACACAACCATTGAAAACGTTAACCTAGCTAGCCATCACAAGTCATTACAGTCTACAAACACCAGCCAGCAACTTGTCAACAGCTAACTTAGCTCGCTACTATTTCTTTACTGTATGTTGGCAGAAAGGGAGTAAAAGCTTCATTTAATGTGGAGTAACGTAACTGGTAGCTTAGCTCGCTACACGCTACACCAAGTGGCTGTGCACATCTTGCAATCACGGTCTTTTGCTGTTTTTTTTATGAGTAAATGTGAGATGTTGGCAGCACACATGTTTGCAGCGTCTTCTGAACAAAACAAGGAAGTGAGTTTGCTGATGTATGATGCCGCTTAGCAGGAGACAGCGATGATTGGTCAAAGTTGCAGAAAAGTTGCGGTGATTGGTCAAAATTGCGAGTCGCACTGAATTCATGGGGATTTGTTGTAATTGCGTTAATAGTTACGATTGCGACATCGCAAAATCCTGGAAGGACTGATAAATCAAATCAATGCACACGAAAAGAGCAGAGGTGGAAATTGACATATTGAGGTATTTGTACTTAAAGGGACATACCAGCAATTTGGTATTGCACTTCCAAGTTGGGGGACTTGGGAGAGATTGAATTAGTCCCTTAAGACTCTCCAGTTGTTTCAGAATAATGTGGCACGTGTAATGACAAGAACTAGGAAACGAGATCATCCTTCTCCTCACCTACAAAGCTCTTAATGGTCAGGCACCATCGTATCTTAAATAGATCAAAGTACCTTATTACCCGACTAGAACACTGCGCTCTCAGAATGCAGGGTTACTTGGGTTCCTAGAGTCTCCAAAAGTAGAACGGGAGCCAGAGTGTTCAGCTATCAAGATCCTCTCCTGTGGAATCAGATCCCAGTTCGGGTTCGGGAGGCAGACACCATCTCCACATCTAAGAATAGGCTCAAGACTTTCCTCTTTGATAAAGTTATAGTTAGGGCCGGCTCAGGTGAGTTCTGAACCATCCCTTAGTTATGCAGCTATAGGCCTAGACTGCTGGAAGACATTCCATGATGCACCTCTCTCCTCCTCTCCCTCTCCCTATGTATACATTCTTATCCCATTAATCCATGTTTCTAACTCGACATTTTCTCTCTCCTGTAGTTTTGTGCGCTCTCCTCTCTCCTTCTGTCAATTTCAGCAGGTATTTCTGCCTCCGGAGCTGCAGCGTCTGGATTTATGATTGTGAGCCACCTACTGCCCCACCGCTCAACGACAATTATTATAATTATTTTTATTAGTCTTATTACTATTATTATAAGTATTGTTCCTATCATTATCATCCCTACTATTATTACTATTGTATTAATATTAATATTACCACTACAATTACATCATTATTCTTTTTAATTTCTTTGTGGAATTTGAATTGTGCCCCCCACTTCTCTCTCTCGCTCTTCTTCTCTCTCTCTCTGTCTCAGCCCAACACGGCCGCCCACCTTGAGTCTGGTTCTGCCTGAAGTTTCTGCCTCTTAAAGGACATTTTTCCTTGCCACTGGGATTTGTTGGGTCTCTGTAAATAATATTATAAAGTACGGTCTAGACCTGCTCTATAGAAACAGTGCAGTGAGATAACTTCTGTTATGAATTTGTGCTACATAAATAAAATTGAATTCAACTGAAAAAAAAATGGTCCAAATTGATTGAGGAAAGGCAGAGATATCCTAACGTTTAGTCCCTAAATTATGAGTCAATCCCTTCTAGATCCTACATTTCCCCTAATGCAACTTGTTAGCATCTTACGTCTGATCCTCCCTGCCCGGTTAACACCAACGTCTTTTATAACTACACCCACAGTTTGTAACACAGGCTTTCTGTTAAAGAGTGAACCCTGATGACATCATCTGGGTTTTTTTTCAGACTTCAGAAAGCTTGTCAAGTGCTACAGAAGACATTATACAGCTGTTTTTATAGGCTGAGTAGTACTCTCCATGACGAGTAAACTGACCTTTATGTGTACAATCTGTGGAGTGCCCATTTAATTTCAGTATGTACTTAGTCTTATTTTTTATTATCAATTTATACATGTGCCATGTAAGTTGTGTACGGTGAAACAAATAAATCTGATGGCTTTATCCAATAAAAACATCCATAAGAGGATGTATACAGGACAGACACTGCCACTCAAAGCTACAGTTCAAATTGAGTCTGTACATTTCACTCTAATTTGCTGTGTCTCTGGCTTTGTAAATATGGCATCATCAAAGTCAACAATGAAAAGATGAGCATGTTGATTTGAGATTTGATGAGCAAAATGCAGCAGATGACATGGAACTGAACTAACTCATGGTAAAGTGGAGCATGTGTAGTAAATGACTGCAACTGCTTGGAGTGGCAGGCCTCATTTACCTGATTCAGTCAGTGACGTCAGCCAGCAGTTGAAAAACCAGTCATGTTTTTATTTTGCCTGTAATGTGATTAATTT
Source organism: Coreoperca whiteheadi (assembly GCA_011952105.1). Lineage (NCBI taxonomy): Eukaryota > Metazoa > Chordata > Actinopteri > Centrarchiformes > Sinipercidae > Coreoperca > Coreoperca whiteheadi. The sequence goes on along the minus strand of CM022473.1, from coordinate 8,410,059 downwards.
CTACACAATACAGACCCTGGCCTGCTTCTCTTCCTCCTGCTGCAGCCCCAGAGCAGACCCACTGACACCATCCTTAGGGGTGGGTCTGCCCCTTATGCTAAAAGCAATACATATTCATTTGGAAACAGACAATGTTCATGACAAGGATTAACAACAAAAAAATATTTTTTTGCCAACAAACAAAGCTGCCATCTGTCAATACAAAAGGGTGTCTGAGGTTTTACTGTTTCATCAGGATGCTTTATCAGCATCAGCTTCCACATCAGTTGTTTTTAATAATACATGTAAGAGCACACTGTGACAACACTATGCATTTTTAATCACCCAATTACAAAACAGTGGGATGTGGGCATGCTGTAAAATGTACACATTTACAACAAAAAGGTGCACACTTGTCCTTTCCTAGGCTGAATACCTCTCTGATTACAGGCGTCAGTAGCACGGTATTACATTCATGAAGAGGAGGGGTTGCTGGATAGTGTCAAACAGGGTAAAACATGCTGATCTGGAACAACAAGAACTACTTTTTCTAAAATACTTCCAGAGCCATGGAGAGTAGTGCTCATGCAGCCAAACAACATGGTCACAGACTCCACATGAGAAAAGTCCCACAGTCAACGGTGAAAACAAACTCACAATTTTGTCCTATTAGAATCTACACATTCGCTGATTTAGAGCATTTCTGAAAGGCTGCCTCTTTGCACAGAAACAAACAAACAGTAAAAGAAACTCCAAAAACCCCTCCTTAGTTAAACTACTGTCATCTTGCATTGTGTGACTGAGTGCAGTACTCCCATATCTGCTCCAGGCTCCAAGAATCCTCTGTTCTGCTGTTTCATTTACAGTGCCGGACAGGATGCACATGCTCTGTGTCCTCAAAGCCTCAGGTGGGAGCAAAAACAGGGCCAACACACACATTAGAAAAAAAGATCTACTCTTACGCACACAAGTGATTTCAGTCTTGAGTGCTGCTTAAAGGTCTCTCCCCATTAGAAAATAGAGGTCAGCACCATTAGGCCCACAACTAACACAGTAATCGTGTAGTAAAAAGAGCGCAGCTGGGTCACACTGGCAGCCCATTAATGTGTTTGGCTTTGAAAAAGACAGAAACTGACAGCCTCTCAGCAACTCTTGCTGCCGCTGAGCCAAAGTGACAGACAGGAGGGAAACTGGACTGTGAGAAACACACATTTTAGAGGCAGCTTGGTTTAAAAATTATGACTCATGTTGTAACCAGGTTGATTCAGTCCATTCCCCTTCCTTGGACTCTGCAGATAGTAATTACATTTATATATTTCTGGCATGCACTGACATTGTCAGATGGACAGTGAGCGTGTGGATGCAGCGTTGAGGCAGAACCCTACTCTGCCTTTTTGCTCGGATCTGGACTGGCATGGTGTGTCATGCCTGATCTGCACTCAGGCTCTTCTTCCTGTCTCTCCACTGCTGACTGTAAGAGCAGGTAGGATCTCTGATGACACTGATCACATTAGACGACATACAGTAGAGACCAATAACTGTTCCTGCTAAGTTAAGTTATATTGACTGATAAGTGTTTTTGGGGGCCAGCGCCTCTACTATTTTTAGATTCATGTCGCTGATCACTTTGTTCAACTTAACAGTTGATCATCAGGCAGTTTATGCACAGTTATAAATGCATGTTTTGGTTACTGTAAAGCCATTCTGGGTAGACTTTGACTACCCCGAGTGTTTGAACCAAAAAAGCCGCCAAACCCTTCATGGAAAGGTTGACAGCAACACATACACTGCACCAATTTTTACTATTACTAATTTTTCTATTAAAAACGTATACCATCAAAATACACTGAAAAAAATATAACCTTGACTCAACTTAAAAAAAACCCAAGAGGTAATAATTTCCACTAAATATTTTCAACTCGAATCAACATAATTAAATTTATGTAACTAAAATTGAATTTTCTAAGTCAGGACAAATCATTTTACCAGTGTTCTGCACTCTATTTAACCTGTAATAGGTAATTTCCTTCTTTAGAAATCTGACCACGATAAGGTGCAATATTGAAAGCTGCGGCCTACTCACCAAGAGAAATTTGAGGTTCAATGTCCTGAACAATAGACATGACAATAGAAAGAGGCAGGGTTTTTACCACCTTGGATTGATAACTGAACCTGAATCATTCCACAGTATACACTCACATTGGGGAGCAGGCCACCGATGCATGCTGGGAGATGCCTACCTCGGGATGCTACAATATAAACCCATTCAAACTATTGTTTTAGGTTGACTCATGTTTAATATTTGTCCTCTACCGATAAGACATACTAGTCAAAGTCTAAAATTAAAAATCTTAGATTACGAGAATTAATAACCTAATTTTAGACTGTTAGATTTACAAAATGTAAATTGAATGAACAACTGCTGTGTTATGGTTTTAGTTTCCAAAAATCACCTAGGAGCTTTACATCGCATTGAAGACTTTATAATCACTTCATATGTGACCCTGTGCATGGCTACTGTGTCTGTATGTGTGTATGTGCTAGAGTGCCAGAGAGTAGAAGAGAAGGTGTGACACAGATGCCCCATGTTTTTTATTTATCCTGAAGGTGTGACTAGCCTTGTTTGCTTATTTTTACATATCTATTTTCAGTGAGTCATCTTGGGCTGTGTCATCGTCACATTGATATTTCTCTCTAATCTGCGATATGTATTATTGTTAGTGTGGTAGGTGATACAGTATGTGTGTTTTAAATTAAGGATACGTCACAATGTCTGTATTGTCATGTTGGTGATGTAACATGCTTTCAATAAAAATTAAATACATCAAATAAAATAAAATCCCAAAACGAGTAAAGCAGCAGAAAAGTTGCCTTATTTGTAAAAATTGCATCAATGATCATCAAATGTGCTCAAAAGAAACAAATTAAAGTTACAATCTGTCTATCACTGGCAGTTTAACCTTTGATGTCTGGCGTCAACTGTAACTTACTTTAAAATAGATCACAAAGAACACAACAGAGACCCGTGCCTGTGAGAAATCCAAATGTTGTGACAATAACTTCTGTTCCCTAAAGAAGAGGAATGAGATTGCAACATATTATGTGATGCAGCTCTAACACTGGCTCTGGCTTGCATCATTCTTTCAACAAGTAAAACTGAGCGCACCGGGAGATACGGGACAACATGAATCCTCAATGGACCTGCACTCATGAGACAGCTAGTTACAGTGATACAGCTACGGTTCTGCTGCAGGTCAAGCCAATAACCTTATTTTACCCAGAGGGAAAATTGTTTGTACATTAATAATAAGAGCTGAAATAAACATCTCCAACATCATTATCTTGTTAAAAGAGCACTCCACTGATTAGCACAGCACTCCTATAACATTGCTGAAACCTGGCTGGGTCACAAAGAATATGTAACATATAAGCTTAAATGACTCCACTCCCAACAGTCATATTAATACTCACATTCCTCGATGCACCGGCCGAGGAGGTAGAGTTGCAGCTATCTTTTACTCAAGCATATTAATCAACCCTAAATTATAATTAATTCAAAAGGCTTGTTCTATGTCTTTCACACCCAACTTGGAAAACACGACAGCCCATTCAATTTGTTGTCGTGTACTTGGTTGTGTTCCGTATTCTGAGTTTCTAAGAGTTTTTATCAAGTTTAGTCCTTAAAACAGATAAAAGTAATTATTGAAGGTGATTTTAATCTCAAACATTGATGAACTAAACTAGAGCTCCAAACTCTTTGTACATTAGATGATTTTTACAGGGAAAGATTTACCACATACCAGGTGTGCACAACAGCAGATGAAAAGGATTCATGTATTGGATATGTTTTATCACAATTTATCAGTTACGCAGTAGGAAAACAAACATATTTTACCTGAAAATGCTAAACCACTTTATTGGTTTTTGGATGACAAAAGCCGAGATATAAAGCATCCATGATTTAAGTAAACCTGCCTGGTTCAGTGCAGAGTAGTGAACAATCCCATTAATTGAGCTGAACTCCTTGTAACAATAGATGCAGTAATATAGCTGTAATGTTTATGAGTTGTCATGGATTCAACTTAAAACTCTGGTCCAGTGGTCTGCTAAGCAAGCTAGGTGCTGTGGACGGAGCTGTCATGTTTTCCACAATTGTTATTTTCCCGTTGCACAGCAGGTGACAGCGTATTTCTTCTGGGATGAAATCCCCACGGGCACCGAGGGATTTGTGTTTATGTAGCGGCACTGGGGAGCCTGAGGACGTGACATGTGACTCCAGCCCAGCAGAGAGGATAGAGGAGCTTACACGCTGTCAACCATAAAGAAAAGGAAACTGGAACACCTGAATTTAGCTCTTTACATGTACTGTACACACGCATGGAATCAGATGAACATATATGTGAACCTATAGTATGCTCCACATCCTTTGCTTCTCCCTCTCTTTTTGACTTTCATACCCTACACACAGACATCAACGCACAAATATAACAATAAAAACAGCTATGTGTAATGTAAACTTTAAGGAGCTTAAAGAGAGATTTAGGAAGGATGTCACTCACACGTGTCTTCTGGGAAATGTGCGCGCACTACACTCAGACTCCTCCGTGACCTTTTTATATGTGATTTTGAAGTTTCTCCTTACTGCAAGATAACTGAGTCACATTATGTCAGCAGTGTAAAGGTTTGGAGAAAGGGCTCTGTGAGCTTGGCATGTATGGTGTGACAGTAACATGTGATATTATTTCAGAGTCCCCAGACAGATGGATATGGGGAAATATGACTGAATATGGGATTGTGGAAGAAGATTACTCATGGAGATTGTGAAATGTGTCATCTGCTAATCAGATTAAGAGCAGAATAATCCCTGATGAAAAAAAAAGGAAGTCATGTACAGTATCATCAACAAATACCACTGGAGAACATGCCCTTCCTCAAAATTTATGGAGGTTTGATCAAACTGTAATGCAAATTTTATTTGACATTGAAAGTCACAATTTGCAGGCTATAAAAGTCATTGCTAGGTGACTGACAACAAATATGAATGTGGCCTTGTTACCGTTTTTAAAAATTATCATAGTGTTTGTTTTCTTTTCATTTCCACTTTATTTTTAGGAAATATAAAAGAATAGATAACAAAAACATCAAAATGTTTAAACGTTGAATATCAGAAAATGGCTTACAAAGTTGTAAATTCCGTCTAGGTTGTTCAAAGTGACTCTTTTCATGAACTTGATAAACCTAAGCCCACTTGAAGGCACCAACAGTACCATTTGGGGATTTGCACCACTTCTGTTAAATATGGCTATTTAATAATCCAGTAAAATACAATTTTTAATTAAAGCTGCAAGCAGCGCTGAACAGGCCTTCGCAACATGTCGGCGCGTGCCGCAATCTCTGCATTGTTGCCAGACGTCAGTCGATGTGGCCTTGAATTTTCACGTGTTTTGGACACATCACAGGGGAGGTAAATGGCACTTTCTACGTGGTGCAAGACAACACCCACTAATTATACTTTATGTTCCAGTATATGAAGTGGGGACCGCACCCTGAAAATTTTGTCTAAATCAAATGAAAATTGTCACACAAGGCTAACTTTCTGTTGCCAGTAGGTGAAGCAATGCGTATAGTCCTAATTGTCATGTAGATGTCCTCAGGCCCGGACATATCACACATGTGAAATTTGGGGCTGATTGGAAAATGTACACTCAAGTTACAACAACAGCCTGTTTAATGGCAAATCACCACGGCAACAGTTATTGTTAAAAACTCACAATCTTCACTATTGAGCATCATCAGGGTTTTAAAATTTTAGGTGAATCTAGTTAATCTGCTAGGAGTGGTTTATATGGGTTTAGGGACAGTAACTTCCTTTTGCCAGTAAGTGGCGCAATAACTCCTAATTGGCATGTAGATGTCCTCAGGCCAAACATGTGCAATTTGGGGCAGATTGGACAATATCCACTCAAGTTACGCAACTTCCTGTGTCATAGCAAAACATTGTCATTTGACGCCACGGACATACTGTTTGACAAAAACTCGCAAGCTTCACAATCTAGCATCATCAATGTCTTAAATTAAGGGTCTTCTGAAATGGTTTTGAGGTGGGTGTGGCCAACATCCTAGAAGAAGTAAATCACAGGGTAAAACTTGACATTTCCTGTAGCCAATAGGTGGCACTATGACTGAGTGAATATTGGCATACGGATGTGTTCAGGGTGGGCCTGTTATCCAACATGTAAAAATTGGTGCAGATATGAGCATGTACACTGAAGTTACAAAAACTTCCTGTTTCATGGCAAATCCTATTTTCGACGGCATGCCACGGACACGCCCTTCAGCAAAAACTCACACAATTTTTCATCGACAAAGACTTTACATTGCACGGCGAAAATTTGGAGTCGATCAGATAAAATATCTAGGAGGAGTTAGTTAAAGTATGGAGCCAGTAAATGGCAAAAAATTTTTTGTAACATTGTAGGTGGCGCTATTGAGCAATTTTGCCACGCCCATACACGAGACCCATATGGCACATACATTTTCTGACAAACAATTGAAAGTGGCACAGCCATGAGCCATCTTCACGAAATTATTGATGCTAGAAGCTTAGTGATCTAGGGACTACTCATTAGTTGTTGCTGGAGAACTAACTGCTAACACATTAGCCAGGAGGGAACACGGTAGCGCTTGTCAGTCAAAATACCTCAAAACATTTTGCAAGACTACTTGGCTCAGTGATTATACAGAGGGGGTTAAATAACATAACAGTAACAGTCTATTTTGGACTCTCCGGCTCTCCATTCCTTCAAAGGTGTCTTAATGAGTATGAAATAAATGTGAATCATATGCTATGGCCTTCATAGTCACCAGATCTCAACCCACTGTAACACCAGAGAGATTTTGGAACGACATGTTAGACAGCACCACCGCCAAATTCATCAAATGAGGGAATATCTTTTAGAAAGAATGCTGTTCATCCCGCCAGTGGAGTTCCACACACTTGAAGAGTCTATGACTAAGGGCTCCGTGGCCTACTGTTTCAAAGGAGTGTGTCGTGGTGGAAAAACCAGTGGCGGCATGTGCAATCCTGGCTCCAGACAAACAAACTTTTACCTTTACAGATGCTGACAGAAATCTGAGGAGAAACACTCTCTCCATCATCTTAAAATAAGGAAATATGTCTCAAACTTGGTAGTATCTCATTTCATTAAGTGGCTAATTGTCATTGATTATAATCATATTGTTATTGATTGTGCTTATGAAAGCAGCATATGTGTTACATTATTTAGTGGGACTACATGAAAATACTATGGGAAAAATTGGTAATATTCAGTTGGTAAACACTATCAACAAGTACTGAATTATTTAAAAAAATATATGGATCTTCCAGGCCCATTACAAAATTCCTATAACATGCCTATTGCAACTTAAAACATACCTGAAAGGGTTTAGTGCTCCACAGTTAACTTATATATTTGGATTCTTGTTTTTATTTTGTAATGTCACTATAATATAAAATATATTCATATGATAAATCAAAAAAATATATATAGTCCTATGATATTCTCTGGCAACTGTGTTGTATTTATGACTTGTGACTTTATCCACATTTATCTTATCTTAATTTATCACATAGTAGCTACACACTATACCCAAGAAGCCAATGTGTTGGTTTTTCCATTGAATTTATCACCAATCTGTATGATGCACAAACTATCACCAAATGGTTATTGATAGTATCTTTCTTGTTAATACTGTAGATTCAGCACAGTGGCACATAAAGACTAACCTACCTAAAGATACACACGCACACATATAATGAACACACTCATGCACACTATAATGATGGGTAGTCCAGGTTATGAAGCAGATGTGTAGCACACTTACACACTTCCATGCTTCCTTATTTCCTCAAAATTTCTCTATCACCATCCACACCCATTTCCCATGGTCTTGCGTCTGTCCGAACACATCTTTCTGCATGGACAAGCCCATGCTGCATAGAGCGGGCAGGACAGCTGTCTGCCATGCATAATGTGTCCACTGAGAGCCCCTCGGGCAGCTGGAGACCCACAAGAGCCTTGGGCATACACCGAGGGTCCCAACACTATAGGAAGGTCTGCAAACATATGGTACTGTGCAGAGGTTTTCTTTGAATGTACCACCCACATGCAGAATTTGATTAAAATGCAATGAGGTCCTCGTGAGGGAGGGAAGGTGGCTCAGGTGGTCTGACAGTCATTATTGTCTTGTTATTGGCTGTCAGGCTGCTGATGCCACACTGAGATACATCTTCTCTATGTCAAAGGAATGTCATGAAATATGACTGCAGATTAATGAAAATATGAAAGATTTTCTTCAAGTCTAAGCATGCAATGAAGCACTACAAGCACAGAATATGTATCATCAAGTTTTTTTTTTTCATGTTTTATTTTAGTTACCTATTCAGGGATTGGGGCAGGGTTGCTTTGCTACCTGCTCAAAGCAACCTGATGCAACGTGAAACTGTCCAATATTCTCTCTATTCAGAAGAAAGGAAATTGGCTAATGGACAGGACCTTGTAATGGCCGTCACCCATATCAGGATGGTGTCACCTACACAAACAACAACACAAACTTTCACATTATTTTGATCAATTGTAAATTGTTAGTCTTCTCCCCGGGTCAAGAAAAATAAATTTCATGAATATAAAATTGTATGCCATAATCATCACTTTTCATTCTCTTTTAGGCTGCCTGCAGATTTTTTATAATAGCCCATTCCCTGGGCACATTTTCTCAAATCATGGTTTTGAAGTTGGCCTTTTACTCATTAGTCATGAATTTATGTGAAAACGCACACCATTGCATATTTTCTGACAGGCCAAACAGATTTGCAGTAAAATAATAATTTTAACTGAGATTGATGACTGAGCCACTTCCTGAATTCTTGCTCCTATTAAAGCATGAAAAGACCTTTTCTCTGAGGCAACACAGCCTATGACTATTGTCATATATTAAATTGCTTCTGGTCATAAAATTTTATTTACTAACATCATACATGAACTTTAAGACTGTTCACTATTTAAGGCCCATACTGAATCAATGGTAACCATTTGCTACAAATCACGAATATACGTCACAGTTGACTGTTTTGCAAACCGTGCTGCTGCATTTAGAAATGTAAATGTATTTATTCTACTCCTCCAAGCTCTCTTGGCTTTCATTTCTTTCTGTCCAGCATGATGATCTGCATCAGTTAGCAAAATCTTATTGATCTGCCAATGAAATGCAGATTTATTTTGAGGTTGTAGCCTTCCATCTACAATCTGTAAAAAAAACATCGAGGGCTTTCACAGGGTAAGCAATCATCGAGTATAATTGAGTTTAGGATGACAACATTTTATTAAATATATTTCATGCCACTCATTACCTTTCCAAGCCAATTCAATTTAAATTAATTCAAAATATAAAATGAAACTTAAATTTGCGGACTAATGACAGACATTTCTGGTAAACAGATACCCTAACTTAAATTTAAAGGCAGTCACTTTGGTTTCAGCATGACGTGGAAGAAACAAATCTATGTTGCCAGATCACGGGCACTATTCCTTGCTACAAGCAGACGCAAGTGCCATTTTAGATGTAACAAAAACAACATATCAGATCAACAAAGAAAACCAGTAGTGGCAAAGCACTTAGTCCTTTGCCTGCAGATTGATTGCTTTTCATTGTTGCCAGTTTGAATACTCTGATGCTCTGACCAGCAGCTTGGTTGAACGTGTGTTTGTGCGTGTGCACGTGTGTGTGTTTAGCGCCAACAGCCTGGCCAGGATTTGTGGGGAAGCCTGTTGAATCTTTATTTGGCGTCTGCTGTTTTCTATTTTGTTTTTTTCTGGTTTTTGAATGGATAGATGCACTGTAACTGGAGCTGAATACTGTACATTGTTGTGTGCTGATATACACTATGTTACAGTATGTACTGACAGGTAAAGGTTTCATGGTGATTTTGGTAAAATTTCATGGTTTCTCTTCATGCCTGATTCTCATTAAAGGGTTTAAAACTGGGAGGCAAATTTGCTTAAACAAAGCAAAACTTTAACCACTACATATCAGGGCTTTGGTGCAAGATGAGCCAGTGTAAATTGCAGACACATCAAAACGCTCTGTGTTTACTGCATCTGCTTAATGCAAGAATGACCACAATAACATCCAAGTGATGAGTTAGTTTATCCATCTGAAAGACATGGTTATAGCAGCTTCTATTACAGCTGAGAGATGTAACTCACTAAAATGGACATCTAATTGACAGGTTGTATTGGGTCTGTATATTAGTTAGTAGACAAGTGTCTTGAGGGGGCTTTTCATGTGCCTGAAGATGCTTGACATGTTGAAATTATTTCCCTGTTGGTCTTAAAAACCAAACCTAAATCGGATTACTTCAGCACAAATTGGCAGATATGAAATCAGCGAAGCAACTGTTCACAGTATAGAGAACAATCAAATACAGGCTTGTCAGCAGAACTATTTGCAAATAAATCTAAAATTTCAGATTGGCACTGAGCTTGACAAGCTTTTACTAGGTGAAACCCCAAAAGGATACAAGCTCCAACCAATTACAATCAATTCCAGGCAAGCAGCATGTGTACCACAGCAGACCGATGCATGAATCAGTGATATCTGTTAGGTGGCTGTCCATTGGGGAAATATAATCCAAGCAGCTGTTGCATTTAGCAGTTCCAGTAAGAGAAGTGAAGAAGCTACGAAAAGGACACATCTGCTGCAATTATACAGAAAATATGAAGAACTGTGCTGGAAAATGAAAAGTTTGAACTCATAAATTTTGCTTCATTCCAGCCACATGGCGCATTCAATTCATGCCACATGTTCTTCGGGTGTGTAGCAGCTGAAGAAAAAATAGTAGGGATGTTTGCACAGAGCTACATTTGTAGTGTTTTAAAAGAATAGTTTTCACAGTTTGGGAAATACACTTATTCACTTTCCTGCAGAGTTAGATCACAAAATCGATACCACTCATGTCTGTATGTTGAAGATGAAGCTAGAGCCTGGATACGGCTCTGAGAGCAGGATGAAACAGCTAGCCTAGCTAGCTGAAAGTTGTTGGCTCGGCAAAAATACAGTCATACAGTGCATAACCCCCCAAGAACCACGGCTTAAAACAACAATATATTACATGTTAATTTGTGAGCTTTACAGGTGTTGTTTGGCATATAGGGGGCATATACATAATGTATCCAACATGAAAATGTGATTTGGTGCTACTAACATATATCATATATACCGAACTTGGCCTCTAGTTCGTGGGTCCACATTTAAATCCTTCTTGCAACTATACCTGCTCAAATAATCAGTTTCACTTGGACATATGTCACATTATTGAAGCTAAAGTTTCATTGTAACTTTGGACAGAGCCTGGCTAGCTGTCCAGTCGTTATGCTATGCTTAGAAAAGTTAATCCTGGCTCTAGTTTAGTATTTTGTTCAGATATGAGATTACTGATCTTCTCATGTAACTCTAGGCAAGAAAGCAGATTAGCATATTATTTGTACCTTATATAATTCATCCAGGGCATTGTTTGCATTTAGCTTGAGAGCAAACAATGATGAATAAACAGAATAGTTAATTCAGCTGACACTGAAATGAGGCAGAAAAATAAGACTCTAATCAAAGCAGACTCAGCTGTAGGCTCCTGACAGCGAGGCTCTCACACTTCTTATGGCTTAACCAAGATTTATCACACTTAAGCAAGGCAAGAATCACTTGCGTTTCAACATGTGGCAGACGTAAGGAGTTGATCACCTAGTCAAAGGTGCCACTGAAACAGCTGGATCTTCAACAGCACCAGGCCGACCGGCTTAAAACCGAAAATAACTTTTCAAATAAATCTGAAAAAATTTTAAACATTACAATCTCATTCACTTTATGTTTTTAATTCAGCCAGCCCCTAATTTTCAGTTCGTGCTTACCAACTGATTTGAACAGACATTAAAAATGAGAATGTATTGTGTTACCTCCAGAATGTGGTGGAGGACCGCACAGCAGAACCACTCCTTGACCTTCACGGACTGATACAGAGCTTCTTCTGTGAGTCTTGAAGTTCTCCAAGTCTGAAAAAAAAACAAACGGCAGTAAATAAAATATCCCCACAAGTCAGAGGCTGATACATCTGATCCCTGAACACATGGAAGCACCGTCATGAACAAATGATTGTTTTTCTCACTCCTGTTGTTCTTGCTTCTTACGCCTATTCAAGGTCACAGCCTATGGAGTCTAAATCAGCGTACAGCAGGAGGGGAAACACTCACAACAGGTTGGCGGTTTATTATAGAGCTCACACAGATAAACACACCACACAGTCACATAGTACGAGACAGTTCCTGGCCTATATTTCTTTGGACTGTGGGAAGAAACTTAACCCTGACAAATACAGTTCATGTAAACTCCAAGGGCCAAGGTTCAAACCCACACTTTGTGTGAGACAACAGTGCAAACCACTGAACCACTGCAGCATCCTCATAAACAAATTATATACAAATACAACAACACAATTATCCTCTCTGTATCTATGCTAGTGTTAGGAACATTTTCAAGACTGAAGATTTTTTGGGTGGTAAACAGCTTTTGGCTTTCCCTCAGGCCAAATCACTCCTTGTGTGTGTGTCTGTGTATATTGTGGAAATCCAAGACTCACTGTGATGGTGTCACACGTATCAGAAAGAAGTGAATTAAAGGGTCCCAATGGGGACTTTTGCTGGAAGAAGACAGCAATTACAAAAACAGTTAACAATTTTATGTAAAGCAGCAACGCCAGGTAGAATGAATAAATGCTGCAAAGACGAAGAAACCCTGATTTTTCAAACATGTCTTCTACAAGGGTTTAAGCCTAAGGGATTTGAAAAAGTGTGCTAGTAAAGCAAACTGTACAAAAGCCCAAAACAAACAAAAGTACTAGTATGTAAGTATAGATAATATAGTCTGTTGTATTTATATGCATTTATTATGTTATATTTTGCTATTATTTAAATATGATGTCCAAGGAAGTGCTGTAGTACTATACAGTATACATTATATTAAGTTGTATTGGAAGGCAATATGCTTAATTAATAATATGAATGCAGAGGAACTGTACAGATAAATATGAATTTAACAGCACGCATGTTTGCCTTCCAGATCACTAGGCCTCCACATTGGGAATTTTACTATTTAGAAGTTTTACTATTTGTTTGATAGTGGCTGAACTGGTCCAGTATGTAACATTTAGGAGGATCTATTGGCAGAAATGGAATATAATATTCATAAGCATTTTTTCATTAGTGTATAACCACCTGAAAATAAGAATTGTTGTGTTTCCGTCACTTTTGACTGTGCTGTTTTTATCTATCCCCCTCCACAGAGGTCGCCATGTTGCACACTAGTGTTTCTTTAGTCCAGAACGGAAAAAACAATCACTGGCTCTAGATAGGGTAGAGTTTTGTGGCCACCATAGTTTCTCCTACATCCTTGGAATGGGAGGGTGAGATGAGCGGTAATCATGGTTGCAAACTGCAATTTCAATGCTAGATGCCACTAAATCCTACATACTGGACCTTTAATGTTGACTCGGCAATATTTAAGGTTTGCTATTTTCAATAAATGAAAACATTTAAAAAAATTACATTTCCATTGCATACAATAGGACCTTGTTTACTGCAAACTGCAGTGAACTGCATGGAGCAGGAAACAACTCATTTTGGGTGTGCAGGGACATAAAACCTGGGTGCTACTTTAAAAACATCTGGGAATATTTTGGTGAAAAACTATAAAAATATGATTATCTTTAGGAAGCTCCAGTGACCATGCTGAGACAGGAATAAACCTAAATAAAGTATTTTAAGATGGGTCTCTTATGACTTCTTGAAAAGCATTTCTAGGAAATCAAGAGATCGAGTAAAACTCAATCAAGCAATCATGTGGATTATTAGACATTTCCATCCTAATGGAGCATACATTTTAACAGAATTTTCAGAAAAATCACGAATAAAAAATGTGACTGAATAAACAAAAGAACTGTTCCCATATTTGCCTCACCTTAATATTGACTCTGTACAGTATGTAAGGCTTGTTATATTTAATTTTTTATTTTTTTTAAAAACAAATAAGGAAACTTATTATTTGGAATAAAAAAATGGTGAAAACTGAACAATCAGCAAACAAAAATGTGAATTATGTGGATTTCCAAAGTGTGCGTTTCTATCCAGCTACTGTTGTGCAAATATCAGTAGTTGGGTGCATCAAGAACAGCTGGTGGCGCTAATTCTCCAGTTGGATACCATTAAATCAACGCAGAAGAAGACTGCACAATAGGATGACATAATGAAAAGTGCGCCAATTCAAACTTGAAACAAACATTACAGAAAACATGATGGAAATGTAGCATTTATGTTTTTCCATCCACCTTCCATCTTCTTCCGATTATCCGGGGGGGGGCAGCAGTCTAAGCAGAGACGCCCAGACTTCCCTCTCCCCAGACACTTCCTCCAGCTCTTCCAGGGGAATGCCGAGGCGTTCCCAGGCCAGCCGAGAGACATAGTCCCTCCAGTGTGTTCTAGGTCTTCCCTGGGGAATCCTCCTACTTGGACATGCCCAGAACACTGCAGGGAGGATTCCGGGAGGCATCCGAGACAGATGCCCGAGCCACCTCATCTGGCTCCTCTTGATGTGGAGGAGCAGTGGCTCTACTCTGAGCTCCTCCCAATGACCGAGCTCCTCACCCTATCTCTAAGTGAGCGCCCAGACATTCAATGGAGGAAACTCATTTCGGCTGCCTGTATCCAGGATCTTGTCCTTTCGGTCATGACCCAAAGCTCATGACCATAGGTGAGAGTAGGAATGTAGATTGACTGGTAAATAGAGAGCTTTGCCTTGCAGCTCAACTTGTTCTTCACCACAACAGGCCGGCATATCGACTGCATCACTGCAGAGGATACAGCGATCTGCCTGTTGATCTCCCGCTCCGTCCTTGCCTCACTCGTGAACAAGACCCCAAGATACTTAAACTCCTCCACTTGAGGCAGGAGCTCTCCACCAACCTGAAGGGAACAAGCCACCTTTTTTCAGCTGAGAACCATGGCCTTGGACTTGGACCGCTTCACACTCGGCTGTAAACCGTCCCAGTGCACACTGAAGGTCCTGGTTTGATGAAGCCAGCTGGACAGCATCATCTTCAAAAAGCAGAGACAAGATCCTCTGGTCACCAAACCGGACTATCCTCCAGCCCCTGGCTGCGCTTAGAAATCCTGTCGATATAAATAATGAACAGGTCCTGTGACAAAGGGCAGCCCAGCCGGAGTCCAACATGCACCGGGAACAAGTCTGGCTTACTGCCGGCAATGCAAACCAAACTCCTGCTCTGGTCGTATAGGGACTGGACAGCACTTAGCAGAGGGCCCCGGACCCTATACTTTCAGAGCACCCCCCACAGGTCGCTGCGAGGGACACCGTCGAATACCTTCTCCAGATCCACAAAGCATATGTGGACTGGTTGGGCAAACTCCCATGAACCCTCCAGCACCCTGGAGAGGGTATAGAGATGGTCCAGTGTTCCACGACTGGGACGAAAACCCCGTTATTCCTCTTGAATCCGAGGTTGGACTATCGGCTGATTCACCTTTCCAGTACCCTGGCATAGACTTTTCCAGGGAGGCTGATGAGGAGGTAGAGGGTGTGTTCCAACTATATGGGGATCACTCTCCACAGCCATTTTTGGTTTTTTCATATATTAATTTGAGGAAGGTTACAGTCTCCACTTCACTCCACACAGATCTGATGTTTTCGTCTGCCAGTATTTTTTATCTCTTCAGTGGAGCAGAAGCTTCAGTGAACATTAAGTCACATGCTTCATGTACGTCATAATTTATTTGCTGTCTGTTTCCATTGCACTTTATTGCATTTAGTTTTTATTAATACACCAACTGTTCAACCTCAGCCAAGCATAAACACTTTTTGGCAATATTTTGAGTGTTTTAAGTGAAAATTGAAAAATGCGCATACAAACAGGTGGCTGGAAAAGCACTTCATCGGGAGCACCTGCTTTGTTTACATCAGAGTCAATTCCAAGTAGTGCCTCCTTCCTTGTTTTTATATTATCTCTGTGCTTTTATTTCCTTTCCTGGTTTTAAAAGTCACATTCAGTGAGGCATGTTAGGCATGTTGCATGTAGCAGAGGACACAGTTTTACCTGCTAAATATTTGCATACAGGAAGAGACACAGTTGAGAGAGTTGGAAAATCAAAAGCATCAGAACTATTACTGTACCTTTTAGCTTTATGTAGTAATTCCAAATAATAAATGGTAGTCCTGCATGAGCTAAATGCATTATGAAAAAAAAGAGTTGAAACCAATAGTGACACATACCCACTAATATGAGCCAAACAGCAATCTGCAGCCCTGCTGCTAAGCAGAGACGACTTTGGCGGGTCACACATGAGGGATTTTAATAGCTCTAGTGGTAATCAGGTTACGTTTCATCCATCACGCGCACCACCATTGAACATTACAAAGCTATTCCTTGTATGGTTTTGACACCAAAAGTACTGTTAAACTGTAGTAATTTTCATTTGACAATTGATGGAAACAATAGCAGGTCATAACCACTTCCAATGATTCGATGCACTAATGGTGTATATCCTGGTAGAGCTCAGTAAATGTAATTCACGTCTGCACTGATAACTTGGGTGGGAGGAGGATAAATATGTTCCTAGTGGAACTACTTAAATCTGAGGACAGCAAGGCAATTTAATATAATGATGTACAGAAAGAAACAGCAGGAAAACATTGCACTACAATTTGTAGTATTTGATTATTCTCATTTATGTTTTCTTGTATTTAGTTTCCACATTTAGGATGCCTGCTTTGACCTCAAAGTGCATTAATAAATGTGCTTTTAACAAAAGAATAGACAACAGTGAATTAATGTATGAAGACAGGTGATAGAGTCTCACATTTATCCATACATATTGTTCAAATTGGATTAGTTAACCTTAATTAACCTTGCACTTTAATATGCAACATATTCTCAAGTCACTGCGAGCAGCGGTGCAGACATGAGTGCTCTCTTTGCAGACCTGCTCATTGCAAAACTGCAACCAATCCACTTTCAAATGAGATTACTGATTAGTTCAGCTCCAAGTGATGTTAATGCAAAATTATTGGGCTCACTGATTTATGAAGAGGACTATAAGGTCGGTTAATATATGTCATATTGGCTGCAGGACGAGTCAATTAAGAAGCAGCTTTTAATTATTTCTTTAAACGTAAATCTCTTTTTAACCGAGCATAGTTTGACTAATAGCTATTTGAGACTCTTAATCCCTATTAAGAAAGCAGTTCCTAATATTTTTCTAAAGATTGATGCCAGACTTGCACTTCAGAGTCAATTTGATGTGTCTACCTCAGGGATGTAAAGGCTGGATGCAAAATCTCTTGTTCAAGCTATATGGAGACATTTACATATGCCATCTTTAAAATAATTCACTATAATATTACCTGGATTTTATTTATTTAAACCAGTGTGTGGGTGTTGCATTTTAAAGAGGACAACTAATTGTAAAGTTGTTTCCATTTATTGAGTATCTATAATGTCCAAAATACCTTCCAGTCTCCTTGGTATCACTACAGTAGATTTATTGTGACGTTAGTGGATAGCAAAAAAAATAAAAATGAAACTGCAGCAAGATTTGCTTTTGTTTTCCTCTCCGTGCCTCTGGGATGTTTGCACCTCACCTCAGTCAGGTACAGGAGCTGAGAAAAGCATTTTGGACGGCCCAAATGCCTTCCCTGTGTATACACGTGGAGGACACTATGGATTACTCCACATTTAAAAGCAAGTTGTCAAAACACACCTTTACGAGTCCACCGCTGAGAACGTGTTACAAAGCGAGGCAAGAGGTTCATGTTGCCTCACAACTAGCTGTTTCGATGGAGTGTGAGCCCCCCAGGAGCCGATTGTAACGGGTATTGTTTGTGCTCCAGTTGCCCACCAGCTGCAACAGAAACTGAGTCACTGTGCTGCAGTGGGTTTCATCAAGGACTGTTTGTGTGTGTGTAGCGGGAGCGCAGGTGTGTGACAATGAAGGACTCCAAACTTTAAGAGATAAACTGAAAGAGAGTGAGACAGCCACCGCCTACAGAGGAAGTAGTTTGGTGTAGCAGTATACTAAATAACACTATGACAGGATTTATTTTCAGTCCATGATTGCAGTTAGGTTAAATGGCATGTTTCTCACCTTTGTAAACAGACTCCTGCGTGCATTGACAGACTTCAAAGGGTGACCAAAAATGTGGGATTTTTTATTACTTGTTTTTGGCAGTTGCTGAATGACCTGACTGTATGATGATGATTTTATTTATCATACAAAAGTGGGGTAGCAAACCCACAACTTTACTCCCCCTAACTGATTAGTGGCGATGCATTTGCTCCACTTGCTCCATTGCTCAGGCGCCTATGACCGTGACCTATAACTCCATGGACTGTACACATGCAGCCAAATAAAATAGACCTACTACATACCTGTCTAGAATGAAGGGGGGCAATTCAGGATCTGTTATGAATCCTTTCAAATCCAACAATTCTCTCCAACTGTTCAATCGCAGACAAAGGTTGCAGCATGTTTTCGAGTAAATCGGGCTCAGTGACAGGCATTTAGAATATCTATATAGAAATAGCCAATCTTCTTGCTGATGGTCTCGTTTGCTTATGCAGGTCATATAGAGACATAGTTTTCCCCAGCAGAATTATATTCACAGTTAACTCTCTCAACTTTCCCGTTTTCCTTGTATAATACTGGATAGTTTTACTTCTTGTGGCCAATAAAATTGTAAAACATAGTTCTTATAGATATAATAAGATGACAAATTCAAAGTCACATCTTGAATTCTGGTAAGAGTAAACAGTCATTTCTATTCTATGATAAACCCTCAGTGCTACGAACTCTGATGAATATATATGTATATGCTACCCTAATGCATTGATTAAATCTACTACACTCAGTAATTTAATCTGTAGGAGGTCTGTTTCTTGTATACAGCCTCTCAAATGTGAATTATTACCATCAAAGTGGGAAAAAAAGTGCAGGATTAAACTGCTCATAACGTGTAAATCCCCTCAAATTGGTGAAGGACCTTTGTCCCTGGTCCTTCGGAAAACAACACACAGTCTCCAAACCAGAATAATTGAGCATCTGAGTGCAGTCTATCGAGTGGATGACAAATTCGCTGTCTACAGTCATTTATACTCTGCAAATCACTGTCCCTCCAAATTATATTTTCTGGGCTGTGAAAAAGTTGGCCAACACTGGCGGGATGGTGACCAACTCATAAAAGTGATTAAAAAAGAAAGACAGAGCAAAGATGTCGGAAGATCTAAATTTAAGATGTTTTTTTGGAGATTTCTGAAGTGTGTAGAATTCAATCTGGCCTCCATGCTTAAATTAGGCCATTTATTTTTATAGCTTGTCATATTTTACAATTTGCTACTTTTCAGTAACTTTTTAAGGAACACTGCCTGTCTGGTTATCTCTCAACTGTCACTCAAAGGTAATTCATGTTGTAGCAAGGCTAATTGACTTCCCTGTTATCATTTGGGTTTATCTCTTGTTGATGTTACTCATCAGAGATCACTGATGAGAGCTTGTAGCTGAAATATATGCTCTGCTTTTTCTTCACCTCTGCACCTTTAGTTACGAGAATGATCTTGGCTGTACATCAGTCCTTTTTCCACTCCTTGAAGTGCAGTAAAAATCTACAAATAGGAAGCCAGTCTTTTCTTAACGAAACACTTTGAATTGATGGACAAAATACTGTTTTTTGAGATTTGTAGAAACAATCTGGCCACTCCAAAATGGCAACAGAAGCTTTTTTTTGAGTGGCCCCACCACTTACTTTCATCTGAAGGCACGATAGAAGGTTAGATAAAAGCAACCAAGCCTCTCGAAAACGCGAGCCTACAAAGTAGACAAGAGCAAGAGACATCTAAGGTACTGAATTTATTCCAAAAAAAGTATTTTTGGCATTATTTTTTGGCTGAGATCAAAGCGTTTGTGATTTGTGAAGGGGTGTTGTGTACTTCACTAAAGCCACTGATTGTCCCTGTCCACATCCAAAGACGTGGCCTCACCCTTGCTGAAAGCATGCTGCACCAGTGATAAAACCCAACACTACCCCACCTACCTCCCCATCCCTTCATCCACTTTTACCAGCAAATAAAGACCAAAATAAGTATTATTGTGAAAGGGGCTGGAAGAGAGCGGCAAAAAGCATAATTTACAATATGTAATGGCCAATGCCTTCAAATGCAGGATGGACATCGTGAGCAGGTTTGACTAAAGGCATGCTTTTCAGAGCGCAGAAAATAAAAAAAGAAAAGAAAATATGAAAGCACAAATTTTGCCTGCAAGGAACAGCTCAGATAACATACACATATATATAAGATTAAATGTGTCACAAAAAGGAACAGCAGTGAATATCATTTCAAATTTTTTGCAAACAATTAAAAAATTTTGTTTTCCACTTCAATCGTACACAAAAGCCCCAGTGTAATTTTCAAAAAGGAATTTGCTAACAATGATAAATAGCCTAAGAAGAACTAAATGTGATTTCCCATCTAGATCTATTAGCATAACTTGGGCTGGCATTACAAACAATGATCCATATTAGGCTGATGATCACATCTGAGCTTTCTAAATGCCAGCAAAACTTATCATACTTCAACAAGCCTGGCCAACCGTGACTGAGTTTTATTACAACCTATGACTCCTTAAGCATGCTCTTTGTCTTCAAGTGGATGGTAGGTAATGTGAGTGTCTGTGTAAATGGTAAATGGATTGTACTTGTATAGCGCCTTTCTAGTCTTCAGACCACTCTAAGAGCTTAACACTACATATCACATCCACTTCATTCACACACATTCATACTGATGGGCAGGCGCCAACTGCATTCGGTTTATCTAGGTGTTACTAAGGAAATGGAAACTAGTATACTTGGGTGAGATTAAAAAAACACATTTGACCAGGTCATGCGCCAAACAGCAAATTGTTCAATTCAATTAAAATCAAAATACCCGATTCATCCCTCCACATGAGTGATAGTAGTAAGATGTCTCCGTTAAACAACAATTTGTTGTCCTTTAGACAGAAAGTGATGTAAAGAAGTGTAATAGGTTACTTACACCTACATTCATGGTATAAAAAGTATAAAATATTGTCACTGTAATCTTCTAAGGAGTTAAGTTGTGTAGACGTTACAGATGCGGCTGAGCCTTTTTGACAATGGCATCTGTCACAAAATCTCAATCTGTCATCAAGCACACTTCCTAACTATTTGCACATCTGGCTGTTATTTATCTCAAAAACAGTAAATCTTAAGTATGTTATGTCACCTTATAGCAGGTCCTCAAGAGAGATATCGTGATAGTGTAGTGCAGATAAAACGTAAAGCCAGAGTATACCCATTAGCTATTTACACCTCATTAACTAAGTCAATATACTCACTCCACATTATCACAACATCTGAGAGGAGTCTAGAGGATTTATTTGCATTTAAATGAGGTATTCATGTTTCCCCTCAAGGCTTTAAAGCCTACTTTGGTGACTTCAGGAATTTTCACTCCTATATTCCTATATGCTTAGCAAAATATGAGCTAGTCTGACAGTGCTGAGACACTATGTAAGTAACTGAATTTAAACTCCCACGCAAAACAGGATATGTTTCAAGGCAAGCTCCATTTTCAAGAATGTTTCTCTTGAGAGCTGGACCTTCTTGACATCAATGATCTTGTAATGGTGTCGTGGAAACTTCAACACTGAATAAGCTCATCATTGCATTCAAAGGAAGCCCTCTCAGTGCCACTGGTATAAGAGCCCCACACTGTAATTCCAATATTGAATATACAGCCTGTTCATCAGTATGAATTATGGGTGTACATCTTTTACATAATCACTGATAGAATCAATAGACATACTAATCAAGGGCAGCAAGTATTGAGCGGGAGCACCCACTGCCCATCAGTTATCCTTGCCTCAGGGGGTAGACAGCCACAACCCTCACAAAGAGTAGCATCATCCATCAAAAGTTTGTGACACGAAGAGGAATACTGAAGGATTTGGAATCCTGCCAATTTCAAAGAACAACCTTGAAGGCATTGTGGAGCATGTAGACTAGCAAGTGTTAACCAAGGACTATCATTTTGCAAATAAACTGAGTTTCATGGTACAGTGTGTTTACTCTTGTCAACAGAATATATAATATATGTAGAAGTTCAGGAAGCAAGGTAGAGCACTTGCACATAGCTTAGAAAATATATTTTCTGTTGGTTTTCAGTTGTTTATAGCAAGACCGTGAATATTAAAATCATGTGAGTGGCATTATTATATTAAAAAACCCAAAACTGAAGTTTAAAATTTTCTTGGAAATGTGTGATTTAGACCAACATGTAGGTCTAAACTGAACCAACACCATTATCATGCAGTTTACGATGCTCAGTGACTTCAGCAGAACCATTAATGCATTTTAGAAAGATTACTCACCAGGAACAAGATTAAGACACCACTGCTGGCTATTTAATTAAAGAAAAAGGCCGAATTCCCTCACACTCTGAGCTAAATGACTAAATTATAAGGCAGAGCAGGTTCAGTTGAACAACAATGCTCTCCTGAAAACAGGAACTCCTGCTCCCAATGACTCACTATCAGGATTTCATTATCAATTTTAAGACGAGTTCTAAATTAAATAAAACATTTTGTGACAACCTATAAGTGTATTCCAGTTTGGAATCACTAACCCGCCTTCATGTGTGAAGTAAATGTTCAAATAGTTTTGAACTTCTTGCACTTGGTGGATTTTACCTGAACAATATGCCACAATATTAAAAACATTTAAAATTTTCATTTTTCGAAACACTCATCCTGCCATGTACAGATAATAAAATATTAAGGCAACAAATGACAACGAAACATGGCAGATTCCAATTAATGCATGAGTTAATTCATTAATGATTAAGGTAAATTGGCTAAACCTTTTAAAATGTTTTTTTGGATGCATTCCTGTTATGTAAAATCATAGGTAGATATCTAGAATAACATATGAATTGATAACGTTCACCTTAACCATAACATACTTTTCTATTCAGTGTTTCTGCCTATATTGGTGCTTATACATGCTGCTTAATGTATGCATGTAGACAAGGAGCCACATTAGGATTTATTTGGAGTTGTTTGTTGGGACTCAACAGATGAGTTCATTCATGTGGATGATTTTAACTGAACTTTGATTTAAGGACTGCATTCCCATTATCAATCCTGAGACAGTGAATGCAGCCATTGACGTCTTTCTAATGTGTGACCCGGAAGTCACCAAGTCAACTAAACAGGTCAATGACCTCTGCCTCTCTCTCTCTTCCCTCTGCTTTGCACGTTGTCCAGTCTCTCTTCCTCCTGGCTTCGCTCCAGCCAGCAGCAGACCGCTGCTTGCACCAGCGTAAATCTGCCGGAGCAGACTCCTGATAAAAGGATAAAGGGTTAGGCCGCAACACAGAAGCCTGCCTTCCTTCAGAACCAAACTCTCACTCTTATAGCAGCGATGCGAGATCCTCCATAAGATTGTTGTAACAAAGTTCAGTGCTAACGGCTATTACACACGGTTTGGCAGCTAACTTTAAGAAACAATGAAGCAGCTTAGGACTAAGCTAAATGTATGGAGGACAACAGACAACAGGAGAGCGAGTGTCTTCCCCCACCTGCAGATGGACACTGCAACAGACGCTTTCTATAGCATAACCACAACTCTTCTCCTGCCTGGCCGGGATAGATGGACGCTGGACGTCCCAAACCATATGCTCTTCTTCCCTGCAGACTGGTAACAACCACTGGGCATAGCATGTTAGTTTACCAGGGAACTTAGCATAGTTAAGTACAGAACTGTTTAGTTAAGATGATGTTCTGGAATCAGGTGTTGCAACTAGTTGGCGCTGTTCAGGAAGCTGTTAGTTGATGGGAAGAAGAAGGAGAGGGAGAGAGTGAGGAGGCTCGAGCGGAAATGTAATGTTGAGGTAATGTGACTGGGCTGTTGTCGGACTTGACTAAAAGTTATGAGGAAATCCCAAGACGTGTCAGATTGATTTATTCCTTTTCACACACCCACGTCGCTTACACTGGTGGCAGCGGTGGGTGATTCTCCGGTGGAATTTCGTTCGTTGGGATTCGGCTCAATTTTGTAAGTCCCTGAAGCTATAGCTTCAAGTGAGTTTAGAAACTGTTTTTTGGTCATCTAATTATGTTTAAGAGCTAAAGAAAATCACAAAGCAGGATGTCATGTCTGAAGAGGGGGCACCCACCGCTGATGCGCAGCAAGCCAACGCGAGCACAAGTGGAGCTTCAGCGCAAGTTTTGCTGCCTTTCAGCGGAGCACAGGGAGCGCCACGTGGCATTCCCTTGCCGCCTCCATTTCACAATGATGGCCGGGAATCTTTTCAACTATGGGCTCGCCGCTATGAGGTAATTCAGGAGGCCCATTACAAGGATAGCAGTGTGGATTTGAATACAGTGTTAGCATCTGAGTTACCCAGTAGACTATCACCACAACAGTGCTCTTATGTTGAAGCAAAGAGAAACTTGCAGACAGCTTTTGGCCAAAAAGATGTAATAGCGTAATTTCAAACATTCCCTTATGCCCGCAATAGACTGCCTAATGAAGCAATGGAAGTTTATGCTGCTGATGTATGGAGGCTTGTCAAAGAAGCTTTCCCAGAGTTTGAGCACAAGACTTCAGAGTATTTGAAAATTTCTTGTTTTATTGCTGGTCTGGATCAGGAGCTTCAAGTCAAGTGTCATGAAAGAGGAGTTTAAACTTTCACTGAGGCTTTCAAAGTCACCTACCAAGCTGAGCACGCTTGCCACACAGCTACATTAGTAATGCCAGTGTCCTCAGCTAATGTCGCAATAAGAAATGCTGCCCCCATGCAATCAGTAAAATCTGTACGTGAAACTGACACTGAACTCCAGAACCTTACTTCTATTGTTAAAGACTTAAGTAATGGCCTGGATGAACTGAAACTTAAGCTGGATGAGCAAAACAGTGTGCTCCACCGTGATGTGCACATGCATGAGCGTCCTCACAGATCTCCCTCACCTTATGAGAGAAGCCCAAATAGACCCACAAATGCTTGAAGCTCAGGCTACAGTAATTCCCCATCCAGATATTCGCGTTCACACCAGGTTTCTTCCACTCATGTTATTCGCCTCTATCAGGACTATGCTCACAGGGAACCTGACTGGAAGCAACAAAGATCCCACCTACTCATACCATGCCTTTAGTCCTTATGAGAAAAAGAGAGGGAAACAAACTTCTCACAATAGACCCTACTATGACTCTTGTCACCGAAGCCTGAGTCCCTATCCCAAACATGTTTCATTCGAAAAGTATGGAGACCAAAGTAAAGCACGTAATCCAAAGGACTACCTTTGAACCCTACCAGAACTGCCTACAAACATCACGGCAGGTTTCAACAGGGAAACGTCCATTAGCTGCTGAGGCGGGGCGCTCATCAGCTACTTCTCTAGAAGCCCCAGATATCTGCCTCATTGAAATAATAGACAACATCTGTGTACCACCGACCCCTAGTGGTCGTACAGATATGACAATTCCTTCGACTGAAACTGAGAAAATTGAAGCCAGTGAAGTACAGATTTCACCTCCTATGTAAATGGAATTGTTGAGGACACTGGAATGCACATCATGCTACATACGGTTTCCACTATTTCATTCATCAGACGTTACTTATGTGATTTCATTAGGATTTATTGTTGTGATGCGTTTCAATCTGTTAGGTTAATCTGGTAGCCACTGCTAAATTGAAGTTAATTTGTAATGCTACACCCAGGGTCTTTGCATTCTAAATAACTCCTTTTAACTTGGTACTATTAGCTTACAGACCACCTTTACCTGCTAGCACACAAACACACTCCTTATGTTGGTCTTCAGCAGAGCCAAATTGTGACCTAAATGGCCTTACCGCCATCTTTACATTTCCCTTTGTCTAGCCATGCAGCTACTGCTTAGCTTCACCGCCACTTGTACCAGTGTAACGTTAATAAAGTCACACTCTTTCAACTAGATGGTCTCGCCGCCATTTGACCAATTTTACATCCAAGCAGCCATCTTCGACATGCGCACACACACACACACACACACACACACACACACACACACACACACACCTTTTGTCTGAATCTAAGTGTATTTAGAGATAGTCTTCATAGTGTATTTTTTTTGCTTTGTTTATCTTTTTAAAAAAAATGCTTGTGTGTAATTGTGCTGCCTTCTTTAATGTTGCACAAGAGTGAATGATTTGCCAACCTCTTCTATGTTGAATTCCAAATCCTTTAATCCTTTAGCTATTAATGGTAATTCTGGTTGTAATTATTAATTTAATTATTAATTTGAGTTCCAAATTGATAGTTTAGTGTATTTTATAAGACTCAATCAATACATTGTACATCATTTACTTTCAGTTTAAAGGTGGTGCTCCAAGTTCTTTATTAATTAAAGTCATTATTTAGGGTTTATTTTTGATAATCTTGATAGCCAGCTCTAATTGATTGCACCAACACAACTTGGTGCCCCTTTAATCATGGTAAACCCCAACACGTGTTTCCAGCCACCTGATGATTGTAAATCTATTATTTTCTTGCTTTCTAGCTCAGTTTTCGTGTCCACCAACCATGGAGAAATGTCTGGGTCTTTAGCTGTTAAATGCTCTACGATGTTTACCAGCCAAACTGAATTTCTTAAGAAATTAGTAGAGTTAGGTGTTGAATGTTCAGGACTGCCCAAAAGAGAAAGAATACTCACTTTGAATCACACCACTAATTTGTACAGTTTGTTTCAAGTCTGTTCACTCAGAGGAATCTTGCATATTTATCATACAGAGACGTTTTGACAATGGATCTCACAATTCTGTGGCTCATCCCAGAGATTGCCAAGAAATCGGAGGCTACCAACCCGGCTCTGCAGCGTCAAGCTCATAAAAAAAGAAGGGGGAAGAGAGTTGGGCTAAGGGTTAATTAAACTAACACTAACTTCTTTTTTTTGGCTATCTTTACCCAGCATTTTCGCCAATGATCATCATTTACAAAAGGAATGCAACATCATGATGAAAAAAACATGGCTCAACAGTGGCATTCCCAAGAGTGGCATTGAGCTAATGGGGCACTACCTCATCCTGGACGGATAGAACAGCTGATTCAATTCAATTCAATTTTATTTATATAGCCCATTTTCAGAAATCACAATTTGCCTCAAAGGGCTTTACAGTCTGTACAACATATGTGAGAGAGGTGCATCATGGGAAGTCTCCCGACAGTCTAGGACTAAAGCAGTATAGCTAAGGGAACAGCTGATGACTCCGGTAAGGCCAGAGGTGGGGGACTGTGCATTTACGTAAACAAAGCTTGGACACTGCTACAATCAAGAGTCACTGCTCTGCTAACCTAAAATACCTTGTGGCTAAGCTCAGACCTCTACTATCTGCCCTAAGAGTTTACATCTACTGTTGTGACTGCAGCATATATCCCCCTGATGCTAATACTAAACTTGCTATGAAAGAACTGCATACTGCCATTAGCAAACAACAGACTATATACTTGGAGGCAACATTCATTGTTGCGGGACACTTCAACCACTCCAACCTGAAGACTGTACTCCTCAAATTCCACTAAAATGTCTCCTGCCCCACTTGAGGAGACAAGACCTTGAATGGCATTTACAAAAACATGGCATACAAAGCCATCACCCTCCTCCACCTAGGACAGTCTAACCACTTCTAATTGTTTCTACTCCCCAAGTACACACCACTCATTAATCAGAATCAGAAATACTTTATTAATCCCAGAGGGGAAACTCTTTGTAACAGCAGCTCACTATCACGTCAGTGCACACAAGAATGGAAGTACTAAGCAAGACAAAAAGCAAAAATATAACACACTATAATACAGGTAAGTACAAAATGGGTATAAGTATACATTTTAAATTAAATAAGTATGATGTACAAAGTGGTTGAGGTTAATAGTGCATGAGCTGTCAATTACATGTAGCTTATTAACAATATAAAATTGGATGGAGGATATTGCACAGCCGTACTAGAAGTATCAATAAGTATCACAAATTCAATTTAAAACAGGGTGTATTGCACAGTAGTTTAAGCACCGAATATTCTCAAATTATGTCCAGTATTGCAGAGATGTTCATGATCGGTGTCCAGTTTAGTGACTGAGGGTCATATCAACTAACACTTAGAGGGAGGAGTTATAGAGTTTTATGGCCACAGGCAGGAATGACTTCCTGTGGCGCTCTGTGGTGCATTTTCGGAGGATGAGTCTTCCGCTGAAGGTACTCCTTTGCTTGACCAGCACGTCATGGAGTGAGTGGGAGACACTGTCCAGGATGGCATGTAGTTTGGCCAGTATCCTCCTCTCTGACACCACCGACAGAGAGTTCAGCTCCACCCCAACAATGTCACTGGCCTTACGGATCAGTTTATTGTGTCTGTCCGCTTCCCCCAGCATGCAACAGCACACAGGATAGCACTGGCCACCACAGACTCGTAAAACATCCTCAGCATTGTCCGGCAGATGTAGAAGGACCTCAGCCTCCTCAGAAAATAGAGGTGGCTCTGGCCCTTCCTGTACAGAGCTTGAGTGTTCTTAGCCCAGTCCAGTTTGTTGTCTATGTGTAATCCCAGATACTTGTAATCCTCAACGATGTCCAGGCTGACCCCCTGGATGGAAACCAAACATGTGAAACCTTCAGTGCGAACTGTTAAAGTGTGTCCAGAGGGAGCAGACACTGTACTACAACACCAGTTTGAACACACAGACTGGAGTGTGTTTGCCACTCAGGCCACCCTGGACTCCCACACGGATTGAGTTATATGCTGTGGTCAACTGTGTCACCATCCTCAAGTGGATTTCAACGTTCCCAAATCAGAAGCCGTGGATGAACAGATCAACCTGTCACTGGCCCAAGCAGCTGTCCCCAAGTGTTTCAAAACCTCCTCCATCGTTCCTGTTAACTGTTACTGTCGAACTGTGTGCCTACAGGGAGAAGGTCCAGCTGCTGGCGGCGTGGTGCACTGAC
Organism: Coreoperca whiteheadi; assembly: GCA_011952105.1. Classification (NCBI taxonomy): domain Eukaryota; kingdom Metazoa; phylum Chordata; class Actinopteri; order Centrarchiformes; family Sinipercidae; genus Coreoperca; species Coreoperca whiteheadi. The sequence goes on along the minus strand of CM022473.1, from coordinate 8,380,920 downwards.
AATATCCTGGCCCTTGTGGACTGCAGACAGACCAGAGGTGGGCCCCCCCAGTCCATATCAATGGGACGGAGGTTGAGAGTGTCTCGAGCTTCAAGTTTCTAGGGGTCCACATCTCTGAGGACCTCTCAATAACTCTGGTCAAGAAGGCTCACCAGGAGACTGAAGAAAGTCCTCTATGTATCTCATCAGATTCTGGTGAGTATGGTATGGTAACTGCTCTGTCTCAGACCAGAAAGCACTGCAGAGGGTTGTGATGACTGCCCAATGAACAATGAAGCTCTATGTCAAAGAGGAATAAATTACTGGCTACACAGAACATTCATGATAGTAGGACCATTTCATTGTTGGTTTTGATCTTTTCATGGGATTTGTTGACAATGAGAAAAATATGGAATATTGGACGATAACTGCCAAAAACATTAATATTTTGTTGTGTTTTTATATCAAAAACACATTACTTTTAGAATAACGTGTAAAATTAGATCAAAGATTCTTCACTTTCGACCTTTCAGATATAGAAGATGTGCATTTTTATAGTTCAAAATGATTACTGCTATTTTGGCTCTGACAGGTGTAATTACCACTGGGCTTATTAGAGGTATGAGTAGCCTCAAAGTCTGTCCTGTGTCAGAATCACAGTCAAATTACATATAAAACTAATTACCACCAAAAGGTCACATTCTTTACTCGAGTGATATAGGATAGGTGCTGAAACACCACTTGCACGTAAAGTACGCATCGTGTGTATTTGACTATTAGTCTGCGTTACAGGAGCAGAGTTTCTCTGCCTGACTCCCTGCAGGAGAAAAACTCATGTACTTCAGTTCGCTTACATTTCTATAAAGTATTACACTCTCCAGTAATAGCAGTTGCCCTTTAAATTATTCATTTGAACCTTTACCTTTCAATCATGCTGTAGAGTTAATTAAGCTATATCAAGAGTAATAAAGAAGATAGATGACACTCGTCATACATGCATGCCCTGACTCTGTGACAACAACTGAAGGCTGGTAAGGTCAGAGCCCAACAATTGATGGAACTGTCATCAACCTATCATAGTGGAAATCCACCAGCAGAATCAGATTGTAGATTGACTTCTCACTGGTCCAGGGGACCAAACAAATGGCCTGAGACATATTGGTGGCCTTGTCCCCAAACGCTAAACCTCGGAATCTAATCTGAGCAAGTGATCGCTCACTTATTATTAATATCATCATTTATTCCTGTCGGAAAACTGGCACATACAGAAGGCAATTATTGACTTCCTGCTGCTCTAGGAATGTGAAGTCCAGAGGGTGTCAGTTGGACTCATCAAGATCTATCAAACAATCTATCATCACCAGCACCGTGATGCAAACATGTGAGGCCTCTCCACAGGTAACCTTGAGTGGGCCTCTTCCCTGCAGCACAGAGCAGCTGGAATTTTACATCTTTCATAGTCAGGATGTTAAATCATTTCAAATGCACAACCAAATTTAACAGACCACTTTAGAACACTGGACAAAGATTATGGCGTTAATTGTATTGAGTACATTTTACACAGATGGAGCTTTTTAAAGTGTCACAACACCTGTCAAGGTGCTGATCCTGCGATAGCCATGATTACAGGGGCTGTCCGCGGTTCTCCATATTTGACTCCTCCTTATTACTCACTGTGACTGCACATTATTTCATTATCAAAATTACTGTAAAAAGCCCACCTGCCCATGTCTCCTCTATAAACGTCTGTATCCTCACTGTGCTGCATTATTATAAATTATTATCAACTGCTCATGGGTCACATATCTCACGCCGTCTCTCCTTCTTCATGTCCTTGCAGTTTTCATGCATTAGTTCCGTGTTGTTGACTACGTAGTTGCTGTGGCTGTTTTGACATACAGTATGTTGGTGTTCAAGTTTGCGGTCTGCTGTAAAACATTCTCAAATTGTTGTAAATTGTTATTAATAACTATTAGATATGAGTTATCCTGGCCATTCAAATTAATAACAAAATACATGAATGCACCACTTAGTATGAAGTCATTATATAGACTGACCTTGTCTCAGCAGCCCCAACTGTGACTGACCTCCAGCGTTCCTGGTTTGGAGAAAGGTGCTTGCAACAGTCCACTGCACTACATTTCATATATTGTACTTTTGATCCCACTAAATTTTGTTGAAAGCTATAGATAGGGTTAGATTAATTTATTATTCATTATTATAGATTAAGATTTTACACACAAACATGCACTGTTATAGATTAAACTACCCAACAGTATAGAAAGTTGTTAAAATTAGCTTCATCTGGAACAGCCTCGACTATAATAAAGTAGCACACTAAAAGGGGCTATGAATATTTTTACTTCTGCTTAAACTGGACTAATTGTGTTTTTGGCCATTTGGGGGAAGCAAAATAAGCTGAAAACACAACACTGGCATATTATTACAGTATAAAGTTGATATTGCAGACATTTTAGCAAACAGTTACCCACTTACCAATCCTACAGATAATGAGTGACATTACTGTTCATTTAGTCACGTTTCTGGCCATCTGAATGTAAGTCCAATATAAACTCTCTTTTAGCACTGTTTTGGTCTCTACCAACTCGTGAGGGGAAACATCTGGCTCTTTAGCTACTAAATGCTCCACTTTTTTCACCAGCGAGTCACTAACTTTGTCTGTGTGTTGTTTGGTGCTAGGCAGGAAGCGTACGGTGTGTTTATCAGACCTTTTTTCACTGAAAACAGCTGCTCACTGCTGCTGGAAATGAGGTTGAAGAGAGCAGAGCTGTGGGCCATAAAATCAAAACAATGAGCCGAAAGATGCTTAAACCCTACATAGAGCTGAAGGCAACTGCAGAGTCGGGTGATATGCTCTGATTCTGCTCAAATTGTAAGCACTGAGATATCTTGATGCTTGTGCTCCAGCTCCAGCCCTTCTCCTCACACTCAGGCTGTTTCTGTGCGCTCGTGAAACGTCTGCTCTCAGATTTCTCCTCTGCTCTCAGATTTTTTGTGCAATAAATGATGAAAAGATCCCTGCCTCGTTGCGGGCACATTCACTTTACTCTTAGAGCATCCCTTATGGGCAGTTAAATATAACTGTGCAAGCATACAGTTTGAGCAGAAGCAGAGCATATCTAAGCACAAGCAGGGGCTACTTGAGTGCGAGGGCAGGGATTTGAGGGAAAGCATTTCAGAATCTGAACGTGAAATCAATGAGTCATGATCTCAAATTGAAAGGCCACGCTCTTTAGTAAATATAGGAGCCCCATATCTGTGGGTTTTTCATCAGGAATTATAACACTACAACACATGCAGTCATTAAAGAAATATTAATTAATGCAGCTTTAAGCAACATTTAATGCTGGATTCTTACCTGACCTACATTGTGGTATTTCTAATTCACATACACGTGCAATTACTGATTTTAAGGGCAGCCAAAACATTGCCATATGACCATATGTTGTTGGCAAATCTTTATTTACTTATTTACACATCATCATTCAGTTGGAGTCTTGTTTCTGGCATCCTGATGAATGTAAGTCCAATATTCTCAATATTCGTCTGTTTTTTTCTTTCCTGAGGGAAATATCTGGCTGTTTAGCTGCTAAATGTTCCGCTATGTTCACCAGCTAGTCGCTAACTGTGTCTGTCTGCTGTTTGGTGCTGACCACATAGCATACAGTGGGTTTTTAGAGGTTTGCTTCTAAAAACAGCTGCCTAGTGTGGCCAAAAACAACGCTATGAGAGCTGTGAGTGTGAACCAAAGTTGTGGGCCGGGCAGCTAAACAATGATCTGAAATTCACTAAAAGCTTTGATTTGAGTTTCACTTCACTTGGACTTTTTTGTAGGTTTATGTTTGATCTGCAGTCATGACTTAGAGTAAACTCTCGTCAGCACACACAGGGAGTTAATAGTTCCCCAGAGAGATTTTTCAATGTTTATCATGTTATCAAGAAGAACCTACTATGTTATCCTGGAGTGCCACTTGCTTTTTCTGTGTGCATCTCTTTTTCAGTGGAAGCTCAGAAGCTGCAAATGTTTGCCCAGAGAGAGACAGAAAAAGAGACTCACATGCAAAGGTTAGACTGGCCTCTCGGCTGACGACGGTCCCGAAAGAGTTGGAGGCGAGGCACTGATACGTTCCAGCATCTTGGTCTTTGTTCAGATGGCTGATTCTGAGGTTGCCTCCAGAAAGGCTGTAGTGAGATCCAGATGTGGGACTGATTTCTGTGCTATTCAGTTTCCACCTAAAAAATAAATGGAGATAATTAAGAAGTAAATTAAAATTAGGGTAGGTAATGTTGGAGAAACTAGCACGAGGCAGCTAGATTTTGAAAGTATTCAACTGAAAAAATCACACCCCCTCTCATCACGCCTCTCTCCAAAGCCACACCACAAAGAACATTTTCATGCACAATGAGTGCACGGTAGGCAGGTAGGCCAGCCAATAATTTCATTTGGGCCAAATAAAATGATTGGAAATACATTTTCTCAAAGCATTTGATTTATTGATTCCTGTCAGGATGTAAAGAGAATTTCAGCAAATATAAGAAAAAATGCTTCCGAAATACATTATCTACCCTAGCTTTAACAAATTAAACATAGTTCAGTGTAGACTGGCGCATTGGAAGCATTCCAGACCACAAGAAGAAGAACGTGACCTGTACATTTGATTGTTTTTCAAAAGGAAAGAAATAAAATGTGGAGAGGGCCCAGAAATCATGCCCTCCAACTTAGTGTTAATCTAAGCAGCAGTGAACCACTGTGGTGCCAAGGACTTGACTCCCTGCGAATAGATAGCATTGGTGGCCATCCATCTTGCCAGACCCCAGTCAAACCACATAAAAATGCTGCTTAATCATTATGGTGCGTCAATTTAAACAAATGCCTGCAACCTTGCCTTTACACTTGTGCATTCTAGACTGGTGTTAGGGGTGATCAAGGAAGGGTATAATTCACTTAAAATGACAAAAGATTGTCCAATTGCTCCACACAGATGCACCTTATTAGAAGAAACACAGGTGGGAGGAAAATCTGTCATTTCAGAAAAAATGGTTTCAAGCCATAACTTACTTCAGCCAAGGCAAAAAAGAGCTCAGACAATGTTTTTTGTTATCAATGATGTAAAACCATCACTGTAATAAAAGGTTCTGCACAGATAAACAAGCATAAAAGGGAGCATTTTATACCTTATTGGAAAATGGACCATACAGATTTGATTAGGGCCCACGGTGATTTTGCAGTTGATTATGTCTTTGAGGAGAAGTTCTATATTTCCTTCTACTTTGATTTTGTAATTTTCTCTGAATGATTTCAGGTTCAGCTGGGAAAATGGTATATTGTTTCATTTGGAAAAGAAAGCAGCTTTGATGTGGTAAAAAAAGGGGGCTTTGCTTAAAGCCCTTTTGAACAGCAGACAGAAGTTGTGCAAAGCTGTTTTTGTGCACTGCTATCTTATATCTCCTTGTTGTGCCAATTTGGTACCTTTGAGGCATTAGAACCTTCATGAGTTAAATGGTAAATGGACTGTACTTGTACCTTTCTAGTCTTTCTGACTACTCAAAGCGCTTTTACACTACATCACATTCACCCCATTCATACACTGATGGCAGGAGCTAACTGCCCATCAGTACAAATTAAACTAACCAGTCACACTCACTCACACACCGAAGGCGCAGCTTCGGGAGCAGTTCAGGGTTCAGTATCTTGCTCAAGGATACTTCGACATATGGCCGGGGGAAGCCGGGATCGAACCGCAAACCTTCCGATTGGTGGACGACCCGCTCTGCCACCAAGCCACAGCCGCCCAGCCCAGTTGCATTATCATTGTGGTATTTATATTCTTGCTATATTGTATCTTTTATGTATAGTATAATATACCCTATCAAAGAGCTTGCTTATTTTGTCGCACTATGTTCGGTGTAGTGGCCACTGGATGTTAGGCTGTGTTGCTTACCCACCTACTTGCACTGAAGTTTCTCAGAAACAGCAGAATATTTGTGGGCCGGGCATTGCAGCAATCACAAAGTGCCTCTTCAGACTTTTCTCTTTTAATAGACAAAATGTGTAGCACAATGGTCTTTCATGACCATGGTCTTTCAAGTAAGTGCACGCTCTCAAGAGCCTTATTATCACACACAATAAAGAAGAGCCTGGAGGGTGGTGGTGGCCGCAGTCTCGCAGGACTACAGCAGCGATTTATTTGCAGCTGAACTAGAACAAAAAAAAATCAACAGAAATATTTTCCAGCCAAGTAACACCTCCGACCTGAATGAAAAGAAGCAGAGCGGATAGGGAGGTCGGAGACGTTCCAAACCTCAGTATCAGGCTCCAATAGTGGCTTCCACTGTTTCTGAAAAAGGATCCCATCAAATATGATAGCAGCCTTTTGACAGTCATAATTGCTCAGAGAGACTCGGCATTGTATCCAAATTGAAACGGTTTAATTGGATGACAGCTGGAAAATCAACTGTTGCAAAAGAAAGTTGTCGATTCGATGCTTTATCTGTGTCTTTCTAAAACATTAGACTGGAAAGGCTTTGATGTATCTGAGTGAGCAATCATGTCCGATGTTGAAATGGATAAAAAATTTACCCAGTTGGAGGGAGATATTGTGAATCCCCACATGTACTATATTGTGTATGAGTGTAACAATTAAACATAGTGGTAGTTAAAGATAATTACCCACCCAAAGCTGCCAATGCTCTTTTGTGGCAAATGGAATGCCCTATGACAGCTCTTGTCGCTTTAAGCCAATTAGACAACTTTAAAGCCGCTAAGTGACGGATACTCTAATTTCTGTGAAACTTGAGCACATTCTAACCACAGATAAATTGAGAACAGTTTGGAAACAGTGGTACAAAGCAGCATGAGGGGAACTCTGACTCCCCTGATCATGTCACCATGTATCCTACTCCATGGGAAGTATGGAGCAACAGATTACATCAAAAACATATAAACTAGATTATTTAATAATTCTATTTACAGTGATTTATGGTGGTAAGGAGGCCACAACAGCAGTTCCATTTGTTAGGCACATGCTTTATGCAATCATGTAACAACAGGCGGTTTACACAGTGGCATAATACCACGCCATCTGGCTTACGAGGCTTTGAATGTTAGGCGGTCTGTTTCTATTCTTAAGCCTGGTGCTTTAACATGTTAAAAAATACTACTTTATAAACATCACATATCCCATAGTTACAGTTCAATTTCATTTTTTTCAGTTTCATTCTAAATTCAACTATCAATTATTTACTATACGTATACTGCATTATACAATAAAAAAAATATATATATCAAGAAAAAGAATACAAATGGGAGCGCCTCTAGTGTCCCATACAACTACTTGGAGCAGCAAGGAAATCACTTTTAAAGAGGTAAAAGTAAGACCTCGTCCATGGGTAGGGTGTGGCATAAAAAATCTACTGCAAGCACAACACCATTCTGTGTCTTGGGAACTGTAACACCGCCCTTTTTGTCTACGGACCTGATTACCCGTGGCTGTTTTTACTTAAGTCAAACTGAAAGAAGACTGAGGGACAAGGTATCTGAGCATCGCTATGATATTCGAACCTGCTTATCCAATGGCCTGCAACTATCTGGCGGCCCAGCATGGCAGTGACTCCACTTTGAGTTATAGGCATAGACATATGTTTGGATATCAGAGGTGATGACAGAGTTAAATGCCTCAAGCGATAAGAAGCATACTCAGAAGCCACAAGTCACCCAGACCTGAATGAAGAACATGTGTGCTTGGTTCATCAGTTCAAGATGGAAGATATTGTGAAATGTGCTATAATGATAATAATCAGATTTTTTTATGTTATGTAGTTATTTTACTGTATGTAGTTTTGTCTGTTTGTAAGTAGCTAATGTTGTACCTAATGTCCCTTTATTAAAAATACCCCTAGTGGTCTAATATGCATGTACGTATGTACAGGGTTTACACTAATGGGAAAGTTTGACATTTTGGGACATACGCTTATTCGTTCTTGGTGAAGAGGTAGATAATAAGATAGATACCATTGTCATATCAGTCCATTCCATATAAGGCTACAGCCAGTTAACAGTCAGTTAGCTTAGCTTAGCACAAAGACTGGAAACGGGGGAAACAGCTAGCCTACTCTGTCCAACTATAAGAAAATCAACCTACAGGCACCTCTGAAGCTCACTAGTTAAGATGTTCTGTCTTAATATAATTCTAATATAATTTACAATCTTAATAAACTTTTTAGGAAGAGTGCGCTGTCGCTACTTCACCAGTCAACTAGGTGCTCAAGTCACAAAGGACCAAATGCGAGAAAAACCCAGTTCCTTTATTCTTCTTTATTTCACCAACACGTTTCGGTGCAGGGCCTTCATCAGGGTGATTTACAGAATTTGTACAAAATACCGGCTATATATACAGTATAAGAAGGCTGAATCTTTATCAGTTATCCAATGAGAGCTAGACACATAGATTGCCAGCCTCAGAAAAGATGTTGCACCTCCAACACAGTCTATAAGTCTATAAATAAGTACACACCAAAATGAAACATAAACAGCAAAAAAACATATCAAAGTCACAGAGGTTTAATATGTGTTTTTGCATTTATTTTATAATCATTTTGTAGTTTTGTAACTGTAGCAGTTTTAAAGACTCACCCAAATCTTATTTTTTGTGATGGCATCTTGTGACTGTGCTGTGATATGTTTTTGTTGTTTATGTCTAATTTTATTGTGTACTTACTACTCTCCCACTTAGTCAGCTAGTGTTGCCGAATTCTTTTCACATTTGTAGCCTTATTTTTAACAGACGGATATTAGTGTGATATCAATCTCATCTAACGCTTACAAGACATCCTGGGAAATAAGTGTATTTCCCAAATGTTGAACTATTCTTTTAAGATTGGTGTGTGGAATAAGACTACCTATTGGTTTGGGTACATTGTGTGTCAAAACACCCTAAAAAAGCAAGTGTGCGGTTATATTTTTTATAATGTATCAGTCCAAATTTATTAAAGGATTTATGACCATTTAATTAAGTGCCTGGAATTGGATTTTTTGTGTCACAACCTACCCATTTTCTCCTCTTTAAAATAAGAAAATATCCTTTGTTGCTCTACATTCAGGTTGAGTGCAGACAATACCGAAAATATATCTTCCCTCGTGGTATTTAATGTAAACACTGCAGCTCGAACTGTCACAGTTTACTGCTGTGCGACGTGCAATTAATGAACTTTGAACATGATTTAGCTGTTGTCTGCTCATTGCAACACATACTTAGAAGGTGGCAGCCGCTCTGACAGGACTGCACAGTGACCTTGACAGGAAACAGCTGATTAGGTCAACCTCTAAGCTGGCTCAATCCCAAGTATTAAATGTACCAATCCTTCCAAATCTCACCCCAGAAATTTCAGTGAGCAAACACGATTGATTTGAACTTTTCCTTGCCAGTGATGCTGCAACACAACACAACACCCTTTCAATAGAGTAATGGTCCATGCGAGGAGGGAAATAAAGAGGGGCAAAAACAGCTGCTCTTTGAATTGTGCAGCAGAAAAAAATATGTTTGAGCTTGGTGTATGCAAAGCTTAACATGCATTCCTAGGCCACAGATAGACACGACATGTTTCCAGCAGGGGGTTGAAAGGAAAATCCACTGCAAAATAGAATCCATGTAATACATTCCTATGATCCTGATCAGCTCAGGCTTGACTTGCGAGGATAAAGTATTTTCCACAACCTAGAAACAACAGAGGCAAGACTGTCTTGTTGCAGAATCAAGAGACAAATCCTGGAGCAGTTTCATTCAGGATGAATGGAAGACTAAATATGAGGACACAATGACAATACCCAGCCGATATGATAGGATATGGACCCTTTCTCTGCTTCATTACTGTTAAGACTACAATGAAGTAAGCACAGTAAGCACATCTGAAAGAACCAGTGGTGGAAAGTAAGTACATTTACTCAAGTACAAAATCAAGTACAATTTTGCTGTACTTGTACTTTAGTATTTTCATTTTCTACTATGCTATACTTCACCTCCACTACAACAGTAAAATGTATTAAACTGTCTGAGATCAAAAGAACAATACGTGAATCGAGACTGTGGACCTTTTTAACAACTGTTAGCCTTTCTAGTTTTTCATGTGAAATAGAAGAAAAGAATGCTCAAAAAATGTTTTGATGTAAAAATATAAAATAGCAGTTTTACAAGCCAAAGTCCAGAAATTGGTCTAAAGTGGTGAGAAGAATCTCTAACTTGCCAACTAAGAACACTTGGAATCACCTATTTTTGCGAAAACTAAATCTTAGGCAATTTATTTGTTGTTTTTACAATTTAAAATCGTTTTTTACTTATGCTCATGTGTTTTCAACACACCATAAACATCTCTAAATGCATGGATAGAAGACTGTGTCAGTGTTCCAGTGATGAAAAAAAAAAAAAAAAACCTGATTAAGACATTCCTTGCCTAATATAAAATATACTGATCTAACACAAACAAACAAAAAAGTAAATATTTTATGGATTTTGTCACTCCTCTGTTTCTTATTTCCGTTTGATGTGGATATGCTCCCATTATGTTTTGGGTGAGGTAAACAGGGGGTGTAATATTGCAATAGAGTTAGTGGGTAAGATGTGCGCTAAACCTGATACCAGTGTTTTTTTATGGCTTTATTTGTTCATATTTAGGGGAATTTGCATCACAAAAAGTCAGCCTGCACTAGCATTGCATTTGCTGGTGGCAGTTCCTGCACCTTATCCATGGATGTACAACAATCACCTGATTACTTTTGATACTTAATAAGCGAACATATGGATGTTATCAGGCTATATATATGATATGATCATATATCAGGATTTGCATGTACAGAAAATACTTAGATCTAGATTGTTGATTGGTGTGAGTTCTCGAGTTTTGGAGATATCGGCCAATGAGATGTCTGAATTTTTTAAATATAATGGGACTATATGGCACTTGGCTTGTGGTGCTCAAAGCGCCAATAAATAAATACATTTGAAAAACTAAACAGCAATGTCTCTTTCCAGAAATCATGACCCAGTTAATCAAGATAATCCATAGTTTGTGAGCAGTTTCACGTAGGAACTATTTCTTTCTACTGATAGTTCCTAGATGAAACTGCTCACAACAAGGTCTGCGAATTATCTTGACCAAAACAATCTAGACTGATAAACAGCACTACAGGTAAGATTAAGAATACATAAGTAATATGTATTTTTGATTTTGGGTTGAACTGTCCATTTAAAGTACTGCTTATACTTTAATGCATTTATCGTTACAAATACAACAATGTATAAAAATGTAACATTGACTTGGTCCACTCTGCATAATGATACGTTTATACGTTTTGGTTGATTTACTAATAACATGAATGTGCTACATTATGTTGCAGGATGTGTGGGTATTTAAGTTTCATGGTTCACTTTTATTGATTTTCAGAGCTGCCAACATGCAAAGAATTTTAGGGCAAGATTGAGACATTTGCCAGTGATGTAACCTATCACTGGCAGCATCATATTGGCATTGTCAGGGGTATAAAAGCAAGCAGCATCGATGGGCAGGAACAATGTGCACACACTCACCGGTAGATGGGAGGTGGGCTTCCCTGTGCTTCACAGCTGAAAACCACCTCCCTGTTCCTCTCCAGAGTCTCCACAGGATACACAATGCTGCCTGGCTGCTTGGTAAAGATAGGACTCTGCAGGACGCTGCTCTCTGTAGGACAACAAGGAAAGACAACACAGCTGACTATAAACGTAGACACCAGCATGTTTGTAAAACAGCCAATTAGTCTGTGGCAGAAACAGGTTGATGCTGCTTTAAGCATTTAGAAGGGCAAAACCACAAGCAGACAAAACATATCAATTTGAACCGCCTGTCACGACACCACGGCACAGAGAAGAATGATTTGAAGAGAGACAGCAATTTAGGTGGTAACAGGATATAGACCCTGATTTATGTTGAACAATTGTCTGGAATAATTCCTTAATTTACTTTTGTCAGCCTGCTTCACTTATTTATTTATTTGACCAGTGATGTTAGGATTATGTGTCCATGCAGAGGGGCAAGTTGGTTTCATACGGTTAGAGCTCTTTGTTGTAAATGACACAACAGAAGCCTCAGTTACTCCATTAAGGCGCTATTAACGCAGTGTGCTACTTGTGCATGGCTTTACAAAGTATCAGTGACATTTTGAAGACAAGAAAAAGGAACAGACTTAATCACTCTTATTTATTTCACTCTTATTTTTTTAGCTTAATTGTTCTCATGCTTTAAAGTTGAGGCACCCAGAATCAGTCATTAACTGGTAATATGGTGAATGCACAGAGTAGCCTCTAATTCTAATTTAATAAGACATGGTAAAATACCTGAATGTAACTCTGCTTATATATTATATGCACTGTAAGTACTGTACATGCATTGCCAACTGTTGCTCTATATCAAGTTAATTGATAGAATAAACACAGTTATGGTATAGTCACATTACTCTACCGTGCTACGAAATTGCCTCTGCATGCAGGCCCAAACAAGAATGTGACGCGACGGCTCTAATACGGGCAATAAATATTTGATCAAGCATGATCACAAACTGTGATCTGTGTATAAGAGAGACGCACCAGTTTGTTTTAAGGTAGTGAGGTACTGTACTAAATACATGATGAAACATTTCCAAACACAGCGCAGCAGTGTTACTATTGGCCAGCCATCCACATCCGCTCAGTGAGAAGTGGAACAAAGGTGATCCGGCTGGAGATTGCATGAAACAGGAAAAGCTTGAATTTGTCGTATCGTATGGGCTTCAGAGGAGAATGAGAGATGGGGCAAGTGTTTGTAGGATGGAACTGTAATGTATGTTTCAAAAATTAAAGTGAAATGAGAACATCAGGCATTATTTAGTGACATGGGGTACAGACTAGGTCTCAAATTACAGCACATGATGAGAAGTGACTGCTTTTTCTGACTACGCTATGGGTACGGAGCTCTAGAGCGTACACACAGGCTGGGAGTACAGCTGAATCATGGTCTGAAAGTTTGGGAGTTAAGGCAGGATGATGACATTAATATATTATCAGGAAGTCAAGTCTTCTTTTTTTGAGCCCCTCCCAATTCCTTATTAAGGGTGCTTTCACACCTCTAGTTCGGTTCATTTGGCCCGAACCAAGGGCAAACAATTATACATTGTAGCATTCTTCTGCTTTTTTGGTTTGTTTTCACATTTATTGCTTTGGTCCGAACCAGTTGAAACGAACTAAAATGCAGTCAAATGAAAACATCCACATCACTCATTGGCCATGGCGTATTTCCTAAACTGCTTTTCGATTGGTCAGAATTTACGTGCAGGAAAATTCCAACAGAAGAGGAAAAGCCAGCAAACAACACGGAGACAACGCAACTTCGAAGAGACGACTGCACGGGCTGGTTTTGTCCCTGGCCATAATCTGTTACATTGGTTGTATACACCACAATATACAGACAATACATTTCTACAATGAAGTGCGGCTGCGGCTTGAAAACAATGTTCTGATGCAAACGGCGAGCGCGCAATCGCTTGTCACTTCAAGCGGAGGCGCGCATTAATTCCTCTTTCTTCTGACATGCTCATTTTCCGAAAATATGACAACGGCAGCTGGTTTAGTCCAAAAATGATCAGTATTTTTTGCAGTTGGGTCGATTCGAGATCGGTTCGTGTTCTCACCACAAACGAACCGCTCCAGAGTTCGTTTGAAAGCGTGTACCGAGACCTTCGTTTGAAAGCGTGTACCGAGACCTCCTTGTTTGGTCCGCTTTTGGTGCGCACCCAAGTTCGATTGCTGCTTTCACACCTGACCAAACGAACCGCACCAACGGGGCAAACGAACTCTAGTACGATTCAACCGAACTAAATTAGGCAGGTCTGAAAGTACCCTAAGTTTCCATGCTTGTCCAAGTGGTGCAGAATATGGCTTCATGAAGCTTTTCTTAACCAGGAAGTTACCTAATAAATGAATATGAGCTATGAGAGGCGGAGAAGGACTTCAGGTTGTATTGGACAGCTGTTAACATTACATTTAAACTAAGTATAGTAGGTACAGAAAGATAACTAGCTTGGATCCTGCTTGTGTGCCATTTCAAATATACCACTGCATGCTTGGACAGGGCAGGCTGCAGGGAATGTTACAGGAGGTCTGCAAGATCAGTGTCACACTACAGCTTTATTCAGTGTTCCTCAGGAAAATAAATGACACCCCATCTGTGGAACTCCACAGAATACATCAGAATTTAAGATGACTCCACCCTCTAAAATGTCACAATTCTGTGAGAAAAAGTAGTTGAAGTTCCTTTAAATCCTGCTGAATATGATTATGGTCAGTCAGACGTTTAACAGATCCTGAATACATGGATGATTAATCAAATCAATGATTTGGTCATTTAACTGACTTAATTATTTACTTTAATTCATAATTTGATTACTTTTATCATCATTTTATTTCATTTTTAGTAGCACCTTTGCATATTTTTGGAAATGTCTTAAATGTTCTCTGTTTTGGTATAGAAAAAAATTATTAAATGTAGAAAAGATCTGACATTTATTTTGGCAGGAAATTTCTTTGCTCATCATTCGCTTTTTAAGCTCTTTATATTAAGGGTGGCAAGAAGCTTTGGTTGGTTGGCTGGTCAGTTGTCTGTCAGATATTTGTAGCCTCCAGATGATGACACCTAATGATTTTGTTGACTCGTCATATAGCACCGCCGTCAGGTCAGAATTTCCTATTGAGAAAGTCTTTGGTCCTTGACAAGCTTTCTCCACATCTAATGACAGGATTCCCCTGGCATTTGCTGTTGATATTTGAGTTCCCTCATATTTTGTTTTCTGACCTTTTCTTTATTACCTCCATCAGGCCAAAATTTCAACCTGCAAACACTCGCTAAACAAAACATTGATACTGGACAATTCTGTAAAACAATCAACAAAAATACAATCAGTGTTGGAACAAAGATCTTTTGTAAATACTGCCTCCACAATGGCGATCACAACCATTTATCAGAATCAGAAATACTTTATTAACCCCCGAGGGGAAACTCTTTGTAACAGCAGCTCACTATCACATCAGTGCACACAAGAATGGAAGTACTAAGCAAAAAGCAAAAATATAATACACTATAATACAGGTAACTACAAAGTGGGTATAAGTATAAATTTAAAATTAAATAAGTGTAATGTACAAAGTGGGTTAACTGGTTGAGGTTAATATTACAGTATAAAGTAATAGTGCATGAGCTGTCAATGTAGCTTATTAACAATATATAATGGGACGGAGGATATTGCACAGCCGTACTAGAAGTATAAAATTAGTATCACAAACTAAATTTAAAACAGGGTGTATCGCACAGTAGTTTAAGCACCGAATATTCCAAATTATGTCCAGTATTTCTGTAGTTTGTCGTTAAACTACAGAAACTTTATGGAAGCTTCAGCATTGTGTTGTGAAAGTAGTGACAGATCTGTGCACAGCTCTATAGGATGACATGCACAGCTTAATGCATAATTCAAAGAACTGCTCAATAGGCAATCTAATTCAAGAAAATGTTTCCCTGCACACCTCACATTTTACAGCATCAGAGTATGCTTCCAATCCCCCAGAAGAATTCAAACCTCATGCTAATTTTAGTATGGGGTAAGCTATTCTTTTTTTATGCAAAACTGAACACAGAGTTTAAAGGTATCCCCTCTGACAAACATGCAATCTGTAAAAGTCTGGAGAGTGAAATAAGGAAAATAGTTTCTAGTATATCTCTGTATATGTAGATTCAGCTATTGATGCTGTCAGAGCTATTGTTGTCCCTCCAAAAGACGATTTAAAACAATACGACAACATGCTTGTTCATCTTTCCCCTTCTAATTATTTTTGGCATGTGTTAGTTGTTTCCTAATTATCCATTAGTAATTACGCAGGACATTCAAGGACTCAACAAAAAAAAAGCCCACTATGCTTGGAGTAACCTCATAAATTCTTGGGCAAAAAATTAATTTACTGTGTGTTCATTGCCAACATGCAACAGCACATCATTTGTGGCAAAAGATAATACTGACTGAACAACCGGCATGGTCAAACTCGATAGCCATTTTTTTACTGCAATTGTAGAGTGAGTCAAGGGTTTTCCAACGGCAATGCACTTAACAAACCTTGCTGTGCATCTACTATCAGCCGAGAATTACAAGAATAGTTTTAACCTTACACAAAAGGTAGAAATTGACAGACCATACGGCATGTTTCAGATGTTTCTCTGTATTAGCTTAAACCCACTCAGTAAAACACAAAAGAGTTATAATTGGGGACTATGGTGCAAAAAAAAACAAAACAGCAGCTGTGAAAAAGAAGCTAATGTGCCCAATAGGCTACAATGGCTCCATTATTCAACACCTGTTAGAATAAAAAACAATGCTCTGTGTCAGTTGATAAGGTGACAGAAATTCTACATCACTCAATTTTATATTCAATGAAGATTAATACCTTTATTACTCATACATCGCCAGTGCTATATTCCGTGGGAATGATGTGAAAATATCTGTGAAATCACCTTCACAGATATGGCCAGCCTTTCTATGGTGGTTCAAAATGAAATCAAATATGTATTGTGCTAAATAAACATTAGGGAATATAGGTTATCTTTTTAAAGCTGTAGTTCCTTCAATTATGAGGCATATTTCTCATTACACTGGCACACTTCTGCGCTTGTTGTTGGCGTGCGATTCTTCAAGGCATAACAACAGTAGGGGTGTTGGCTGCATACATAGTAGTGGTGTAACCCAGACCAACTATCTGTATCTGTTTATTTCACACAAATCTGTATTTGGATTTATATCGGAAAAGAGTGTGGTTTATACTGGAAGTCGACAGAAAACTGCTTTATTTTTGGTTAAATTGTTTTGCATTGACAGTTATACCCCTCATACATAAACAATAAGAGTGTTTGAACCATATAATAAAATTAATTTATTAATAAATCTTGATTTGTATTTGAAGGGAGACACTTTCCCATTTACTTGAATGACAAAGTGTGTACAAACATTTGACAGGTACTGGTACTGTATATATACATATATGTATATATATGTATATATAATATTGACCTACTTCAGAAGTAGGTCACCATTAAAATCCTAATCCTATATTTCTCAAACAGTCAGGTACCTTTACCAGGCCTCCCACTAGGCCTCGCACACCTGCGATGGGCTGTTTGTCGTTGCACTGTTACAATCATATTCATCTGCATGAAACTCTGTTGGAGAAACATGTCAGCCCAAAGCACCAGGTTACTGCCACAGGGAATACCCCCAGCACTCTGGAAATTGGCGGTTGCCTACATTATGGTGACATTCAAAGATTTCTAAACCTTAAATGGGATGAAAAATATGTAAAAGACGTAGGAAAAGTCTTTGAGCTATACAGGCCTCTCTTTTCTCTGTGACAGTCTGAGAATTCTTTCTCTCATTTGAATGTATTATAGTTGACTTCTGTATTTATTTTGATACTTTACACATTTACTACGAGTGCCAATAATCTAAAGATCATAGGCCTTTTTATACTATACTTTTTTAACATTCTGTACCCTTTTACTGACATATTTTGCTTACTGACATATTTTGCTTATCAAACATTTCACTATCATGTCAGATGTCATCAAATCTCTGTCTGAGCTAAGGTTTATGAAAAAAAAAAACAGTTCCAGAACAGTTTGTTCACTAACACAATATGTGATACCTGCCATAATTTCTAAATTTGAGGAAAAACAGTCATTCTGAAATCTTTGATTTTCTGGCTGTGTCTTGGTTCCATTATTAGTGACATATTGTCATTGCTACATTTCTATGAACATGAATGGCCAGGAAGTACATAAACAGATTAACAATGACGACTTCAGTTAGCAAAGCTTAATTAAGTGGTGAGGTCGACCCTTGTTCAACTAAATTGTGCAGTGTGCACCCAAAACCGATTGCCTCTTCAATTGTGAACAGAAAGAAATGATGCAACCCCTAAAACAGTTTAAATTAAATTGTATAATTAGGGTTTGATGTGTTGCTTCAACATTTATCAGCTATAAACACATTAGAAACTGAAGGGAAAATAATACTGCAGAGTTTCGGAAATTAGATTATCAGAAATGTGAATGCGAAACAACACATTTATAATAAGATCAGACGCTGTCAACAATCAATCATAAAGGGAAACCAAAACTCCTGAATCAAATGTCAAACACCTGAGACAACTACCACATTCCCAATTGAAAAATAGAGAAAGTTGTGCTACTACTTAAAGAAAGGGAAACTTGTTGGATACACTTTACAAACACTTTCTCTTAAGGGCCTGAGTGATAAAGTGCTATTTAACATAATGCTATGTCTTATTTGGAAGTTTCTCATTTTCACTTGTGTTATTTTCCTCTTCTGAAGGGTAGACTACTGTGTGCATATTGGTTTTTTTTTCTTGAATGAATTTGGTAATTTCTGCATCTTGATATTTTGATTTAACGGTGGGGTATGCAATCCTGGAAAAATCCAATACCATGACAAATACCATGATATAAAGTGAACAAGGTTAGCCAGGTTGGTGGTTAGTAAACTGTCCCTACAGTTGCTGCTGTGAAGCTAACAGCCAGATATGTTTTCCCAGAACAGCACACCAGCTCCAGACAGCGATACTCACAACTCTCCTGCTACTATAGCAAACATCACAACAACAGCATATCTTGGCAAACTAGAAAGTAAGCTGAATGTCCGTGGGCAAGTCATTTAAAGTTACAGAGCCAGGGCTGTGTACAAACACCGGAGTTTCTTTCAGTGCACACACTGAACGGACAGCTAGCGGAGCGTGAGGAAATTTAGTTGCTGAATTTGACGAAAAGACATATATTGGATTTGGAATTGCATACAACACCTTTAAAATGAAAATTCTTTTTTGGTAATTTCTTGGTGTAATATGTTAGTTTTTTTTAAGCTATTTACTTATTACTATTTACAATTCCTGAAATTGTTTCCACTATCCTTGATATTTTGTACAATAGTAGAATATTTCATATATCTGTAATAGCAATTGATTCTTTTGTCCTTGTCTTCATTAATGGATATACATCCATATACATGTGTTTGTCGTCAAGGTTATGAATATATTCAGTGTGGATATGAGACTTGGACAAGTTATTTTCTGATCTGCCTCCCCTACCTCCTTTTTCAACTTTGTTTTCATTGCCCATGTAATCTTTTATATAAAAATCCATTCCTTTTTTATTTATTTAAGATTTATTTGAATAATATATATTTTGATATGTATTTTTCTCCTTTTAAAGATGTTTTTATCAAGTGTGTGTATTGTGTGGTAATTGTCTCAGGTGTTTCGTGATTTGGCTCTGGAATTTTGGTTCCCCATTTTGAGTGGTTGTTGCAGTCCGTGACTATAAATAAGTGTTGTTTCACATTGGAAATTTGATGCCTGGAACGTTGTGTCTCTAATAAACTATGCACTAACTCATGCACCTGTCAACAAGGTGTGTTATTACATATTTTGAAAGAAGTCACAAAAGAATACACCACTAGATTATGTGTGGTTAAAATGCATCATTCTAGCGATCCTGTGCAAAAGAATCTGTGGCACAATATTCCCCTGCAAAAACAACCACCCCTGCGCTCATGGAGCCCCACTCCATCACTCGCTTTGTCTTGTGCAGCCGTGTGTATACTGGGTCTTTGAAACTAATCCACTGAGGGTTGGCAGGTTTTAATGTCATCCAACAATGCTACAATCAAACAGCTATTCAGATGGTATCAGCATCAATCTTCTAAGGGCTGGAAGGGAGATATTTTTGGACAGACTATGCTCTCTAGCTTAAGCTGGCCATAAAGGAGAAGATTAACGGCCTGAAAACGGTTCTGATTTGGCTGTCCTGAACTGTCTTCATGCTTTCAGCCTGACCTGTTTGGAAAGGTTTTGCCACTATTGGAGCCACAACAGAACACCCACAGAGGTGAGGTGCGAAATATTTTGAGGAAGGAAAGCACATTTCAGGACATCCATGTTAGAGTTCATCATGTGTGAAATGTCAAAGTCACCAGCTTGATGTATTTTTATTATTTGCTAGGTTAGCAGGAATAGAATGGTGCTTTAACCTAGAACAAAGATAATGATTTTATTTGTACAATTTGATTAGCACTGTTTTATCTTCACAAATATGTATTTAGCATCACACAAAAAAAGATGAATGCAGTATATTATTTCTGCAGGAAGATGAATACAATGAGAAGCCCTGACTCATGGTTTCCTGTATAATCCCTGTAAGTACTGTGTTTTGGAACACAGTACTTTACAAAATGATGGCTTCTAAACATACTTTGCCCCCCCACCACCGTGCCAATATTATTATGCATGCTGTAAATTTATTGTGCATGGTTAGTGAACAGCATGGCACTCTAACGTGGTCATTTTAAAGCCTACTGCACAGTCTGCAGTGCAAACAATGAGCCAATCAACTTTGTAGGTAAACGCTGCAACAACATGAAGAGGTTTATTGAGACAGAAATCAATCATATTTTCTTATTCCGTTGTCCTCTAATTACGATGCATTTCAACTGTATAATTGGGCTAATGTTTTTTTCCACTCAGACAGACATGTAGTCACAGTCCTCACTAGGGTGACTGAATTCCCCAGTGAAGTGACAAATGAGTATACACGCCTTAGCACGTATGATGTAACACCTGCATAGCATCCAGGCAGCAACACCTGGCATGAAACAACAAAGAGACCTCACCTCCACAACAAGTCCTCCAAATTAAGAAAACACGTTGTTAACTGCCCTCCAGAAAGTCACATTTTCTGATATGACCTGCCTATCAGCAGAATGGCATCTTTGAAATTGAATTTTGCACACAAATATGCTGACCTCACTGCACGTCCAATAGGCTGTTATGGGATGTTATATACAAGATACAAGATAGATTTAATGATTTATAACATTTTACAACACAGGGTTGTAAAACTAGATTTTGATTGTAGTTCCCTTTATGCTACTGAAAAACAAAAATTATATAAAGTATATTAGAGAATATACTATTAATACAATATATTATGTCATAGAAATCAAAAATATTTTACATGGTGGAGTCCCATGGATGAATTAAGTAGACTCACAGACTGAGGGAAGAAGCTGCCCTGTAGTCTGGTGGTATGACAGGGAATACTTCTGTATCTCTTTTCTACAGGTTGTGGCTGGGGTGGCTACTGTCCTTTAGTATCCTTTGGGCTCTGCGCAGGCATCTCACAGAGATGATCTACAGATCTACAGAGGATGCCAATTGGTGAGGGTCCAGGCTGGGCGTTGCTCTTAATTTTCTGTAGAACCATCTACTCAAAGCACATCATCATGATGGGGGTGAGAGCCACAGGGCGGTAGTCATTTAGACTAGACACTGCAGACTTTTGTGGTACTGGGATGATGGTGACTGTCTTGAAGCAGGTGGGAACAATCTCCTATGACAGTGATATATTAGAAACGTCAGTAATAACATCAACTAGCTGACTGGCACATGTTCTTAGAAGACAGCCAGGGATGTTATCAGGCCAAGCAGGTTTACTTATATTCACTCTCAGCAGGATTCTTCTCACAACCGCAGCAGATACTGACAGTGGGCTGGTCTTCTGGAGGCAGAGTAGACTTTACAGCTGGCGGGGAGATCAAAACGAGCATAAAAAGTGTTTAGCTCATCTGGTAATGTAGCCTCACACATGATGGGGCGCTTCTGCTTTTGGAGCCTGTGATGGTCTGAGTTGCCTGCCACATACAGTATGTTTTTTGTTGGTGTTGAGGTCTCTGTCCAGTTTCTCCTGATGTCTCAGCTTTGCCTCCATGAAGCGAGCTTTCAGTCTCGCTCTTGGCGCTTTTGTAAGCTTCCTTGGTTTCTGAGTGAAAATGCTCTGAGTAGAGCCTCACCTCTTCACTCGTCCAAGGTTTCTGGATAGGGAATTTTTTTTTGTCTTTGTGATCACCACATCATCAACACATCTGCTGATGTATGATGTCACCGATCCTATATATTCATCAAGATTTATGTGGTTCTCCTGGGTAGTGCAATCTCTGAACATGAACCAGTCTGTGTTTGAGTAAAATCACCAGCGACAATCAAAACGCCATCCGGTTGTTTTGTCATGAGACTGCTGATGACCTCATACAGTTCCTAAAGTGTGTTTTTTTAATTCACATCTGGAGGATTGGAAACTACAGTAACAAAAACACTGTTGAATTCTCTGGGCAGATAATATGGTCGACATCTTAACAGTATAAATTCTACATCTGGTGAACAATGTCCATCCACTTTAACTGCATTTGAGCACCAAGCATCATTGACGTAAAAACAGAGTACACCTCTGAGTGCGATGGCTTCAGTCAGGATATTGATGCAGCAGGTCTCAGTAAAGATGCAGCAGTCTCTGATTTCAGTCTCTGATGCAATTACGTGCCCAAAAGATTTTGTTTTCATGTTTTAATTAATTTGTGGCCACGAGATACTACTTCCTTTCCACGTTTTAATTTACTGGCAATAAAATAACAAATGAAAACAAAAATGTAGTAAAGTCTGAGGGAGTTACTGGCCGCTACATCATCCGCAGCCGTTGCCATATATAAAAAATAAAACAATCCCTCTCTCTCCCCTCATTGGGTGTTATGTGTCATCCTCAAGCTCGGGTCCTCTACCAGAGGCCTGGGAGTTTGAGGGTTCTGCGCAGTATGTTAGCTGTTCCTAGGACCACAGTCTTCTGGACAAAGACTTCAGATGTTGTACCTGCAATCTGCTGAAGCCACTCAGTTCTTGTGCTGCTATGATAAGTGCTCTCTCCCTCTCTCTCTCTCTCTCTCTATATATATATATATATATATATATATATATAATTATTGACTTATCCACAATTAGCCATAATTTCAAATTCAGCCAGCTTGAAATAAGCTGAACTGTTTTACACTTTTCAAATTTTCTTCCCACCTTCCACCCAGCAATTAGTTTTCATTTTTTTCACTACATCTTTAAACTTCATTTGTGGAATCTTAACTTGCCTATGTAATCCATCACAGTGGACATTTGTGTTTGTATATTTTGCTTTGTTTTATTTTAAAGTTATGACCGCTATTATACTATATGCAACAATTTTGGAAAAGCAAATTTTCTGTAGAGTTATGTATCTCTACTCCCTGATTGAGTAAAAATTGCATGGCAGAATATATGAGGATGAAGACACCAGATTTGATCATTTATATTGTTATTATTTTTAGAATTTATATACAGATTGTGGTTGAAATTATTGACTGACTTATTTATTAAAACAATGTGAGTTTGTTTGGCTGCACTGTAAATAGATGTTTGCTGTAGTATTAACCTGCACATGCTGTTACCATAGTAACCACAGTGTTTTTAAATTAACCAGGACTGAAATTTAAGGTTTGGTTAGATTTAGGTTTGACTTGGTTAAGGATAGGAAAACATTTTTTGGTAAATGTAAGGGGACCTTTTCTGACATATTTAAAATAATAACTGCTTGGTTACGGTTTGCGAAACATTGTAGTCATAGTTAAAAGAAACCAACCATGACTGTCGGTAGGAAATGGGAAGCAATCAGCAGTCTCCCATGTCAAAGTCCAAGGTCACACTACTTCCCCGACACACACTGTACATATTCCTAACAAATTTTATAAATTTTTTCCATATCTTGTTGTCTATCTTATTTTATATGTATGACTTTTGACCCACAGTACTTGCTTGCTATCTTTCTTTATATTTTTCTACTTACTATGTCTATTGCATGAACCATAATACCAAGGCAAATTCCTTATATTTGTAAACCTACTTAGCTATAAAGCTTATTCTGATTCTGATAATTCCTTTGTCTTTGTCACCCGGATGTAAACATGTCATCCTCAAACATTTGCTGAAACAACTGATGCTGTCACCATCTCCACTGCCAAATTTTCACCCTCTATCAGACATTGATTCTGTTCATAGAGTACAGAGCATGTCTCCTTTTCTGTAGTGGGATCATTAATGAAACTGAAACATCGTAACTCTAGTTTTAAGGTCGCTGGCAGAGCCCCTCAATTGGTTACCCTGCCTGTAGAGTCCAACAGTGTTGGTTCACACGTCACAAGAGCTAGCTCAACGTTAAGTTCATACAGATTAAAATGAACTAGTTCACATTCATTTCTTCCATAATTTTCCTTTAAAAAATGCTGTTAGTTTGACTTGGGTGGAGTAACTTTGCGGCTGTTGGCTCGTGGCCTTACACTTCATTGATTTCGTGTGATCTTCATTCACTTGCAGATATTTCCCAATTCTGGTCGAATGTTTTAGCTCAATGTGTCGTTTCAAAAATCTGTGACCCATCAGATTCTGTGACCCAGAACACAGGCCAGCCGGGTGCCATAAAACACAGTGCATGGGCGTCGTTAACTTACTTTCAAGTTCAATAGTTGCAAACGGATACATTCAGTTCACCGTTCACCAAAAACATGAACACATTTAATGAAGAGCTTGAGTCCAATTAGAGGCCAAACCCTGCTCGAAAAACAATAATGTGTTCACTCTGATAGCAGCCTGTGGTCTATCTGATAATCAGATAATCAGGCAAACTTTGAATAGCCTTGCATAATGTATTGTAATTGACACACACATGCACTGATTTCACAGATATGGTCTTTACAGCAGCGGGAGGAAATGATTTTAATGAAATAAAATTTGAATCAAAACTTCTTTAGAATCTTTAGATCATTTGTATTAACATTAAGCCTCTGCTCTGGTGAAACAGATAATGTACATGTGCCCTTTGGGATCTGGGTAGTAAACCCCTGTAGCTCAGCCTCTCCTCTTCGGTCCTACTCTGCCTGCGCCAGGCACATCTCATCAGTGTTCTTTTCCAGCCACTCGATTAGCATCGCCGTCTCGCTCTCAGAAAACTTAATGAATGGTGTGTGATGTACATTCTCGGTTGTTCTGCACTCTTGGTGTAACAGTCACATAAATCATTCATTTCTTTGGGTTGCATGCGAGCGAGGCAGTTTCATAAAACTTGCTTTGAAATGGCAACCCCGTCCACGCATAAACAAGGCGAACACTTCTTGTGCCTACAGACAACAGCAAGGTGATTTCGACTGAGTTTCCTCCAAAAGGCCATGAATAAAACATGTATTGATATGCATATCAAAAGGCAAGAGTTGACAAAGCAAAACAAAGCCTAACAAAGATGTTGGGCAGTGGAAAGAGGAGAAAAGAGTGCTTTCTCTTGAACCTGCTCTGAATCCCTAACCACGCCAATTAGCAAGGGCTTGGCTCAGAGGCCATCTGGGGATGCCCCCCTTTCATCTTATAATTACTCCTCCTGAGGAAGAGCAGGTGAGTGCACCTAGAGACGCCTGCTCCAGGTTTTCTTGACATGCTCTTCGATTTCATGGGCTACGGCTGAGCTCTCACTAATACTGTCATCAAGCAGATCTCCACCCTGATGAAAGCTTTAATAGGCAAGAGAACAGTGTTAAAAATGATTAAAAAAAAACCTTGGTGAGTCAAATAGTTTAAATGGTAGAATTGTGAGGTCATGTGATGAGGCACAAATTTGCTAAAATTTAACCACTTTTCATTGGCCGCGATAAGATGTTTAAACCCACCTCACGGAATAATCTACTCCTAATCAGCACATAATGAAGTGGGGACAGCTGGACCAGTTTGGAGGTCAGACGTAGACCCAGGACTCAGGGGCAAAGGGCCACGGAGTCTGCTTGGCAGCATGGTTCAGTTGGCCTGGCACCGTCAGGCCCACTGCAGGCTGCTTACCCAGTGGAACGACAGAGGTCAATGTTCATCCTGTCACTGTAAAATGGCCTGAAGAGACCTTGACATGTATGGCCATCTGACATGCACATCAACCTAAGAAATGCCCTTCATGGAGAATGGGCATGATTATGGAGACACTAGTAGTGCATCATTCTAGATGGCAGTTATTGCAACTTCCAGGAGTGCTGCTGCTGCTATGACAGATGCTACACATCCTTTTGTTAGTCAACAATATGTGTGTAACTGTCTATATATATACAGACTATACACACACAAACATATATAGCTTTGAATGTGATTACTGAATTAGCCATAATTATCAATAATTTCAAATTCAGCTTGCTTGAAGGAAGCTGTACTATACTTAATATGTTCTTCCCACCTTCCACGCAGCAATTAGCATTCCTAGTATTCCTTGTAATAATATTTGACAGGACTCTAAAGTATTTGGGATTTGTTGTCAGTGTCCTTTACATTACATTGTCCTTCCTGAGATGACTGCGTGACTGACACCTTCTCTCAGGCCGCCAACAGTGAGCTAACGGTAAGTCAGCTTCACTTAGTCAGCTAAAAATGAAATATGTGGAAATGTGCTGTTTTCTCATTGGAACCATCATTTACTGGTGAAAGAGTTTAACATATCTTAATTTTAATTTGTTTTATTCCAATGGGTATCATATCAGTTTGATGTCAAATGTAAACGTAAAATGAGCTGTTGCCTTATAATAAATGTCCATGTGGTCTATTAGCGGCTAACTATCAGCTATGTGGTGGGTAATAGCTACATTATAACTAGCTAGTACAGTTAAGACAGGATTAGTTTAGAAATTTACTTCCAAAACGTGTTTAATCTGTGTTAGATGCAGAGGTGGGTAGAATAACCTCAAATTGTAAAAGTAAAAAGTAAGGGTAGAGTTACTCCAAAATAATTTTACTTAAGTAGAAGTAAAAAGTAGTCATTCAAAAAATTACTCAAGTAAGAGTAAAAAAGTATTTGGTAACTGTTGGATCATAATTTTTTTTTTAGAAACAATGTAATCAGACAGACAAAAATACCATCTTGACTATTCATAATTTGTGATAGTTGGTAACTAATGTTAATTCATTCATCCATAGAAAACATATTGTGGTCTGCTTAGCTTATGGCGTCATCTAATGACATGTTTAACACTAAAAGGGTCTATATGAAGGACTCTTTTTTAAGACTGAAATTCTGTAAACTAACAAGACTAAGATTTTGGTAAAACTTACCACATATTTCCTTAGGTTTGACGTTGAGTTTATTTATGCCGAAATGTCCGTATGTTTTGGGAGAGACAGAAGACACTGCATAATATAAATGTTGTTTTGCACTCTGTTTAAACGGAACCTGCATTTTATTTGCGGCCAGGGGTGTTTGAACACCGGAGACAGTTGCCTCTGCCATTTTTCATGTATTTGAATTCCCTTAGAGTTTGTGAGGTTATGCCACACCATACAACACACAACACTGTGTGTGGTCATGTTACTGCATCGCTACATCTGATTGGTGACACGGAGTCATGTGGTAGGCCTCTCTGGCAAAAATTAAGCATAAAATATGTAGAATAAATATAAAAATAAATAAATAAAGTCATGAGTCGAGTGTAGCCCAATATAGCAGAGTAAGAGTAACGTTTCTTCTTCACAAATCTACTCAAGTACAGGTAAAAAGTATGGCGCAGTAAAACTACTCTTAGAAGTACATTTTTTTCAAAAAGTTACTCAAGTAAGTGTAATGGAGTAAATGTAACTTGTTTCTGCTCAACTCTGGTTAGATGGAATGTATATAAAAGTGTTTGTGTAGTGATAATGTATGGAAACATATATTTTGTGGCCACTTTATTATTGTAGGTAAAGCTGTACAATCTAATGCAATCCAGTTCAACACCTCTGCCATTAATTCTACATTTATGAAGCATGTTCAGTATAGTTGTTGACACTCTCAGAGAGGTGTAAGTTCAACTACAAATGTATTATTGAGGTGGCATTTTGTGCTGGTTTTCTATTGATATGACTGCATTATTTTTAAAGAGTTTTGTGTGGCTCGTGTTCAGAAATAGTTTTTCACAGTCATACATTTTCACAGTTCCAAGACAATAATCAATGATTTTGGTAAAGTAAACATCTGTGTCTGCCCTCAGTCCCTTCTCTCAGTGCTCTCTAACGAAGAAAAGCCAAAGCTACACCAATGGTTATCTGTGTTTGTCCTCGCCATCAATTGCTTTCTTTTTTTGACAGTAATCCTTCCTCTGAACGCAGAGTTTCTTTTTTATCTGGAGCATCAGACACTTTCAGAGCTGCCATGTCTCACACATTAACCGTGAGAGTCATGCAAGTGACACTTTTTCACATGCTCTCACGCCACACGTCATTTTTCTCACCCACAGAAAACAAATTTATAGGCTAATTGATAAAGGCATGAAAAGAGGACAGCACACGGATAGACAAGACAGAGCAGAACAGCAACAGCAGCACCGTGCAGCACCAAGTTATTCAGACCATCAGGAGGAAAGCAAGAAATATCCACAAATCTATTATGTTGTTATTTACTCCCATGCATTTACTCCCATGCATGCTGCTCAGAGTAATCTCAGTCAGAGGCTTCTCTGGCAGCAGCGCACCATCTCTACTCTTGTGCCATACGCATGCAGGAAGTGAGTTACTAACGGGACACTCAGTGTGTCACTCTGAAACTTTGTTAGTATGGTTAGGTTAGTATTCCAATGCAAAATCATGAATGTAATTGTACCTCAATGCTGAATTCTAGTTGTTAATTTAACATTATTTTACATTTTGATTAACATTATACAGGGTTGCCAACACGTTCTCATCTCTCTCAAATCTATCTCACAAATCTCACGCCAAATAAGAGGAAGCCTCATAGCCTCTCCTTTATGAAAAAATATAATTGTAGGTTATATGTTAAATAGGCTTTCTCTGCACACAGGAAAGTTTGAACATCAAAGTCAGATTTTTTACAGAGCCCAAAGCACACAGTTTTAGTTGACAAAGGGGCACACACACACTGCTCCAAAATCCCAAAACACCTTTCATGTAGGCCTCTGCAGAATGTTGCCTCACTTAGATTAATTAGGCTCACCAATAATGTGACACTAGAACCACCACGACATATTTGAAAATCTAATCATCTTCATGCATTGGTATTTATCCTAGCTCTTATTTCAAACAGTACCATTATTAGCCACATGACCAACAGAGGTGAAATATGTTTTTGTTACAGTATGCAAAACTCTGTAGCACAAATACATAAGGACAGCAGACAATCCACATATTATCATGATACAGTCAACATGTCATTATGTTAACATAGTACACACAACCATACAGTAGGTGCATGGTATTGCATGCTAGTAGTATGCAAGGAGGGGGCTAGAGGAAAGAGTTCAGAGTCCTGCTAGCTAAGGGAAAATGGCTGTTTGTGAAGCTGTTATGTGTGACAGCACCTCTATCATTATTATTGACTTAGCTTTTCATCTATACATGCTGTAAAATTGTGAATTTGGCTTCTGAATTTTGTTTCCGTTTTAAACAAAATTCTTGGGGGTCGAGGAATGATGACTCCGACATGGTGGGGGCCTACTCATAAAATGAAGGTTTACTCACAAAAGGCCTACTCATCAAATGCACCCTAACCCTAACACCAAATCTCACTCCAAACAAAATTGAAAACCTTGCAGCTCTGCACTTTTTTTCGAAGCTTCTTAGGTTTTACTCCTAGATGCTGTAGCCTACTCCGTTGCTACGGTCGCTCCAGAGTCATGTTGAGAGAGAATTGCGTCATCTCTGTTTAGTTTCAATTCAAGAGGCTTTATTGGCATGGCTTACAGTCTGCACATATACTGAATACTGAATCTCTCCAGCACCAAACTGGAAGCAGCAAACCAGGTCGTTATGACCGAAAAAACTCCTCAAATACCATCACACACACGATAGAAGATTACTTAACAGTTTTATGTGTCAGAGTTTAATTCGTCGTGTATCTGATCCACCAACCAGCAGGTAATTAAGTGAGAAATCTTAATTTTCTAAACGTTTGCCTCTCATTCCCATGGTCTTCTCCCACTGATATAGCACAGTTAAACAACGGAAGCTTGTAGCAAGTTGAGGCGACACAATCCAAAATGTGCAGTACAGAAAGTATGTAAGTACAGAACTACAGTTTATCTTGATGGATTATATTGATGCCAAATTGACAAGAAGACTGCCGACGTATGACACCTTTTATCTTGTGTTTAATATGTCGTATTTATTTAAGGGTGTTTGGCATAATATTTTCCCCGGAGCATGCAGAGAGCTTCACTTTAATTCAAACTGCTAACACTGTATGAAGCCTATATTTTTAATGTTTAGTCACCACTTCGGAAACACTAGAAATAACTATAACGTAACTACTAAAGTATAATAAGGTTGTCTGACACTGACTGTGGTTATTTATTGGTTTGATTAATGGTTTACGGTCTAATAATACGTGTTTGTATTGATAACTGGTGGTGGCTGATCATGCTAATTATCAGCTAATTGTCCTAAGTTTCTAATGGCAGTATGCAGTAAATGGATGCCCTTTGGGTGCGTGTTTTTAAACTACTTTCCTAATGAAACATGATGTGCTTGATGGTGTTATGACTACTGATGAAACTCGAAAGCTCAGCCCTCTCGTTGCCATTTAGCTTCCCCTTTTAACATTTATTCACCCAGAAAAAGCTCATATTTCTCTGTATGATATGACCTCCTCTTTCAGACAGCTGCTGTGTGTCTACAGTGTATTTACAGATTTAGGATTTTATTTAATTTTCAGATATATTTTCCATATAAATGAATATAACCATAATTATTACCATATAACATCAAACATAAGTTTAACACTTCAATTTGTCAAAAAACACATTTTATTGGGGACCCACTCAGATGACCACTTGTGGGTCCCAGGGACTCACTACATTGAAAACCTATCAGCATCACTGTGACTGCATACAATACAATGTTGCCAAAGCATATTAACACAAACTATAAAACCATAATAAACAAAATAAAGGCAATTTTAAAAGCAATGGCGGATCGCGGCGCTCTCTACATGGCTGTGGGTTGCTCCCTGCTTCTGCTCTGACAAACCAATCATTGCCGGTTGGCAAAAAATGCATAATTTCCAGCACTCCAGCACAAGAATATCGCCACAGACACCAGATGTAAAAATGGTGTTTCTAATATTCTGACAACATCATGTATGTATATTAATCAAAAAGTTTTAAAAAATTAAACAAACAAAAAATGAAAAAGATGAGCTTTGTTAAGATGTTTTTTTTTTTGGCAGAGCTGTGTATTGGATTGCAGTAGGTTGTACTGGCATACCAACAATAAAGTGGACACTGAGGGGTGAATTCACAAAGAATGAATTGTGGCCACTGATGAACCATGAATTGCGCATCATATGCAACCACTATCTGCGCTGTCTCAAGGTTCGATTCATAAAAGATATTGCACTAATGATAATACAGTGCAAACACGCCCATAAAGTTTTTAAGCTAGGTGCAATTTGCCATTGTTTTGCGTCTGTTAAATGCTCATAGCATATCTTTTGACAAATAGAGCTGCAAGAATAAATGTTCCACTCGTGTTGAAAGAGATGTTGTATGTAGTCCGTGTGTGACGCCTCTTACAAATGCTCTGCAGCCATCACCAAGTCTCTGAAGACTCCAAGAATTTCACTCTAGCTGCATGTGGCTATTAGCGGTGGTGTTTGTGAATTTGACCTTGTTTTTCAGTGAGGCTCATTTGCATAGAAAGGTGCCAATTTTGCGCAAAATGTATGTATATTACCTAATTTACATACCTGCAAAGAGCACCGGAGCACCAAGACACAATTTGCTGCACTCCTAACTTTTGCAATTAGGGGCGCAGTTAACCATTTGCGGGTGCTTTGAGAACTACACGGTTTCTTTTTGTCGTGTTTAGTTTAGCGCCTGCAAAGCCGCGCAATCCTTTTGTGAATTCGCCCCTGAGTGCATATTTTTTATTACTGCTGCAATACCACTTTATTTAAGGAGGACAACGGACAACAGGCAAGCGAGCGTCTTCCCCGCCTGAACACGGCCACTGCAACAGACGCTTTCTACAATGGAACCAGCACTCTTTAGCCATTTTTAATTAGCTTTCTTTTCTTTGCCCCATTTTACATCGAAACTGCCATTTTGGACACACACACAGACATCTTTTGTCTCTAGTTTAGTATTTAGAGTAAGTCTTCATCGTGTGTTTTTTGCTTTGTTTATTTTTTTAAATAAATGCTTGTATCTTTAATGTTTCACAACACTTGCTGTAGCAGCATAACAAACTGATGCATGTATCCCTCAGTAATTATAATGCTAGATCACTGGTTGAGGAAACACAGTGCCACATGGCTAATTGGCTAAGTGAAGCTGATTTACAATTGGCCAACTTACAAGAGGCAGCGGTCCTTCAGTCAAGTGTCAAAGTTCTGCACATGTGTCTCAAAAAGATGAATCACAATTAAGAAAAATAATCCCATATCATTTCAAGGCATTGTATTCAATGTCAAAGTTCCAGTTTCCATATTCCAGTTTCTACAACTGAAATACCACGTCTTTTCACATATCCAACAAATAACATTAACAATGGCTCTGTTCCATTTAAGTGAGACAGGAAGTGATCCAGCACGCACAATGCAGCCATTATTAATGTTATTATTATACCTGTGCTCTTCCTGCTATGACATGTCAGAATGTCCACCATGAAAAAGGCCTACTTTTTCATTTCTTTACTTCGGTCTGGGCTTTCCATTGATTGGAGAGGTTTACTGAGGAAATTTAACTTTAAATTAAATTACATTACTGCGAAATCGAACATTTTTGGGGGAGCAACTCTTCAATATGCTAAAGAGTGCCATCTGTTGCCGACAATAACTTAATGTTCTGTGTAGATGGTGCCATCTGACTTCAAGTATGTTTTGAGGTAGATAATGATCCTCTTCTTGCTTATAACTCTTTATCAACACAAGCAGGAAGCTTCTGCCTGTTGCTGAATCTGTACTTTCACATGTTTGATATCACATCAGATAGCTATCGTCTTTGTGAGAGCACAACAGAAGTGGGAATCATGGTGTTGTGCAACGATACAGCCCTGGAGATTATCTTATCAAATCTGCAGCCACTTCATAATTTACTTTCAGGCCAAATGGAACAACATTCTCACTGTATGCTTGAGCAAAGATTTCCATAAAAACTCCACAGAGATCTCTTTAATGAAATGTCATAATTAGGCCTACAAGTCATCTATCTGTCTATCTTA
This sequence comes from Coreoperca whiteheadi, assembly GCA_011952105.1. Classification (NCBI taxonomy): domain Eukaryota; kingdom Metazoa; phylum Chordata; class Actinopteri; order Centrarchiformes; family Sinipercidae; genus Coreoperca; species Coreoperca whiteheadi. Next base: position 8,347,735 of record CM022473.1, on the reverse strand, counting down.
ATAACTCACTATATAAATACAATCCAATAGCCCCAATAGAAATATGGTGGAGCAATTTATTGCATAATGTAATGAGTTTGGATAATGCATAATGTACAAGTGTACTCCTGACCTGAGTTTCTTCAACCCTTCTGTATTATCATTATGAAAGAAAAAGTCCCAAATTATTATTTTAATCTTGGTAGTTCAGTTGCTTTAATTTCTGAGTGGATTATGTGAATTTACTGTAAATGTAATTTATTATGACAGTAGTACTTTTACATAGTCCTAGGATTGTACAATTATATTGTATTAAGTACAGCAGCCTTGTGCTATGTAGTGTATTATCTGGGTGGTTCTATTGCAATATGCTTCTACATTATACAAAGGTTCTAAACTGCCCCTTAGGGACAAATACGTTTTACTTGAATATCATTAAATTCATAAATCTAAACAGATGTGATTTACAAAATACAGTAATTGTCACAATAAATGGGTCGAGTACAGCTATATTTCAGGTTAGAAATATGAGGACATGAACAGGATTCTTCTTAATTTAGCATAAGAAATAAAAAATATTGTTTTAACCTTGTTTTTGAATGTCAGCATCCACTGCCCTTTACCATGACTTCAGCAGTTTGTCCTATTTTACTATTTGAGATGACAGTAGGCTCGCAGTGCATACTGTCTCCTGATCAGGGCAGACTATGACTCACTGAGTGAATCCAGTCTTGGGGTGACACATGGCTAAAAGGCTGCACAGTTCCCCCAGCTATGTGTCTGTTTCAGCATTAGTGCTCTGCCAGCCAGTGACTAGAGCTGCTAAGCTATTCACTGAGCACTTGCATTGGCTACAATTTTTGCAAAGTCTCAGAAAATATTGCAAAATGCTGAAAAATTGTTGACAGTTTGGGGACGCAACTAACATGAAGAATCAAATATTAACTGGGCATACAATTTTGACATGTTCATCAGGTCCAAAATGTGGGTAATGGTTACATTTAGCTTAATAAAGTAACTTTGATTGAGGTTAGCCACGGCTTGAAAGTAGAGTTAGATGGATAAGTATAGATATATTGGCTAATATTAGCTTATTGCAAATATATGGTATTAGTATATGTTGATAAGTAATAAATTGCAGTACAGAAATTCCAAACTAGATATGAGGTAATTTAGAAACAGTGCCACCATAATGTGTCCACCAGAGAGCACTGACTCTCTGACTGAGTTGATTGCTTGCTTATGTAAAACCAAATAAAATAAATAATCTGCCAATATATCGTTATCAGATTTTTGTGAACCCCCAAATATCGATATCAATAAAGGCTTCAAAAATCTAGTATTGGTCAGGCTATACTATAAGTTATTTAAAATAAGAGTTGGATCTTGGTTAAACAGGAGACACTGGCAAAGAAAACCACACTGATTTTAAAGGGTTAGTTTTGACTTTTTGAAGTGGGGTTGTATGAGGCACTCCATATTCAGTATATTACCTACAGTAGATAGCAGTCGGCACGCTCCCAATTTGGAGAAGCAGACAGGAGTACAGGCACGGAACTCCTGAATTCTGCGAGGTAAAATTACTGTTTTTGTCAAAGGAGTCTGGTGGCCTTTTAATGAAGCTTCATTTTAGACCTTCAAAAAGCTTTACCTCCTATGTGAAAAAAATTATGCCGATACAACAGCGGCTCGATCCTCACCATTTTATGAGTTATTATGAAAATCAAGTAGGGGGCGCTCTCCCCGTATTTTTTTACGGGAGAGGCATAGGGTCTATATTTTCAAAATTATTTAGTTTTGTAACGCCTTTGATGAAAAAAGGTTTTCATCTCAGCGACGCATCATCTCCTGTTTTCACCAGATGTTTAGGACTGGAAATGAGAGTCAGAGTGCCTTTCCCACATACAACCACGCTCATCATTTACACTTGTTACGAACCTATTTTGGAGATAAATTCCTAATGACAGGTGTTGGTGGACTATTACTGCCAAAAAATAACAATCGCCAATTTGAAAGTCCAACGAGTAATTTATTGGGAGATGTGTTTTGCGGTGTGTGGGCTTAAATCAGTTACCTTTACTGCAGCTCTCCTTTAGACTTCCCGCCTACATGATTGTTACACAAGTCCGGAGAGCACTGTCTGATGCTCACTCTGGAGGAAGATTTGATTCTTTTGGTCCCCCCCCCCGTTTTTTGCATTACCCTAAAAGAATCTTAGAATTTAGTAATTTACAAAGTACAGTCCATTTACCATTACTCAAAATCCACCACTGTCAGTTACCAGTGGTGGGACTCAACAAATGAGTTTATTCATGTGGGTGATTTTAACTGAACTGCATTCTCTTGTGTCCCACAGTGAATGCAGCCATTGATGTCTGTCTGACGTGTGACCCGGAAGTCACCAAGTCAACAAAACAGGTCAATGACTTCTGCTCACTCTATTTCTCCTGGTTGCGCTCCAGCCAGCAGCAGACAGCTGCTTGCTCCCCGGGTAAATCTGCAGAGCAGACCCGCGATGAAAGGATAAAGGGATAGGCACAGAAGCCTGCCTTCCTTCACAATCGAAATTTCACTCTTATTGCAGCGATCCTGCATAAGAATCCTGCCAACAAAAGTTCCGCGCCAATGGCTATTACACACCGTCTGTCAGCTAACTGTAAGAAGCAACTAAGGGAGATAGCACCAAGCTAACCGTAAGGAGGACAACGGACAACAGGCAAGCGAGCGTCTTCCCCGCCTGAACACGGCCACTGCAACAGACGCTTTCTACAATGGAACCAGCACTCTTTAGCCATTTTTAATTAGCTTTCTTTTCTTTGCCCCATTTTACATCCAAACTGCCATTTTGGACACACACACAGACATCTTTTGTCTCTAGTTTAGTATTTAGAGTAAGTCTTCATCGTGTGTTTTTTGCTTTGTTTATTTTTTTAAATAAATGCTTGTATCTTTAATGTTTCACAAGAGTGAATAATTTGCCAAGCTTCTCTATGTTGAATTCCATATACTTTACCTACTAGCTATTAATGGTAATTCTAGTTATAGTTATTATTTAATTATCAATGCGAGTTCCAAATTGATAGTGTATTTTATGAAACTCAATCAATAAATTGGCTATCGTTTCCTTTTAGTTGAAAGGTGGTGCCCTGAGCTCTTTATTAATTATAGTCATTATTTATGATTATCTTGTTAGCAAAATCTAATCGATGCCATGGACATTGTTGTACCTCTGCTGCATGTCACAAGTTATGGTAGCAACAGGGGTCATCAGCCAGAGTAGAAGGGGGTAACTGCTGAAGCCAAGGAGGATGCCATCTGGAACAGTCTGTTGGAGCTTGTGGTACAGATTGTTTCCTTCAAAATACGGGCATCATGTACGGACCCAAGCACAACACAATTGATGATTTTAAGGTCAGCATTTCCCGCAAGCTCTACATTGAGGCTGAAGAGGCTCTTTCTATTGACAAAATCCCATTCTCTTGCATGAGGTGCCTGAATATGCACATGTGCACCTTTGGGCATCCAGTCCATTTTGAAAAATGTCCTCTTTGTCTGGGCTATTTCTCAGGCTACCGTGAGTAGTCGACATAATCGATGACGTCGACATCAATAATTTTAACAGCGCAGCATGCACGTGTGTTTATTTATGCTTTAGAACATTAATGCTTTGAAACAATCAGATAATTTTATTTCTCTGATTCACCAGCTTTCTTCTACCAGCGCTCTCTCTCCTTATTGGCCCTCTATGTTGCTGGACCACAGCTCTATCTCTCTCTCTCTCAAACAAATCAACACAAATCAATGGACACTAATGGCATTGCTATTTTTCAGCATAGACTCCAAGTCAGACACAGAGGTCGAAAATGGGTACACAAAATAAACCAAGTGAGGACACAACTGAGACATTATTATAGTTTGGTCCATCAACTGGTTTCAGTGATATGTCAGGGTGACTGTGGTCTGATCACTGGATTGGCCACTGCAGCGTGATGTTGGGTTGCGTTTCTGAAACTATAGTATTGTCTATTCATTAAAAATCTTTTTAATATCTTTTGTCCCTATAGCTGTTTTATACAGCCATAAAGTCATCTGCCTCCTACCTTTAGAAATTCCATTGAATAAATCTTTGAGAAAATATTTCGGTTATTATTCGTGTGTTTATTTTTATAAAGTTGTAAGTTTAAATCTACAGTTTTGCACTTTAATATGTTTGGAACTTTCAGTGGCCCTTGCCAGAGCAACCTGTCAGCCAAGGTCAAAAGTGAAATTTTGGCTGACATAACACAGCAGGTGAATGCCACTAGCAGTGGCTATTTTAGAACTACTAAACAGGTTCGACTTCGGTGGAAGAACCTGAAGTGGAAGGCTACAAGGGAGCACAGGGAAGCGAGGAACCCCCCAAACTGGAAACAAGCCCTTCATAGGGATTGAGTTCTCAGACACAGTCATGATATAATTGGAGGGGAGAGGTTTCAGGCAATCCATGAGATTTTGCCTGCCTGTGTTGGGGAACTGATTGAAGTGCCAGCGGCTCAACCTCTTCTCAGATAGCAAATTTTTGCTCCTCACATCCGTGGAGATTAATAATGACGATTCCTATGGAATGCTACTGAAAATGGAAACTGAGAGGGCAGTTAAACAAATCCTCCTCGTTTCTTGTTTGGACCCTGCATTCTTGTTGTCTCTGCTAGAATACTACGTGACCACAAAAAAACATGTTGGATGTTTTTGGTACAAACAAGTTACAATGTTTAGGTGAACCTAGTCTTGCCTTGAGAATTGGCTTGTTTGTATATGTTGCAGTTGTATTCACAGCAGTTTTTCCAGGTGTTTCAGGAAGAATTGTGGCATAACCATATTTTGCAATGCTTTATATCTTCTATTACTTGGTTCTGTTAGAACTAAAACACTTTTACATTTGAAGGGAACGTTCAATTTAGAGTTTAAATGTAATAAATGTATCTACGTCAAATCCACCTCTGAGGTGGGATCCAAATTATCCCAAACTTTGGCATCAAATTGATCCAGATCAGTGCCTTACATTTTGAAATACCAAAATGCAGCAATTTGTCCAGATTAAAGTTAGGATTGAATTACCAAATCTGATCCTTCAGGATCAGAAATCCTTGGATCTGCTTTGAAATACCCAATCAGATCAGAATTTAATCTAATCCAACCAATAAAATCCTGTGAGATCATTTTGAAATACCGGCCCCAGGTGACTAACGTGATGCAGTCCTGTATTATCCGACATTATTTTCCTCTGCAGATCTAAATAAGGACATCCATGCTTTTGTCTTCTCTAGACTGGACTATTGCAACACACTTTATTCTGGTATAAGCAGGCAAAACATCCAAAGACTGCAACTATATCTTTGTTTTGGATTTTATTTACTTAATTTTTTATTGTAAAGCATTTTATAACTTTGTTTTGAAAGGTGCTATATAAATAAAGTTAGTATTATTATTATTTTACTGTGTTTTCTTTGTCAGAAAATCATCTAAAAATAAATGTATGCAGTACTCCAAAATGTGCCTTAACTGACAGGCAAGGGTTATAAATGAGAGGATATCAGCTTCCTATTCATCTCTGTGCTCCCACTCTCCAGCTAGTATTCACAGTAGAGCTGCTTTGGTCTGTCAAAGAGCAGTTTCCATGCTGACAAGTGACAGTTTAAAGAAAAAAACAAAAATCTCTAGTCCAATTGAAGGTGACAGTATATACATTTATACAGCATGGCTCAGAATAAATAAAATTAGGCTGAGGATCACCTAAGTGAGTCCATTTTGTGAAATAAGGTTATCATTTTCACTCCCTCACATAACAATCATATAACAACTTGCCCTCAAAAGCAAAGCAAAATCTAGCACATCTTCTGAGGAGGTCAGATCAAATATCTTGTGCTGATGTTTTTTCTGAGCCTCTACAGTTCATTAGACGATTGTTTGAGATAATACACAAGGCTCTGCAAATGGAACAGATACAGTGGTGACACATCAACCTTGAATAAAACGTATTTTCTCCATGCTGCTGAATGCCCGCTGAACGTCTAGGAAAGCCTGCGAGGACATAAAATAATTAATGGGTTCAAAATGACAAGAATGGAGAATATCTACATGCATCCTCATGCTTTCTAGTAACTATTAGGATAGATAGTTCTGTCACACCACATAAGTAGTTCACTGCACTGAGAATATACATTTTTTATAGTCAGGACACTGATATCTGGAATGTTTTACAGGACGGGCCCATTTCACACCCACTTTCGTAAAAGCAGAGAGGATGAAAACCAGTCAGTCATTTTCTACCGCTTGTTCCCAGAATGAAAACCAACCTTATCAAAATAATGATGTAATTTAAAAGAAACAAATTACAGTTATTTTGTCATGCTCTTAATTTAGACATTATTAGACCAACATTTTAAAATCATTAAATTCAAATTTACTCCTTGATGAAGGCACTTTTAATCCAGAGAAAACTGTGTGGTTCAGCAACAATCAGGACATCTGATTAATTTATTTATTTACAGTAATACTTTACTGTTATCTGTAAGCAGATTGTTAAGTGCTTTGTGTGCAGTTTAATCTGCACAGTAATACTTGAACATTTCACTTTTTGTGTGGCTTTCTTGAATTTTTATTCCACTTAGCTTATTTGTTTTACACAGAAGTTACTGTTTGCCTCTTATTCTGAGCAAGGAGTTAAATTCAAAGTAGATCTATTTGCTTTTATACTTTTGTGTTAGAAAAAATGAGTGACACATCTCACATATGGAAATCATACAGGAATTAATGTAATTACTACCATATAGTAATTAATGTTATAATGAGTATGGTCTAGATCTGCTCAATAAGAAAAGTGCAATGAGATAACTTCTGTTATGAATTGGTGCTATATAAATAAAACTGAATTAACTGTTACTAGTGTAACTCGTCAAGGCCAGACTGTAGTTGGTTGCATTGGTCCACCAAAACTAACCATGTCAGAATGATTACGCAAAAATATAATGAATAAAAATAAAATTAAAATCCTCAATATTTACTGTAGGTTACCTTTGATAAAACGTTAGCTGCAACGATATGTGTAACATTACTTTGATGGTTGCCATCCCTTCCACAGGGATGGAGGAACGATCCACAATATCTTCCGATATCCTCCTCTATGGGTTTTTTTTCTCAGACAGGATTCTGTAGAAACACAACCCTGACTTGTCTTCTTGTCGGTTAGTCAGTGCATCCGATCGAACAACAGGTATCTGGTATTTTAGCTAAACAAACCAGATTCAAATGCTGGCAGGCAGAGGAAGAAAATGTCCCAGGTTACGTATGAAACCATGGTTCCCTGATAGGAACTGAGACGCTGCGTCAGCTGACGCTATGGGGAATGCCCTCAGCGTGACCACCTCTGAATCTCTGTATCATTTGGTCCAATCTTGATTGGCTTAATGTCAACACGTGACGGACGCCGGTAGAAACAGAGGTTACAAAGGGATCCAGTTTCACTGTTTATTGTTTAAGCAGTCTAGGCTATAGAACCTCTCAAAGGTGTGAGGCGAGGACCATCCCGCAGCATCGCATGTAACGGAGAGGGGGGTTCCCGACCATCAAGCTCTGGAGGATTCCATACTTCGTGTGGATTTGGCTCTTATCAACTATGGTAAAGGCAAACCTCGGTCCTCGTAGGCCATAGCAATAGTCTCAACAACCCACCTCCTAATAGTGAGATGTCTTGCGGACATACATCTTAAGGGCTCTGACCGGACAGATATGACCCTCAGTGGGTACTTTGGGTACATACCCCAACCTAGGATGCAGGATGGCTCTCACCACGCCTGGACAAGCTCCAGGTAAGCAGGAGCCACCGACCAGCAAGAATGCCATTTTTAAGGCCAGACACCTGTCTGATGCATTGTCCATTGGCTCGAAAAGTGCTGTGGTCAGTCCATCTAGTACCACTTTCAGATCCCACGGATGGACTCTGACTCGAACAGGAGGCCTCATTCTTAAGGTACTACGCAGGAAACTGGTTACAAAGCGGTGCTTCCCTAGCGAGCAGCCATCCACCAAACTGTGGAATGCTGCAATCGCAGCCACATACACCTTGAGTGTAGCGGAGGATAGTCCAGCTGAAAACCGGCTTTGGAGAAACTCCAGCACTGAAGCCACCTGGCACTGAACTGTGTCAATGTGGCACTCTTGGCACCACGTAGTGAAAAGCTTCTACTTGCCCGCATACAGTTTCCTCATGGAGGGGGCTCTAAAGTATAAGATGGTCTCATCTACCTCGGTAGAGAGACCGGCAGTTCGGAGGTGGTCCCCCTCAGGGGCCAAACCCACAGCTTCAATCTCCCTGGATGGGGATAAAATATTTCGCTTTGGCCCTGCGACAGCAGGTCCCTCCTGATGAGAATCTCCCATGGTGGGCTGTCCAGGAGGGCAACCAGGCCCAAAAACCAGATTCCGGTGGGCCAGAATGGGGCCACGAGCAACAGTTGGACTGTAGCCTCAGCCACGGCTGCACCATGGCATCCAGCTCCAGGGGCGTTGGATGCACAAGGGAGAACCACAAGGGTCAGTGGGTGTACCCCAGGGACGCGAACAGGTCCACTTATGCTCTGCCGAATCTCTTCCATCTCGGGGTGCTGTCTCCATTCCCCGGGCCTCCGCCCCTGCCTTGACAAGATGTCCGCTCCCACATGAAAAGTGCTCTGAGCAAGAGCAACTTCCCCTGGGACCACAAGAGGATCTGGTGCCCCAGTCTGCACAGGGTGTGACCTCAGACCGCCTTGTCGATTTATGTAGGAGTCCACCGCTGTGTTGTCGGACCGGACAAGCACGTGGTGGCCCCTGAGGTCTGGAAGAAAGTGCCGTAAGGCCAACAAGACCGCTCGCATCTCCAGGCAATTTATGTGCCATCAGTGCGGCGTCAACCACAGACCTCAGCCATCCAGTGCTGGAGGCGTCCGTCGAGAGTGTCCGACGGTGATTCATCATTCCCAGCACTGGGCCCTGGGTCAGGAACACCCGTTCTCTCCACCTGACCAAGGCATGCATGCACCTGCGTGTAACCTTTTTAGGCGAAAAGGATTGCCCCTTGGGCAAATCCTGTGTTCCTGAGCCACCACTGCAGGTGCCTCATGTGCAGTAACCCAAGCGGAATCACGGCCATGGCGTCAGACATGCCCGGCTGATCCGCTGCCATGTATGCCTTGCCCACTAAAGACAACGTAGTGCAGCATGGCTTACTAGGCAACGTCGGGGTCTTAAGCGTCTTCTCAATACCTGGCATGACACCAGAGCTGTTCTCCTTGCGCCCAGTGATTGATGCACACTGGCGACCAGTCGGGCTAGAAAACCGTGCAGAATATGGCTTGGACCAGGATTTTGACACCTCGGTGTGGAGATCCGGAAAGAACGGCAGGTCCTGATGTGGGAGTGAAGGTGTGGCTAGAAGGAAACTTGGGAAACCACCTCCAGCAGCTCCTCATACTGCACGTTACTGCCTTCCGCGCTCAGGACATCCAGCTTCTTGGAACTGGATCCTCTCTGTGTGGGCTTCAAATCTTGGGCAAAAGACGCCGCGGACTCAGCACGTCCGGATCCCGAATGCGGGTAGACTGTTTCAAACAAGAAACAAAACAGTCAGTCGAGACCGGAGCGTCTAATCTCTCCTCAGAGAGGGCACTTACCTTCCTCACAGTCACCCCCTCAGGGCTGACAGAGCCTGCTCTTGGTCCAGACAGCAGAAGAAGCCGGGCAGAAGGAGCTGCGATGTGGGCTTCCGGTCCCGAAAACGGGTAGGAATTAGCGGAGTGTATCCTCCTGTTCCTCCTGTCCTTAGTGCCACTGGCAGGCTGCCTCTGGACCACTTTGGGTTCGGGAGGCAGACACCATCTCCACATTTAAGTGTAGGCTTAAGACCACCCACTTTGAGAAAGCTGGCTGGCTCGGGTGAGTCCTGAACCATCCCTTAGTTATGCTGCTATAGGTCTATACTGCTGGGAGAATTCTCATGAAGTCACCTCTCTCCTCTTCTCCCTCTCTATCTGTCTGCATTCTTATCCCATTAATGCATCTTACTAACTTGACATCTTCTCTCTCCCATATATTTGTGCTCTCTCCTTTTTCCTTCTGTCGCTTTCAGCAGGTATTTCTGCCTCCAGAGCTGCAGAGTCTGGATCTATGATTGCGGGCCATCTGCTGCCCCTCTGCTCAACAACAATTATTATTATTACATTATTATTATTTTAGAATTCTACTAATTTGCATTGTGCCACTATTATCCTACACCGATCACACACACATACACTCCAATTTCACTTTTAACATAGGTACACTCTTTTTCAAAGAGATGCCATTTTGAGTGAGTTCCTGTGTTTAACTTTATATGGCCTTAGCCGCCATTTTGAATCCCTGCAGCTATTTTGGATCACCTCCCCACCCCACCCCGCCCCCACACACAAACCCTTTGTTCTGTAATTTACTGTATTAAGAGTTAGAATTCATATTGTGTGTTTTTGCCTTCTTTATCTTTTCAGAAATGTTTGCATATTACATTTACATTTAATCATTTAGCAGACGCTTTTTTCCAAAGCGACTTACATATGAGGAAGACAATGGACGCAATTATAACAACACAAGGTAACAAAATGTATAAGTGCATCAAGAAAACTAGTCTGTTAAAGCCCAGCACAGTATAGCCTACAAAGCTAAGGATAGGAAGTTTTTTTTTGTTTGTTTGTTTTTTGATAAGAGATGGAAAGGCAGTAGAAGTTAATGTTTTACAGTTAGGTGTTGACGGAAGAGATGTGTTTTCAGGTGCTTTTTAAAGGTGGCTACAGAATCTTGTAGGAGCAGGCAGATCGTTCCACCAATGTGGAATGGATCCAGAGAAGGTGCGCAAGATTTTATTCCTTTTTGGCATGGTACCACCAGACATTGTTCGTTTGCAGAGCGCAGGGATCTGGCAGGAACATAGGTCTGTATTAGTGAGCGAAGATATGATGGTGCAGAACCAGTGGTGGTCTTGTTGGCCAAGAGCATCGCTATGAACCTGATGCGGGTGACAACAGGGAGCCAGTGTAACCTAATGAAGAGAGGAGTTACTTGCGCTCTCTTCGGCTCATTGAAGACCACTCTTGCCGCCTCGTTCTTGATCATCTGCAGAGGTTTGATTGTGCAAGCTAATAGTGTCAGATTTTATATTTTATAGCAAACAGGGATAAATTATAAAGTGCAAACAAATCAGTTGTGAGAGGGCATATGCGTAAAACTTGCACCATATTATTGCACTTTAATATGGATAATACAAATAAATTTATTGAGCACAGAATTGATTTTTGTTTGCTCAAACAAAATAATTTTTTGCTTCCATACAATTTCTCGTCATATAATGCATGCGCTTGCAAAATATGTGCACCAAAATAATTTCTGTTAACATCCTTCTTGCCAGGGAGAAGCCATCTTTCCCAAACCTCTACAACAGAGGTGGTGAGAAAAACGCATTCATAACAAAACTAGGAGTATGACACCCAGGCTCACAACAACCAGAATTACACTTAAATTTGTGATACCAGCCCAATATCCCTAGGAATTACATCATGGGTGAATCTGCAATACAGAATTGACATCGAGTGCCAATGTTTAGTGTCAGTGCCGGAATTAGTGCCCTTTATGTAGTGAAGTGAAAATTAAAGTGCAACACACATTGGCGGCATCACGTACGTAGCATCAACTGACGCTCATTGCACACACGGGACATGCCATACAGAGAGAAGAAGTAATGAAGGTACATTAGCCGGAACGTTGCCAGAATGATTTGGGAGTGAATTTGATCAAATTGCTGCTTTTCTGAAGAGTTGCCATGCATCAACGTTGGGAAATAAAACAGTGGAGTGTCCAGAGAAATGAATGCATGCCAAGACATCACCAGTGTGCAGGCTTACCGCACCAAACAATGGGTGTGGGTGTTTTGATATGGTGTGTGGAGGTCAGGGTGGTGGATGGGCTTATAAGCGTATCCAACTTTCTTGCAGAAGAGCTGGAGTCTAACCATAACCATATCTTAATCATCGGAACTTCTGGGTTCTGTTACAAGAGTAAGAAAACCTCATTCAAAATCCCATTGACATGACGTAAATAACTAAAATCCCAGCCTTCGTATGTAGCCGTACTCAGCAGAATGTCATGTGGTTCACTCCATTGGATGACATTTTCTTAATTTTATTTATTTCAGTTTTTAGCAGCCTTTAACACATAACCTCTAGACGAACACAGGTTAAACATGGATGAGTCGAGATACCGCGGCTAGTTCAGACATGTCTGTAATAATAACAGGAAAGGACTGAACAAACAATAATACATTACAGAGATTACAGCTAAAAAGTGACAAAGGATATTAGAAGAGAGTGTTGGTAATAATCAATAACTACAATAATCAGTAATCATTGTTTAACTTTGTTTTGGGGGTTTACTTATCATATTCTAGGAAAAATTGACATTCACTACAGGACTTTTTTCAAAATTTTTTCAGAAAGACCAATGAAAGAAATGCTTAATGCTTACATTGCATTACAGAAGCTGGAGGAACAGAGGCTAGTCCTGATTTGATGTCATGACTTCAGCGTTTTATAGTTGCCAGACACAAATATTTGTAAATATTTCAATAACATTAGTTATTAGTGATACATTGTTTGTTGTTTCTGTTATATACTATCATCACTCCAACTCCATGAGGATTCAGCTACACCCAAAGCGCGCTGGCCAGTTATCATCAGCTGTCAGCTGTGGGGTGATGTGGGATTGTTAGAACTACCATAAGATAAGCAGTGACATGCATAGGTAAAACCACAAAGCCAATGCAATACAGCTAAAGGTTCCTTTTAACGAATCTGATAATCTAATGTACAGAAAAGGACAAGGGGTTCACGACAGGCCTAATGTGTGTTGAATAATGAGAAGCGGGGTTTCAGCAGAACACAGACCTCATCAAAAGAGCCTTTTCTTCATCTTGATTCGTATAATACCTGTTGATTAAACACTGAGTGATTCAACTGATGTTCTCTGGTGACCCCTCCTATTTGTAATGGAGACAAATTAAAGTCCTCTATCAAACTGTGATCAATGCCAGGAAACCTCAGGCTGAAATGGGCACCATGGTATAATGAAGCTATAATTCAACTTTACTGCATGGTAAATTAACAACAGTCATTTGAATTTGATGATTATCTAACAACTCATTGCCTTTTTAATTTATCAATTTCAGAAATTTACCTAAATTTAACCTTCTTTTACAGAATTTCTTTCACAAAATAATTACTGTAGCTACACAATATTAACATTATTTTTTATATAATGTATATTGTTGATTGATTGATAATGCTGGATCATTTTTAACAGACATAATTAGGGTTAGTCAAGCACTAAAATGAATCATCCCAGGTAACCATGGTTCCCTGATAGGGAACGAGACGCTGCGTCATCTGACGCTATGGGGAACGCTCTCAGCGTGACCGCCTCTGAATCTCTTTATCTCTGTAACTAGACCAATCTTGATTGTGTTAACGTCAACATGTGATGCACGCCGGCGGAACCGGAGGTTAAAAAGGGAGCCGGCTTCACTGTTGTCATCAGCCTTCTGATTGACTGAAGCAAAGCGCTCGCAGGCATGCTGGAAGTCTGGCAACGAGAATCAGCGTCTCGTTCCCTATCAGGGACCTCACAAAGGTGTGAGGCGAGGACCATCCCGCTGCATCGCATATATCGGAGAGGGAGGTTGTCGATCACCAAGCTCTGGAGGATGCCATACTCCGTGTGGAGTTGGCTCTTATCGACAGAGGTGAAGGCAAACCCCGCACCTCGTAAGCCGAAGCGATAACCTCAACAATCCACCTGCTAATAGTATGTTTGGTAGCCGGGCAGCCCTTAAGAGGGGGCCCGAAGCATACCAGCAACTGGTCCAAATTGCGTCACCGACAGGGCATGCAGATCTCCCACTCTCTTGAGAGAAGTTATGACCAGCAAGAATGCCACAGAGGTCTCTGACTCGAACCGGATGCCTCATCCTCAGGGTGCCACGAAGGAAACTGTTAACAAAGCGGCGCTTCTCAAGCGAGCAGCCATCCACCATACTGTTGAATGCTGCGATCGCAGCCACATACACCTTGAGTGTAGTGGGGGAGAGTCCAGCAGAAAACTGGCTTTGGAGAAACTCCAGCACTAAAGCCACCTGGCAGTGAAGGTGGCGCTCTCGGCATCACATAGTGAAAATCTTCCACCTGCCCGCATACAGTTTCCTCGTGGAGGGGGCTCTAGAGCGTAAGATGGTCTCAACTACCTCAATACAGGGACCGGCAGCTGGGAGGTGGTCCCCCTCAGGGGCCATAATCACAGCTTCAACCTCCCCAGCTGGGGATGAAATATTTCACCTTGGCCCTGCGACTGCAGGTCCCTCCTGACAGGGATCTCCATGGGGGATTCCATGGGGAGCCCCAAGGGTGCTGGATACACAAGGGAGAACCAGAGGGGGCAGTGAGCATTCCCCAGGGACGTGAACAGGTCCACTTGTGCTCTGCCGAATCTCCTCCATATCATCTGCACCGTCTCGGGGTTCAGTCTCCACTCCCCGGGCCTTGGCCCTTGCCTCGACAGGATGTCTACCTCCACACTGAGGTACCCAGGTATGAAAACTGCTCTGAGGGAGAGCAACTTCCCCTGGGACCACAAGAGGATCTGGTGCGCCAATCTGCACAGAGGGCGACCTCAGACCGCCTTATCGATTTATGTAGGAGACCACCACTGTGTTGTCGGAGCGGACAAGCACGTGGTGGCCACTGAGGTCTGAAAGAAAATGCCGTAAGGCTAACAAGACCGCTCGCATTTCCAGGCAATTTATGTGCCATCGGTGCGGCGTCGACCACAGACCTCGGGCTGAGCGGCCTTCCAAGACCTCCTGTGCTGGAGGCGTCCGTCGAGAGCGTGTGACGGTGATACGCCATTCCCAGCACTGGACCACCACTGCAGGTGTCTCATGTGCAGTAACCCAAATGGAATCATGGTGGATGCTGCCGCCATTAGGCCTAACAGTCTCTGAAACTGTAGTGCAGTGAGATATCGGCCTTACTGCACCCTGAACACCATGGTATATTAATATTTGAAAGAACACATTTATATATTACCCTATTTCTAGCAGGTTATTTCTTATGTCACCATTTTAATTATCCACCTTATTTCAGTGTTTAATCGGCAGCTGTGGCTTGGTGGAAGAGCTGCCACCAATTGGAAGATCGGCGGTTGGATCCCGGCTTCCCCCAGCCATATGTCGAAGTATCCTTGAGCAAGATACCGAACCTCAAATTACTCCTGAAGCTGTGCCTTCGGTGTGTAAGTTGCTTTGGATAAAAGTGTCTAGTAAATGTAAATGTAGTCACAAACTACTTTAATCTGCCCACCTTGCCCCCCCCCCCACACACACACACACACACATACAGACTTGCCCCAAATGCCTCTTTCTCTCTCACTGTCTGCTCTGTTGACTTTCTTCAACAGCACAGTTTTATAAAGTCGCGAAACTCAGACGAAAAAACAAAGATGTATTTCCGTAATCAATGACATTGATTACGTCAATGAATTGTCCCAGCCCTAACTAATGTTTCGCTACTTTTTAATGTGAAGCTGCAGCAGAAGAAATGTTTGGTTTACATTACCAATAGAGCCCAACTAATTTATCGATCAGCCACTATTACTGGCCGATATTGGCCTATCGCAGATATATCAGTCATTCTCTACCGCTTGTTCCTGTTGGGGGTCGCGGGTGACTGGAGCCTATCCCAGTAACTTCGGGCCTTAGGCGGGGTATACCCTGGACAGTGGCCATCTCGTCGCAGCACAGATATATCGTATGTGCAAATACGTTATCCAATATAAGACCCAAAAACTGTTGTCTTTTCAGTATGTTAGGCAGAAGGATAGGCTTATGTTAATATGTTGGTGTCATTGCAAGTTTATTGAGCAGAAGACACTCTTCACTTCATATCAGTAAAGTACAGCTAGTTTTAAGAAATGTAACAGCCACCTCACTAATGGTTAAAACTATAAACCAGTTCAAAAATGACAACTACCATATAAACCACCATGTTATGAACTGAAACTAACAAAAAGTAACATATGCATTTGGGAAGATAAGGCAGCTAGCTTAACAAACTGCTTTCAGCAATAGGCAGTGCATGCCGGGAAATGTGGGCCCTCAGCATTGTTACAATACTTTCAACACTGCACAGCACATAGTAGTAGAGCGCCGTGTGCACAACCAAGCAGATGTAGTGGAGTCAAAGTGGTGTGTTCACTGTAAGTTGCTAACTAGTTTGTGAAATACTGTTATGTACCTTGTAATAATCGCTGGAATATTAATAAACAATAAAACCATTATTTCCCCCCCCAATATAACTTTTAGATAACCCTGTCCCTGACAACCATCCCATCACTCATGCTTATCACAACTGTTTGCTGTGTTAGGAAGGTAGCTATGCTTTGTCAGTCATTAGCAGATTGAAAGGTAAGCATCAGAGCATCTCTTCCTCATTCTGCACTTACTTTACGCTACATTGTTGTCAAGTTGGTGAGATACAATGTTGTAAATAAATAATGTTCCAATTTTGGAGTCAGCCTGTTATTTCACCAAAAATGTTGAATGTTTCCCCTAACCGTTTATAGCAGAGGCGCTGTTCATCTCTTGACTCGGGAGCAGCGAACCATGAGATAATGTTAGTGACCATTACATTAAAAGCGAAATATTGCTAAAGATGACATGTTTTGATAAGCAAGAAAAAAGTGTTTCTTATTGGAATTCAATCTATTGAAATAATGGTTTTGAATCAAAACAAAGCTGTTCCATGAATCTCAGAGCTTCATAGGGTAGAGAATATGTGGTTTGGTAGAGAGCAGTGGCTGAATGTAGCTAAGTACATTTAGTACTGTACTTTAGTACAATTTAGAGTTACTTGTACTTGACTTGAGTATTTCCATGGCATTTTCTGCTACTTCAGCAACTGACTAGTACTGAACAGTACTCGTGTTTATTTAGCTATTTATTTTATTTGTATTTATTCTTTATTTTCTCAGTGTTCATTTCTAGAATTGGTTGACAATGTAAAATGATATATGTTTAATTATTTAACATGTTAAAGAATAGTTTACTTAAATATTCTTTAATAAAGTATTTGTTTAAGTAAGCAGCCTTCTGAGTACCTCTGCATAGTTATATCATTGCAAAATCGGTGCACAATCCATACAGAAAAGGTCTATTTTCATTCCAGCTCAAACATTCACTATATCGGTCGTCATTTTTGCAATCAGTGAGTTTTTCCCTTCTAAAATCAGTCTCAAAAATTTCACATCGGTCGGGCTCTAATTAGCAGTAACTTAATACAGCATTTTTCCCGGGAATGTCGCCACAGACACCCAGTTCGTAAAACTGCAAATTTACTGTATAAATATTGCAATTCTTTCATCAGTGGGCCTAGGGCTCAATCTCTATTGTGTTAACTAATTTGGCAATAGATGCTGACTTAACAGACTTTAATCTAAATGAAATTCTAGCCACTTTAAATGCAGAGAACAAATTTCACTATGCATTGTACTGTGTATGATTGTTTATTCAGGATAATATCGCTAACCTTTTCTGAGTGGTGCATACAACACCAAGCCAAGTCTTTGGCAGACAATGGCTTATAATAACTTCCTTGTTGATTCCACATTCTTATTATTTTATATCAATGGGAATTTTTTTTTCCTAATGGCTAATCTGCTGTTTTTTAAACTACATAACTTCATACCTTCACCTGCCCCAAATACATATGAATAAGGACTCAAACTTCACAAAGGCAGCTTTGGCATGCATCAAAAGTTCTTAATAAGATACTTTACCTCCAAGACAGCCCATAAGTGAGTGCAGCACCAGCAGTTTCCATAGCAACATCATCTTCAATTTTGTAGGGTCGAAGTAGTCTCACATCCAATCACGAATGTATGGTATCCGATTTGCACCTTTCCTGGTTTCCCAATCTGTATCAAAAGAAACAGGTGAGATGAGTATGGGAATAAGGTTCTCATTAGCAGCACATTTGAACATTTGTCTGTGGTTTTTCCTGTTCAGCAAGCTCATTTCACAAGGTGTGGAATACAAAAAGAAAGCAGGAATGTACAGCAAAGAGCACTGTGGTAGTTTCAATTATGAACTGTATTAATAGCTGATGAGCTAAAGTTAAAGGTCCAGGATGTAGGATTTAGAGGCATCTAGCAGTAAAACTGCAGTTTGCAGTCATGTAAATACCACTCGGAACACCCTCTCGTTCCAAGCATGTAGGAGGATCTACGGTGGCCGCTAAACTCATGAAAAACGCGAACGGCCCTATCTAGAGCCATTGATTGGTTTGCCCGTTCTGGGCTACTGTAAAACATGGAGGTGCAACATGGCGGACTCCATAAAGCCCTTTGAGTAGTCAGAAGACTAGAAATGCGGTATACAAGTACAGTCCATTTACTATAAAGGAAGACTAGCTCCCTCTGTAGATAAAAACAGCTTATTCTAAAGGTAACGAAAACAATTATTATTTTCCGGCAATTATA
Source organism: Coreoperca whiteheadi (assembly GCA_011952105.1). NCBI lineage: Eukaryota > Metazoa > Chordata > Actinopteri > Centrarchiformes > Sinipercidae > Coreoperca > Coreoperca whiteheadi. The sequence goes on along the minus strand of CM022473.1, from coordinate 8,329,132 downwards.
CACTAATGAAAACATACTTATATATATTAGATTCCATTTCTGCCAGTAGTTTCTCTTAAATGTTACATACTGGACCTTTAAGCTTCTGAATTTAAAACATATTTAATTAACCATCATTTAAAGTCTGAAAGTCTCCCTTTTAATCATCAAACCCACGGTGCAACTTACTCCTGTTTCCACTTTCCTGAAAGTTGCTCCACATAAAAATAAGAAAGGGTTTCAGTGTTGGGTGGATGGTGGGAACATGAACACAGGATATCTCATATACATTCATTTCCATATCTCCAGCAACTCTAGGGACATCTACTTTTAAGTCAATATGAAAGCAAAGCCACTTCGATAAGCTCTTACAGCATTGTTCTTGCTTGAAACCTCATAGCTTTTATGCTAATAAAAGTGTAAACCCAAAAGATGACAAACGCTGAAACATCTAGAAGAATTTCACAACAGTTGTGTGCTTTCCCTCAACACACAAAATATCTCCCAAGAGTGAGAATTATAACTCAAAAGTTTGTTGAGTGGCAGGAAGGTAGCATCCACTGACAGGAATAAAGCTGAGGGTATGAATGAGGCTGAGGTGAAGAAAAAAATGTGTTGTGTTAAAAGACTGTCAGTGCTCATGAAAATGCTTTATAATTTTTTTTATTGAAAAGAAAACCCAAACATTATGAAATTATTTTTGTTGGGGACTAACTGCTCACTGATACGAAACGTTTTTGACACATTCATTATCTTGATACACTACGTCCTGTATCACATCTTTTCCCTAGTCATTGGTCTGCTCTAATAAAAAAAGATAACACAAAAACTACAACTTGCAAAGTTCTCACCAAAACACTTTAATTTGAACCATAGGCTTTTTGCCAAGTAACTCAATGTCTTGTTATTTTCAGAATAAGTGAGGTAACTCATCGTTTGGAATGTGAATGTTATTTCACATATTCTTGGAAAAATCTGAAAAAAGTTACTTTTTTGTACTGATTGTGTTAAATGAAAAAAAGTGGATTTATATTTTTCTTTAAATGGCCACTTTGGATGGAATTTTCACTCCTATTGTTTAATATCCTTTTGTGATGAATATGTTTTGCGTTTTGACATCATTCAACACATCAACTTTCATAATGTTTTGGGTTAGGGCTACATTAGGGCTACATCAAAAGTTGTAAATTTTGGTGAATTGGCACCATGTAAAGTTTTTAAAATTTAATTGATACATATATAACAAGTATACAGTTAGCAATAACAATATAAATTTTATGTACAACTTGTATATAAAACAAGTAAAGGAGATCAAGATTTGTTTGATGTTTGTTTGAGATGTACAGTATGTGTGTGTGGATGTACGTGAAGCATGTACAGTAAGTATGTGTGCATGTGTGTGTGTGTGTGGGTAAGTAAAAGAGGAGGGAGAAATAAAAGGTACACAAAGCAAGAGAATCCTAAATGCCATGGCAAGACAGAATAGTTTTCCCTTTATCACACAGGAAACTGGCAGCGAACTTGCATTCAGCAGCCGTGTTACTGGACTCATTGGCTTCCACAGTGGTAAAAACTATAGCCACTTTGTTTTAACAGCGATGCTGTCCCACAGGCGGCAGCAGAGATGACTTGGTGTGAAGGAAATGGGGTGCAGCAGTTACCCTTTTCTTTGTGAAGAAAACAGGAATTCTGTCTAATCCTTCTGCAAGTGGGAGATTGTTATGTGGAGTATATCAGTCTCATTCAGGATACAAAATGTGTTCAGCAAACAAAAAGCAGTCTGTTTCTCGTCCAGGAAGTAGAGACTTTTACCTAGTGATTTTCAGAGTTCAATGTTGAGTGGGAGTGCTTCCTGCAGCAACCAAGTCACAATGGAAAGATGGGGAGCAAACGGTGCGCACTGATTTTATAGGTTTGATGGCGTCCTGGTCCTGTGGTGGTTTGTCCAGTAGGAATCCAGGGTTTGGATTCCACTTAAATCTCACACTCAGGTGTGAATTTACAAACCGGAGGTGGATTTGGTGCTGTTTTGTACTTTTCAGGCTACTGGATTCCCATTATCACTTTTAGTGGCCATTCAGACCAGAAACGGCCCTGTGTTAAAAACAATGCGAGGGGCTCCTTTAGTGTTGGCATGTTGCTTCAGGTACCAGTGAAATATTAAATACAATCTAGGAAGTCCAGTTTGAGTAACAGATCCTTGAATTTGAAGGCTTATCAGATGGCAAAACACTGCACAGCTAAGACTCAGAAACAGGATTTTACAACGCAATCTTTCATCACAATGATAGCAAGGTTAACAAAAGAAATACACTGTTCGCAAAGTCCAGTGCAGCTTCTTGCTGGATTATGTCGTTTGGCAGCAAAAGTTAAACCACCTTATTTTTTTTTTGCTGGAGCCTCTGCATTGACACCCTGCTGTGTCACCAGACAGACTCCATTCAAATGAATGAGAGTGAACACTGGTTGCACTTTTCTTCCCCATCTGTATGTGCATTTTTTTCCTTCCATATGTATATTTTTTTCCAAATGCAATGATGATTTTTGACAATAAGAACAAAAAGAAGGGCACCAAATTTGGTGCAAAACATGCCATTTTAGGGGTAGGGTTGTTGATGAATGCAATATCTACCTCATAAAACGTGCAAAGCCTTTGTTTACATAGGTCTGCAGGCTTGTACTTCCTTATCTTCTTTTATTATCTTTTTTATCTTCCTTTATGATTTCATTTTATTATTTGTATTGTCAACTTTTAAGTCCCATTGCAGCCACCAACTACCAATATGCATTACCATCCTCTGCAATCACCAGAAATGTATATTCTGCACATACTATGTGCTCATAGCATGCATATATATCCTCACAAAGATGACTCATTCTTCATCAGTCTACAGCGGCACTGGTTGTCAAACATTAAACAAAGTACATTTAATTCCCCATTCCCAGGCTGAAAATTAAAATTCTTTCTAAAATTAGAACCCATTTAATAGGTATTTGGTTAAAAGGGGTTGTTGAGTAAAGCAGGATGTAAACAGGGCACAGTGAAGGGAGTCAGATTTATCCAGTTTGCCAGCACTCTGAGAAGAATACAGAATAAGTTGGTGCAAATGTCAGAGGCTGCCTCTGGAAAAGCTGTACTGGTGTAAGAATTTAAGCAACCAGTTAAGAAATGAAATCTACCTTTAGCAGAGCTCTTCTAGGAAACAAGCAGCATTAATTTAACGTCTCCTTGGTAAAAATATATTAGAGTTGAGGCATGTTCAACACAAAACCCTCCAAAATTACAACTATTTGTGTAATTTTGCCCTAACAGAGAGCACAGAAGAACTTTGTTATTCCACCCCTGCTGTGATTTAGAATAGACAGCACAACATTTGGAAACAGTGAGAAAGAGTGGAACAAAACTACAGAAAAACACATACAAAAGGCTCTTAAAAACTGTTTGAGTAGGTCAGATTCTCATTAATCTCAGATTCTCTACCTTCCAGCTCTGTCTCCTGTCTCCACCTACAGAGAACAGGCCTTTTATCTCCATACATCATATAGAGGGTTGTCAGAGTCTGTCTTGGGTACATCAATGGTGCAAGGCTGTGCCTTACTCCTAGGAAGCAGTTTTATGCACTTTAAAGTGTGTCTTGTGAAAGCACCAAGCCCTGTATCTATTAGACTAATGCCTGTTCTGTCTGCTGTGTTGGTCTGTATCTGTGTACCATGGTGAAGTTTCGTCAGGGTGGACAATCCGGTTAGAGGGCACAGCATGCACTCACATAACTCAGTAACTACTTTTCCTCCAGTTTTATAAGGTTTGTTTTTACAGTCTTGCTTTGGCTCCGTTCACCCCTTTCAACTTGATCTAACAAAGCACCCCAGCAGCTAAAGATAACACACCACTGAGAGTAGGGCTGCACATTTTGGTGAAAAAGTCTTATGTGCGATTATTGTGGGCAATGTTGTGATTGCGTTATAATAAACTAATGGTATCATGAGTCTACTTGCTTGGTTATCAAGGAAAATGCACAGATTACTGATGCCTATCCTAATGCCACTACTTACTATTACTACTACAGTGGATAGTACAACTACTGCTACTAGTGTTACTACTAACTGTAGTAGTAGAAGTAATATCATTTATAATTGTAATCATATCAATTAAAATGTAATTATAATTCACAGATATCATTCACTTTTTGTAATGCTGATATTCCCTGATTGCCTGTAATAATTTGCAGTTGGGTTTAGCACCACTCAAGCATCAGATATCATAGATGTAATAAACTGCAACTGCATTTGATAAAGGGAAATGACTAATGATGCTTCAGGGTATAAGGGGAGTTAATCAATGTATTCAGTCAGTAACAAATTACCAGGAAATTGATAGATTTTTGCTTATCAGCTTAATTGAATTTTTCATGTGCAAAATAAGAACAGTAACCACAAGTGTACACCTTTAAGTAACTACACAGTTGCGAGGTTATTGCATTCTGAGAAAATATACTGTTATCCTGAATAGGAATATTCAGAAAATGTATACATGAAAAAGTATTCACAACATTAGTAACTAATGGCTAAAAAGTTCTGAGCAAAGAAATTATGCATTTATTTTACCTATATTGCACACACATAGAAATCACTTGTTTTATTCCCCTTAAAATCAGAGCACTCTTTGCCACCCAAAATTTGGTAATGAAGAGAACACTCCAGAAACAATCATCATCCTAAGCGATCCATCGTCCAGTGTTCAATGACATCAGGGTGGAGAGATAAAACAGAAACAGTGGTAATCGAAGGGACAGTTCAGCTTTAACAGAGCTACCAGTCGGTTTCTAACAAAAGCATTAACTAATATTTTTAGGGCTGTGGCTATTATTTTTAAGATCAATAATCTACTGAAATGATCAGTGTCCAATAGATTTTGTTTGTCAGTCAGTAAAACACAAACATTTCTGTTACAGCTGTACAAAACTAAGGGAAGCAAGCAAAATACTCATGTTACTTGTCAATGTTACTTTTAGTGTAACTACATGATATTTTTATTTTAATAAAAAAATGTATCAGTTATAATAATGTTTCTGTTAATCAACTCAACGGATGACTTAATTCATGTGAGTGATTTTAACAGAATTTTGATTCAAGGCCTGCATTCTCTTTTGTCCCACAATCCTTAGACAGTGAATGCAGCCATTGACATCTGTCTGATGTGTGACCCGGAAGTCACCAAGTCAACAAAACAGGTCAACGACCTTTGCCGCACTCTCTTCCCTCAGCACTCGTCCTTTTGAAGGCCCGCACCCCGCAACTCTCTTCCCTCTGCTCTCCTCCTCCAGTATATGCCGTCCTCGGGTAAATCTGCAGGGGCAGATCCCCAATGAAAGGATCAAGGGTTAGGCCACAACTTCAGAACCAAACTCTCATTCTCACAGCAGCGATGCAAGATCCTGCATAAAATTTCTACAGCAAATTAGCACTAAGCTCACTGTACAGAGAACAGCAGACAACAGACCACAGGTAAGCTTGCATCTTCCCCACCTGCACATGGACACTGCAACAGGTGCTTTCCACAGCAGAACCACAACTCTTCTCCCACCTGGCCCAGATGGACAATGGCCAGTGGAGCGGCAACGTCCCAAAGCAACTTCTCTTCTTCAACACAGACTGGTAACAACCACTGGGCATAGCAAGTTAGCTTAACCGTGCACTTTGCATAGTTAAGTACAGAACCGTTTAGTTTATTTGATTATGTGACGTTACTGATGTGATTTCATTAAGGTTTATTGTTGTGATCTGTTTTCAATCTGATAGGTTAATCTGGTAGCCACTGCTAAATTTCTATTAGTTTATTATGCTACACACAGGGTCTTTGCATGCTAAACAACTCCTTTTAACTTGGCACTATTAGCTTATAGATCACCATTACCTGCTAAGCATAACACTTCACAACAAACTGACTTGTTTCACTATCCGAATTAGAGCCATTCGGTCCAATAACATTTGGAAAGTCTAGAAGAGCCATGCTATTAAATCATTTTATCCCCATTCAAGTCAGCAGAGGGCTAAACTGGAAGTTAGCCAGCTTGGCTTGGAGTATCTAGTATGCTTGGTCAACGTAACCGAATCCCACACTACTCCTAGGAACGCAATCCTTGTACAGGAGTAAGCATGCTCTAGTGCTAGGCCGAATGGAAGAACCCGATACTGGTAAGCTTTGCCCCCAAAAGCTTACTGCAGGAACTTCTGATGTCCCTGGTAGGATGGAGACATGGAAGTACGCGTTCCTTAGATCAAACGTGACAAACCAGTCCTCAGACCGACTCACGATCATGGGGATCAACATGGGGATCATGAGGAAGTCCCTCAGGGGGACCAGCCGCTCGAGGCTCGTGGGACACATGGGAGCGGCCTTGGCTACCCGAAGCACTGCTGGATATCTCCGAGGAACAGTATCTACATACATCTCCGCACCCGGAACCTGCGGTGTGAGAACTACGGTGTGTGTTCTGAGGCACTTGTGGGGAAAAGAACTTCTACAGGCCGCTGTAAGAGGACACAACCTTCGCCTGACTACTGCAGCACCGTGCAGGTCTCGAGGCATGGGTTGCATGAAACTTGCCCTGCTCTGAAGCGCCACTGGCGAGTGGGGTAGTGAGACCGAGTTCCAGAGGGCTCCGTGGGGGAGCAGCCATGCGCTTGACCCCTTGGTGGGAGAAGGTGGGGGCGCCCTCCTCTTCTTGAAGCCTGTTTGGCGAGAAGCACAGCTTTCAGGTCCGGCTTCCCCCTTTCAGGCCTCAAGCAGGCAGGCTGCCGCGAATCCCTCAACCACTGGGGAGGGACACACTGCGCCACACTCTCTGTTGGTACTAATCCATCGCCATTCACCTGACGCCCACTGATCGAAGCACACTGGCGACCAGTGGGTCTCAAAAGCAGTGATGAAGACCGCCTGGACCTTGATCTCGAGACCTCGGTGTGGAGATCTGGAAAGAACAGCAGCTCACGACAGGGGCGTGGAGGTAGAGCCCGGAGAAAACAATCATCAGGCTTGCCATGGTGATGAGTCTCCGGCACTTCCACTCCACTCCACTTCCATGCTAGGGACGTCCACGTCTTCGGAGGTATAAGCTGGAATAAGCTGCGGACTCACCGTGGGATCCGGATCCCAAATGCAGGTGGACTGTTTTTAAAAACAGCCAGTCGAGAGCGTAGCATTACCATCTCTCCTCAGATGGGACACTCACCGTGCTCACAGTCACCCCCTCGGGGCTGACAGAGCCTGCTCTTGGTCCAGACAGCAGACACAATGTGTGTCGCCGCTGGGCAAGTCCCTCTTTCGGGGCGGAAGAAAGCACGATGAAGGCTTCCGAGTCCCGAAAACGGGAGGGAATTAGCGGATGAGGGTATTCACCTGTTTTTAGTGCTGCTTCCTTGGCAGCTGTGTGACCCGCAACAAGCAGAGCGCGGAGCTGGCCGCTCTCCTTGAAGAGCGCCAGCTGAGAGCAGAGCGATCTCACAAGGAGACGCTCACAATGCTCGCAATCAACCCCCTCGATGGCTGACAGAGCGAGCTCTCGACTCAAACGGCTAACACAAACCCGTGTGTTTCACTGGTGGGGATAACTCGCAGGCAGTAAGGAATGCACTGCCAAAACCACTTCACCCAGACCCAGAGCGCTTGCTAAAGAGCAAAAGTATGACGACATGGACCTGTTTACAGAAAGACAATTTAAATAGTTTCACACAGAAATACAATTACATTCTGATATGTTATGTTTCTAGCTGAAATCATAAATGCGCTGATAACACAATTAACATGTAAATGCTAAGGAGATTGGGCTTGATTGACTTTCCTTATAGACTTAGTTTTCACCACGACTGTCTGGCACATATTAACAAAGTTTTAAGGTTGAATGGCTCTGCATTTCTTATCTTATCAGAAATGAATATGTTCTTTTCCACAGCAAAGACAAATAGGCTTTATTTTGCTTTCTTATTTTCCTTGGTTTAAATAGATGAACCAGCTAATTGCACTTTGATACAATGACTATAGAATCTCATTTATCTGAACCACAGACATCTGAAATGGTCTGCTAAACAAATAGTGCCTTTGTGGAATGCCTAATTATTTCATTTGAGAAACAAATAAGATTTTGAATACCTGCATTTTGCATCATCTGCAGTTCTCTCCAAACTTATTTCACTACTTCACATGAAAAAAATGTTCTTCCAAGATGTAAGAAAATGCTCATTAGGGAGTATTTATTCTCTGGATACTAAACAATAAAGTATTTAAGAGACTCCAATCAACAACATGCAAAAAAAACAAGTAATGATAATGAGCAGAAACACACATCATAATTTCCACATATAACCATTAGAAAACATCCAGTGAACAGGTGCAACATGTGTCCATTAACTAATTGGCATATTACCAAATTCATATTCAAAATCTGTTTTGCAGCAAGGAATTCATTTAATATACTGTATTGTTTCTGAATGCAGATAAAAGAGCCTCACAATGTGACTCTGATTGATTAGTTAAAATCAAAAGTCATTATATAATATATATAAATTTTAAATATTAAATATATATTTAAAAAATCCCCCTCTCACCCCCCATGGGGTGGTATGTGTCATCCTCAAGCTCGGGTGCTCTACCAGAGGCCTGGGAGTTTGAGGGTTCTTCACAGTATCTTACCTGTTCCTAGAACTGTACTCTTCTGGACAGAGATTTCAGATGTTGTACCTGGAATCTGCTGGAGCCACTCTCACAGTTTTTGGGGTCACAGTCCCCAGTGCTCCGATTACCACTGGCACCACTGTTGCTTTTACTCTCCACATTTTTTCTAGCTCCACTTTCAGCCCTTAGTATTTTTTCTTGATGTTGCTGTCACTTGGGATTGCTACATCTATCACAACTGCCTTCTTCTGCTGTTTGTCAATCAGCACAATGTCTGTTTGGTTAGCCATCACCAGTTTGTCAGCCTTAGGTCGGTCATTCTCAACTACCTTATGTCCATTTTGACCTTGGGACTTCTTGTGCTGCCATGATTAGTGCTTCTGTGCTGTTATTTAGTCCAGCCTTTTCCAGCCACTGGTAGGATTTCTTGATATCAGCCACTTCTTCTATCTGTGGGTGGTACATGCCGTGCAGGAGCTTGTCTCTCCATGATGGTGCCTGAGGTATTCACTTACTCATTTATCATTGGGGGCCATCTTCCTGGTGTATTTCTGGATCTTTGTGGTTTCATCCTGGACAGTGGTTCTGACACTCACTAGTCTTTGGCCATCCTCGTAGAGCTTAGCGTACAGTCTCAGGGTACTGGATTTGAGGTGAAAACTTCTGTGCATTGTGAGGAGCTTCCTTGTCTTGCTATCAGTGGCCTCTATCTCCTCTTTGGCCAGTTTATTATGCCAGCAGAGTATCTGATGACTGGCAGGGTTTATGTATTGATGGAGCTTGTTCTTCCCGTTCAGCTGACTGTTCAGGACCTGCCTTACTCTGTGTAGGTGTTTGGCTGTGGCTAACTTTCTTGATGCCTCCTCATGGTTTTTGTTAGCCTGAGGGATCCCAAGGTATTTGAAGCTGTCCTGAACATCTACAATGTCTGGTAGTTCAACCCCCTCGGTTCTAATCATCTTCCCTCTTTTTGATGTGATCCGACCGCTCTTGTCCATTCCGAATGACATTCCATTGTTGTTGCTGTAGATCCTGGTAGTGAGGATCAGTGAGTCAAAGTGTTGCTCGTTCCTAGCATACAGTTTGATGTCATCCATGTAGAAGACTGATGGTTGTGCCACCTCGGAACCGGTATCCATAGCCGCTCTTTGTGATGATCTGGCTGAGGGGATTCAGGCCTATGCAGAACAACTGCGGGGATAGTGCATCACCTTGGTATATGCTGCACTTGGCTTTGAATTGGCTTCTAGAGTTGTTTTCCACAGCCCCATTGAGTTATTGATGAGGGTAGTGTCCTGTTGATCTTGCACATTTCCAAGCATTCCGGTATCAATGTATGGATGAGTCGCAGGCTTTCTTCTAGTCAATCCAGGCAGTATGTATTGAGCCATTTGTCTACTCATCTTCGCGGCTATGATGCCTGATAGGAGCTTCCATGTTATGCAGAGGCATGTTATTGGCTGGTAGTAGGATGGAATCGTCCTTCATGATCAGGACTGTCCGTCCTTGGGTTAATCATTCTGGGTGGGTCCCATCCATCAGCAGTTGGTTCATTTGTGCTGCCAGGCATTCAAAGAGTGCAGTTAGTTTCTTCAGCCAGTTGGTGTGGATCATGTCAGGGCCTGGTGCTGTCCAGCTCTTAATTCCTGACACTTGTTCTTGGATGTCTGCCATTGTAATGATTACTAGATCTTGTTCGGGGGGAATGCTGTGGTGTGTTCTTAGATCCACTAGCCACTGAGCATTGGTGTTATGTGATGCCTCCTTCTCCCATATGTTCTTCCAGTACTCAGCCCTGGGTGGATCTGTACTTGTGTTATTACACACTTTTGATGGTCCGGTGGAGAACATTACGTTTATTCTCCTGGCATCCGCAGAGCTGTGAGTCTTTGTCTGCCAGTCGCCAGTGCCTCGGGTATATACAGCTTGTTGTATTTCTTAGATAGCCCTATCTTCTTGGCACCTTTCTGTATCTCAGAGCTGGATAACTTAATTTCATGTTGCCTTGATCTTGGCCTATAGCCTTCTCCTCTTCCTTTTGTGAATGTGATATGTAGTGTTTGAAGCGCTCTGGGTAGTCAGAAGACTAGAAAGGGGCTATACAATTACAGACCATTTACCATATAAATGTCAATATAGGCCTACATAAAAATATGTGTATACTATACCCAAAAATGTGTTTTGGGTTGTCTCTAAATATTCTCCAGTGGCTGTGTAGTGGACACAGCTCCACATTAACATGCCATGGACAAGGTCATGGTGGATACATTGTTTATGAACCAAGAATCTCCTTTCACTCCCCCCCCAATAAATAAAACTATCACACTGACATTGAACAGAATTGAGAAACTACCCATTCCCAGATTAGGTAACATCAAAATAACTGCAATTAACACCAAGGTATTGCTGGGTACCGAACGTTGACACTTTTTTGACACTGACTGAATTGCTACCATACCACTGAGTATCAAAAAATGCCTTGTGATTTGGTACCAAATTTGGATACCTAAGGAATAAATCTGGTCAGTGCCAAAAAGCATGCGTGGGTATTGGCACACGGAAAAGAGAACCCAAACGCAGAGCTTTCAAAGGTTGATGAGTGGAGTACTTATTTGCAGGTTCTCTGAAGGAGGATGGAACGCCTGCAGGACTACCGGCCGGGCCACCTCAGTGGGTACTTTAGGTACATAACCCGGCCTGGGATGCAGGAGGGCTCTCACTGTGCCTGGAACGACCTCCAGATAAGCAGGATCCACCAACAGGGCCGGCAGATGTCCCACTCTCTTGAGAGAAGTCATGGCCAGCAGGAACGTCACCTTTAAGGCCAGACACCTGTCTGATGCATCGTCCATTGGCTCGAAAGGTGCTGTGGTCAGTCCATTTAACACCACTATTAGATCCCACAGAGGGACTCTGACTCGAGCCGGAGGCCTCATCGTCAGGGTGCCACGAAGGAAACTGGTAACAAAGCGGTGCTTCACAAGCGAGCAGCCATCCACCAAACTGTGGAATGCTGGGATCGCAGCCACATACACCTTGAGTGTAGCGGGGGATAGTCCAGCCAAAAACCGGCTTTGGAGAAACTCCAGCACTTAAGCCATCGGGCAGTGAACTGGGTCAAGATGGAACTCCAGGCACCATGTAGTGAAAATGTTCCACTTGCCTCCATACAGTTTCCTCGTGGAGGGGGCTCTAGAGTGTAAGATGGTCTCAACTACCTCGGTAGAGAGACCAGCAGCTCGGAGGTGGTCCCCCTCAGGGTCCAGACACACAGCTTCAATCTCCCCGGCTGGGGATGGAATATTTCGCCTTGGCCCTGCACAGCAGGTCCAGGAGGGCTACCGGGCCAGAGAACCAGATTCTGGCGGGCCGGAACGGGTCCACGAGCACAGCGGGCGTGACCTCAGACCGCCTTGTCGATTTATGTAGGAGACCACCGCTGTGTTGTCGGAGCGGACAAGCACGTGGTGGCCCCTGAGGTCTGGAAGAAAGTGCCGTGAGGCCAACAAGACCGCTCGCATCTCCAGGCAATTTATGTGCCATTGGTGCGTCGTCAAACACAGACCTCAGCCATCCGGTGCTGGAGGCGTCCGTCGAGAGTGTGCGACGGTGATACACCATTCCCAGCACTGGGCCCTGGGTCAGGAACACCCGTTGTCTCCACCTGTCTATGGCACACATGCACCTGTGTTTAACCTTGATCAGGCGAAAAGGATTCCCAATTGGGGAAAATCCGGTGTCCCTGAGCCACCGCTGCAGGTGCCTCATGTGCAGCAACCCAAGCGGAATCACGGTGGATGCTGCAGCCATGAGGCCTAAAAGTCTCTGAAACTGTAGTGCCGTGAGATGTCGGCCTAGCTGCAGCCTGAGCACCATGGTCAGGATTGACTTGACGCGTGCAGGAGACAGTTGTGCCCGCAACGCGACTGAGTCCCACACTACTCCTAGGAACATAATCCTTTGTGCTGGAGTGAGCATGTTCTTGCTCGTGTTGAGCCTCAACCCCAAGCACCTCAAGTGCGCAAGTACGACATCTCGATGCCGTACCGCAATGAGACGAGACTGGGATAAAATCAACCAGTCGTCCAAATAAATGAGGATGCGGATCCCCTGGAGTCTGAATACGCATCCCTTAGATTGATCGTGACAAACCAGTCCTCAGACTGAATTTGACTCGCAATCATAGGGATCTTCAGCATCTTGAACCAAAGTCTCCTCAGAGACCAACCACCGTCTCTCTTCGGAACTATATAGTACCAGCTGTAGAACCCGGTACGCATCTCCCAGGCGGGGATTTTTTCTATGGCCCCTTTGTACAAAAGAGAATGTATTTCTCGCTCCATCACCTGTGCTCAATGGGGGAGCAGCCATGTGCAATGTGCTCGACCCATGGCTCGATGGGTGATCCACCCTCAGCTCCGGCCCGAGACCTCTGGCGACGAGGGATAAACCGCTGGAAGGTCGCAGCCTGTTGTCGCGCCTCCCTGAAAGGGTTTGACAACGGGGCCGACCGCTTCTCTGAAGAGACCGAAGGGCAAAAGCAGGGCATCCATAAGGAAGGACTTGTCTCTATCCTTAATGGGACAGACCTCCACTTATGGCTGACTCTGTCGCCACCAGCAGGGCCATGGACCGCCAGATCACTTGGGCCATATCTTTAGTGGCTCTGAGCAATAAATCCATCGCACGGCGTAGCTTCTTCACATCCTCAGATGTGAGGGGCCCCCTGTCGTCGAGGTCATCAAGCAGATTGGCCTGGTATGCTTGCAAGACTGCCATGGTGTGCAGACATGCTCTGGCCTGACCTGCTGCCATGTAAGCCCCACCCACTAAAGAGGAGGTAGTGTGGCATGGCTTAGTAGGCAACGTCGGAGTTTTCAAGGAGGACGCGGCCTCCGGCGATAAATACACCAGCGTCTCCTCAATACCTGGCATACAGCCGTAACTGTTCTCCTTACGCCCACTGATCGAAGCGCATTGGCGACCAGTCGGGCTAGAAAGCCATGCAGAATATGGCCTGGACCAGGACTTCGACACCTCAGTGAGGAGGTCCGGGAAAAATGGTAAGTCCTGACATAGGCGTGGCGGTGGGGCTACAAGGAAACGCTCGTCGAGCTTACTCCGGCGACGAGTGTCCTGCTCTTCTGGTGGCCAGGCGATATTGAGCCTAGCCACTGCACGGGAAAGCACCTCCAGCAGCTGCTCATACTGCAGTCACTGTGCTGACAAGCCACCCACGTCACTGCCCTCCACTCCAAGCACATCCAGTTCCTCGGAACCAGAGTCTCCGCGAGCGAGCTCCCCTTTTAGGGCGAAAGAAGCGGGCTTCCGGATCCCGAAAGTGGGAGAAAGAACCCGCGGATGAAGGCAGAGTAAGAGCCGAAGCTGTCTCGCCATCATCTCCAAGGTCCATCTGCAAATCCCACGAGTGCAGATGCATCAGCAGCCGCCGGCCCTTTACCACGTGGGATGCAGAGCTGGCCGCTTTCCTCAAAAAGCGCCAGCTGAGAGCGGAGCTTCCTAACAGCCAGCCCCCTTGAGGGCTGCTAGCGCATGCTCACTTCCCAGGCAGCTAGCAAACATCTCGTGTGTATCGCCATCAAGAATATAGCGTGGGCAGGGATACACGCACTGCCTGAACCGCTTCACACTCGCCATTTCTCAGAGACCCAGAGCGCTTGCTGAAGACAGCGTGCATCACATGTTGACATTAAACCCAATCAAGATTCGTCTAAGTTGATACAGAGATTCAGATGCGGTCACACTGAGGGTGTTCCCATTAGCATCAGCTGACGCAGCGTTGAAGTTCCCTTGAAAGGGAACTTGTATAACCCCCATGGATAATATAACCCTGCTGCTTTATCTTAATTTCCATCTCTTGTCCTAATTTTCTCTTTTCACTCAAATTAATCTTCTTCTTCTTTTAACATAAACAATCAAGACACACTGTTTAATCTGATGCTCCAGTTTTGAGTTCATAAACCCTTTGTAATATATGTCCCACTAAGCTCCTCACAAGGAAGATGCACAAATATTACGTAGTTTTAGAACAAATACAAAGACAGTCTATTCCTATTTTATATGAAATTTTGTGTTATTAAGTGTTAATTTTAAGCTTTTATATCATGCAAATCAGGGTATAATGCCACATCATACAGTTCTTCACAGGGCACTGAATGAACTACAACAACTTAATGAGCATTATTGTTTTCCCATCATGAATTTTTAAGAAATGTAAGAAAATATTCAAACTTCTTTAAAGGAGAAGTTCAAAAGTTGCTAAATGTCACTCATTTGGTCTAAGACAGCTCATTCAGTTTTTGAAAGCATGGAAATTTCTCCCCAAATAAAATAATGATTCAACCATAAAAAGCTTGTGACAGAAACAGGTACAAAGTGTGCAGCTGCTTGTATTTTATCAATAGAGAGCATCGCAGTGTTCAGGTATATTTGTAACATTCTTTTGAGTCATCTCAGACGGTCTATTCGGTCCTTTAATCTTGATTCAAACAAAGAAAATATGAATGCCCTGTGGGGAACACAGTTTTACCAAGTGCTTATATTGTACTAAATGAGGGAAGAAAGATGGCTCTCACAAAATAGCCACGCCCAGTGCCGCACAATACACATCTTAAAATGTGCTCTCTTGGAGTAAAAAATAAAATACACATGCCAGTTAGGTGTATTATTGAGAATAATCATGAACCTGGCCTCATCCTGAGATCGCTTGGAAGTTGTTTCCTTATATAAGTACATTTAATAATGCAGCACTCCCTGAAGTTGGTTGCTGTGTGGCGTTGCTCTTATTAAGCACTCAATTAAAGCCATTCCCTAGGAGAGGCAGTGTGCAACAATGTTTGAATTAGGAAACCTTGCGGGCTAAGACATTCTGTGAAGACTTATCCCAAAGGACCACGGTGCCTTGAAACCAAAGGCCTAGAAGTGACAGAACATCATAAAGCATTGCTAAAGCCGAGAAATTATTCTAATATGATTGGATTACAAATAGGGCATTTACAGAACCAATGAGACTAGATAAATAGAGCAGGAAATGGAGCTGTCTCAATGAGCCATTTGGATCTATTTTTCCCTTCATTGTAAATATTAAAAATGAACAGAGATAGGACTAGGTACACAACACTGAGAAGCTCTGCTATTATAGTCAAGTGTACTTATCCCTTACAGTTGTGTGCTCCCAATTCACAGCAGTGTGCACACAATCACTTTTGATGTTAAAGATTGGATGTATTTTTGTGTAAATTACACTTATTCATGACCTTCCTTTGACTAAATTTGGTAACAATTCTTCATCGTCTTAGAAGTGAAGTATAGTGGGTGGAAGATTTTGTATGCAAACTCATGCAGATAAAATATTTGTTTCAATGAAATCCAGTCTGTGCTGTGCAGGAAAACATCAAACTAAAGGTAACTCATTTAGAGAATCTACCTACTAAGAGTTTTGTTTCCCATTAATATTATTTTTTAGCAAATGTAGTTCCCAAAAGAGATACCACAATTTACATAATTGTAGCCTTCAGGGATGCAATCTCATCAGGGGTGAAATAGGTGACAAAGATGCAAATCCCCTAGGGGGGTCCGGGGGCATATATTTTCAAATATCAGCTTTAAAATGTGGATTTACAGTCCATTTTAGCATGAGGATATAGGGAAAAATCTACACCGTTGTCTCATTAATTAGTCTCAGGGTCCAAAACAGATCCAAAAGCAAATTGTTTAATTACTTCATGGTTATGACAGTATTAGCCTTATAGTAGCATAAAGAAAATGGAACCATCAGGGGCTAACCTTAATGATAAGTTTGCACTTTGGCAGAGGAGCTCAATATGTTGTAATTTTCAGCAAAATGGTAACATTAAACGAGCAGTCCCAGAGCCCTAACGTCAGTAACGTTATACGAGTGTGATATGGAATAACAACTACGCTAGCCAAGGTTAGATTCTATGGAAATAAAGCTAACACTTAAACAGCCAAATGGTGATGGCTAGCATTCACTAAATCAAAACCACTCATCCATATGAGGCTAATAAACAGTCCCAAGCTTGACATATAGTCATATAAGCCAATTAAGGTTATCATAACTCTACTGTAAGAAATTCTTAAGGCATGCGGGCAGTCAAAACCTGACCTCCCAGAGACAGCCCTCTTCAGTCGTCACTCTACTGCATTGCATGTGCCAAGCACAGAAGCCAGGAGTTTTTTTTTTGTGGGGGCTATTGAGAAGGCATGGTTCTCATTTTATTCCCCCCCAATTTCAAAAAGTCATCGGATCTACACGAATAATACAAATGAGCCATTTTGGATTCAAAACGCCAAAATATGACAAGTTTGCACCCCTTGCAGGGATTTCTCTACATTATTTTTTTACTTTCCTTCCATGCTGACTCTATAAAGTGAAAACAAAAGTTATATTTTCCCTATCTGTTCAACGGTGTGCTGACACTCCTTGAATACAACCTAATCACAACTATCATACCTTTTTTTAGAGTTTGACAAAGGAATAAACATGTAATTTTTCATTATTCTGCTTGACAGGCAAAGTTTCCTCACCACTCACAGCTCAGCTTGTCAAATAGCTCTATTATGCTAGATTCAAACAAGTAATGCATACTATACATAAAACCACAATGCACTCATGTAAAGTAGTATCAGGGGCCTGCAGCTTCCTCATCCATTATGGTGTTGTGGAAAATCTCACAGCGCTGTTTACTTTGAAAATCCAGCAGAGTGAAGCAAAAACGTAGCGGTGCTAAACAACTGACACCAGGCATTTGCTGCTTGTTACCGTGAATATCTGCAAAGAATGATTTAATCTGATCAGTAAGGTGGTCGCAAAATTATACACACTTCAGATATTACATTGTCTATTGTATGCAAGGACGATGATACTTGACAACCCAGGGGTCAGGACCCCAACAAGGGGTCTGAGATTAATCTAAGGGGTCACATGATGATTAGGGTAGGAAATAAGCAAATAATAAATTTTACTAGTCAAAATAATTTTTATTTTTGCTACTTTTCTCTAATCTTTGCTTTTTTCTTGTAAAATACTAAACATTAGGGTTGCAACTATTATTCTCATTAAATTAATCTGCTGCTTATTTTCTCTGTTAATCAATTAATCATTTTGTCTATAAAATGAACAGAAAATAGTGAAAAATGCCCATAAAAATGATTCCAGTTAGAGCTGAAACAATTAGTCGTTTAATTGATTAGTTGATCAACAAGAAATGAATCAGCAACAGGTTTTGAAAATAGCTTTACATCATTTTTAAAGCAAAAATGCCAAACATTTTATACAGGGTATATGCAGGAATCCTAAAGTTAAAATTAATACCTTTTAAAACCTTTTTTAAGACCCTTTACATTTTACATTTTAAAGACCTCATCGCCACTTCGAATTGAATGAATTGAGTGACTAACCCAATGAAAGGTTTATTAGAAAGAGTAATATCAGTAATCAAGCATGTGATTGGCAAAGGACAAAAAAGCAGGAAAAGCGCAGAGCATGGTGCGGTGCTGGGGTTGCGGGGTGGGGGGTCGTTTGGTTTCGGGATTTGGGGGTCCTCTACCAACCTACTATCATTACAATATTTATTTTTAAAACACACAGGTTGTAGTCACATTATACTCAAACATTAGCAAGAAAAAAAGTGAAACTTAAATTATGCTCAATGAGAAGTGCGGTGTCCTGAAGTTATCCTCCATAATTTTGCGAGTGATCGCACTCCGTGCCATAAAAAAATAATTATCACAAAATAACACTGGTTAAACAAGGCTTATAGGGAAGGGATCTGAACTATGATTTGCTCATCTTCCCAAAAGTCAAGGGGAAGCCACTAACCAGCTGTAGAGGTGGGTCTTGTTAGGATTGTATCTTTATCTTATCCATACATTTATCGGCCTGGTTCTTTATCGATACTCCTACCATTTTTTTTTTCATTACTAAAGAATAGATTTTTAATTGTCAATTTTTTTTAAAGAATACATTCTGAACAGAATTAGAATTTATATTTATATTTTAAATATAACTAATTGTTGTTTCTAGAGCATCAACAGTAAAGTTCACACAAGCAAAGTTACTATATACACTAAATAATATCTCAATGGAAACAAATCTAAAATGTCAGTATAATGAGCCCAATGTTCCTGACATCAAAATGATGATGAATGAAGTTTAGAAAGAACGAAGAACATAGACATCATTCAGTATCAGTCTTTCCTCCTGTCCTCCTCCCTCTGGTGCTGATTCACTGTCTGGCTGGAAGTACAGCTTGTAGAGAGAGGTGGGGCCATCTCAGCCAGCAGCTAGTTTTACTATAAGTAGTCAAATTTTAAGATTCGTGGCGAACACAGTTAGGTTCATAACATAGTTATTAGCTTTATAAACGTGCTGTGGTTGTAAGAACAACTGTAGACAAAGCACATGGAAAAATTTGTTTTCTACATTTTCCTTGAGTTGTCGTCAACTTAAGTACAATGTTACCTTCACTTCACCTGGTTCGGTGTCTCCACCGCAGCCACTCTGCTCTCCTGTCCACACTGTGTGTGTAGGAGCGGAGCCCCGCCCTTGGTCAAACACTCAGAGGAGAGGACAGAGAAGCTAGTGCACCCATAAAATATTTTTTAACAGATCTGCATCTGCATGATTCACAATGGTCACATTTTCAGGTTGGATTCTGTATTAATCCAGCAAAATCACTTCCCTGACACTGAAAACAAGCCACACAATTTAATATCTCGGAAAATGGTGTTTAAGACTTTGTATTAGGGCCTTAATTGTAGCTAAATAGATTTTTCAACTTTTAATAGTTTGCAAGACCCCGCAGACACCCTGTTTATAGTTCCAGCTTCTCAAATGTGAGAATTTGCTGCCTTCCTTGTCTTACATTTGAGTAAATTTAACAGTTACACTCATATAAGACAAACAAAAGCAGCAAATCTTCACATTTAAAAAGCTGAAACTAGAGATTCTTTGTAATTTTTGCCTGAAAAATCACTAAAATGGAATCGATTATTAAAATAATTACTAATTTTATGTTAACTGACTAATGAATTTATTGTATGGTAGACCTGAAACCGACTGTTTCATACTGCTTTACCTTAAGGGATCACACGCAGAAAAAAAGTCCTACTTCAATCAATTAGTAAGGATCGTCCTGATACAGATAGAAAAAAAGCTGAAACCAAGGTGAAAGACGAAGCAACAAGTCTTATTACCCCCTCCCACCCCAACTTCCAGCCTTCCTCTGTATAGTTTAAACAACTGACAGACTGATGGTGAAACTATCACGGTTAATGTGGAGTGCCCATGTGGCTGTAACGTCAGCACATATAGGATATCCTGTGACAAAACAAGTCAATTTGAAGAATAGTTATGTATGTAACACAAGAAGGAAACAGCCACACATTGAAAGTTTGCCACCATATCTCCCTTTCTTCCATTCCTTGAGCTAGCTTTCCTGGAGAGACATGAAATAAAAATGACCTTGATGACACTTTTTTCAATACTTCCTGCGGAAACTGAGCGATTAAATTTTTATGCACCTATCCCAGGATATTTTTAATGTCACTTCTGTGCTTCGTCACAACTGACAGTCGACAGTTGTTGGCTTCCAGGACGTCGCCAACCATTGAAGGGCTATTTTCCTGTGAGGTTGCATCTGGGCAGCCCGCATCAAGCATCCACCAGATATCATTAGATGCAAGTCAACATGTAGTTAATTAAGCTCCCGTTTGTGTATCTAGTATCTTGATTATACATTTTCATAAGGAAAGTTTTTGATCATTTGGAAGTTAAATTAGTTGCACAATCTACTCTCCACTCCCCAGACTGTAATTAAGTAATTTTTTAAAAATTTTAAATATTTCTGCTTAAGTCTCAAGGGAGTCTCTGCTCTCTTGATTCAAGCTTCTGGGGAGCTATGGTACGCTCATGTTCTCAAATCAAGACTGAAGCTGTAGAATAATCTTGCTGAACCCTTTTTAGGTGAAGTTTTCTCTTTTTTCTTCTACTAACCTTTAGAATGAATTCAGCTCTTGTCAAGTCAGATGAGAAGTCAATGCAACACATCACACACAGAGTTACTGGAGCTGCTCCTCAGTCTGCCACAGACTTAATGGTGAATGAACAATGTGCGTACATCATCAGATAGATGCTCATTTGCCATTTGTCGGACTAGTGCTCTGACAGGTGTTATCATCACACAGACACATTTGTGCTGAATGTGCCTGTACACGCAGGGTTTGTTTTATGTTTCCGAAGCAG
Source organism: Coreoperca whiteheadi (assembly GCA_011952105.1). Taxonomy (NCBI): domain Eukaryota; kingdom Metazoa; phylum Chordata; class Actinopteri; order Centrarchiformes; family Sinipercidae; genus Coreoperca; species Coreoperca whiteheadi. The sequence goes on along the minus strand of CM022473.1, from coordinate 8,308,196 downwards.
AAAAATTCTACAGGAATCACTTTTAGTTGTCATTTGAGTGAGCAGTTTTGGGCAAGGTTGGCATGTCATATGTGCTGAAACTGCACAGATGCTCATATCTACTAAACATATTAAAGTAAGGTTATATGGCATTTGCTGGTCATCAGACTCCGGGCGGAAACAAGCTACTACAGGACACTGACAGAAGCACTGATAAATAGCACTATAGAAGCACTATATTCATTCTGATCTCCACTTAGGAGCATCACAAATCAACAAACTGCCAACATAAAACAAAATCATAATTTACATTTTAAATCAGTTTGGGGTTACTTTAATCCTAAAAGTGCATAAATCAAAGTGGTTTTACCGTCCACTATTGAAGACAGAATTTTAAAGATGTAAAGGCTACATTCTGTATTAACGTTGGAGCTCAAGTTTTCTCCCGGTTTTCCATTTTAATCCCGCAGTATCCAGGACTAGACGGATTCCCGTGGCCGCGGTAGGTGGTCAACAGCGGAGGCGGCGGCAGCATAATCAGCAAAATCCGCAGGGATTATTGGTGGGAGGGTCAACACCGGAGGATTAAGATACTGAACATCTGCACTGATCGGAGAGACGCTCACACACACTCGCAGATTACTTTGCCTCCACCATGATAGTCCCACAACAAAGTAGCCTAGACACAGGCAAATGAGATCAGCAGAGGGTGAAATTCAGAGAAGGCAATCCCGTCTACTGCCTTCCCTATACAGTGTCAGAGATTTAATGTAATCTGTGGAAAGTTAGGATGCAGACTGAGCTTTATTTGTGTCTGATCTGCCACCACTGCTGAGCTGAGTTGATGGAGATTTAACTTGAGAGGTAATGAAGTTACTAGAAAAATTATGTAAAAATAACAATAATAACAGCCTGATAACAATAACAACAATAGTCTTACCTGTCCAAATAGCAGCGGTGTCTCCGATGTATTCACAGCCCCAGATTAATCCGTATTTTGTCACTAAACTAAATCTTGCACACAGACATCACTGTCGAGTCGGGGCGACGCTCCCGGCCAAAAATATCCGTCTGACTCGTGCGCAAAGATGCTGCTCTTTCTTTTGTGCCCTGCTACATTCACGTGCTGTGCTGTTCTGTGCGGCTCCACTACTGCACCTCCATCCCTGCCTCTCTTTCTCTCTCTCAGTGTCAGTAGCACAACTAGCTGACGGCGTGGCGTCTCGCAGGTTGCATATTGGAAAGTGAAGCCTCGGTGTGCTCACTCACTCCGATGCGTCAAGTGTCTCTCCCTCCCTCCTCTGTGCTGGAGCGAAGCTGAGTGGAACGCACGCACACGTGGCCGGCGGAGAAAGAAAGAGAGACAGAGGGAAGAAGAGAAAGTGAGAGCGCTGTCTTGTCGCCCCCGACCACAGCAACGGCCATCCAAGCGGAACGGACTCCCTCCTCCTACTACTGCTCCTTTTTTAAATTTGACATAGGCCTATTATGTAATCTCCCACCTTTTTATGATAAACAGGCGGTGGGGTGGCACGACCCCAATGTAGGCTTACTGTGAAAAAAAGATGTATAAAGCTGTTGTGTCTCCAAAGGGACCAGCACAAACCTGATAAACTGCCTCAAGTGATGTCACTTGAGTGACATCCCAGTTAGGGCGAGAGACTAGTTTGAAAATTAATAAAATGAAACCTGTGGAGTTAGAAAGAACTGAGTTCAGCAGACCTCTGTAGCTCACTCCTTATCTCTGCTTGAGGCTATCGGCTGGTCAGCGGTCATTGTGTGTAATGTAGGTTAAATGATGAAGAATGCATGGAATAAAAAAAGAGTATAACTGTGCTTCTACTGCATTTGTTTTGATAATTTAGTTTTTTTACCTACACCTCTTGACTCAAACAATGTTAGGCTATAGTGTAATGCATAATCGGTGCAGTAGGCCTGCTATTAATTAAAATAGTTGTATAGCCTTAATAAGTGACTTTTCCTAATTTTATGAGAATTGGTTATACAATTATTTTGAACTGATGACAAGAAGTTTACTACATAAGACGACACATCACCTCTGTTTGTGTTCTCTGAGACCCCAGCTGTAGACTACATTGTATGTAACTAAAATATATTTTCATAAGCTCTATAATTGTGATTGGTGGTGACAGTACTTTTTTGACAACCCCTCTCAAATCCCAAATAAGTCTATTTGGTATCCGTTTTTGGAGTCTTATAATGGGTTCTTCATAAGAGTTTTAACAGGGAGCTGATCCAACATAACATCTCATAAGTAACATGATGTAAGGTAGCACACTGTCTGTGAATTACATTTTGGCAAACAAAAGAGAATATGTATATGTTCATACATAACCCAACAGGTAAAATGTGAAATAGTTCCTTAATTGGTATAATAACAATCCTTTATGGTCATTTCCATATTTTATCACATTAAAATGTGCCTTCTCAATTTGTGCAACCCAGTCGCCAGAATAAAATGTAGGCATTGTATCTCTCTACAAACCATAGATACGTTGAATCTCTATATTTTAAGAAATATAATAAGTATCATATAAACATTTATATTTTACGTGTCATACCATTTCATGGTGACAAGATCACTAGTCAGATGGCAGGATTTGCAAAAGCAGCAGAGACCACAGATAACATATAACTGTTTGCTTCCTGTTTCAACCGACAAAACCGACTGTTTTCAGCATGTCATCGGGACATTTGTAGCGATTTTTGGGTTTTAGTAAGTCTGTAGGACACCAAATAAAGAGGAGGTAAAGCTAATGTCAACAAAACACGGCAAGGGTGTTTTGTCCATCCACTCAGGCGCTCTATAGGGATGCTTGTGTATTAAGTAATATGGTAATGTATTTTACTTTTCATCAAAGTAAAAACACCTTCAAGAATTCACTTTTCTTCACACAAATCTTCAGAATTAAGTGTCAGCATTTTGAAATACAAAAGAATTAAGGTTTTTAGAAAATAGCATCTGCTGTAGGACAGTTCTTCATACAAACCTGTATATTTGCAGCAGAATCCAGCATTATCTTCCTTTTGTTTTTAAATCCTTAAAAAGTTGGTATTTTTTACTTATTCCACTCTAGCCCTAAAATGACTAGTTATTCACTTCTTTTTCTAGGTCATATCTAACAACAAACAGCCTCACAGATATGAGTTATGTGGGACAAACTCTTATCAAATGAGGCGGGCCTGTAGTCTGATGCGTACCTGTTAAAAGGTCCTTGAAAAAAAAAAAAACTTTGGGTTTGTTCCTTGTCTTACAACACTTTAGTAACTACTTTGCAAATGTCTCTTTTGAAAAATAATAATCTCTCCTGCACTCACATCAATTTAGATTCAGGAGTGCACTTTTCCCAGCAGGAGTCATTCAAGTAACTTACTCATTCTTGCATTTTTGAGAAAACTTGGAGACCACCCACAAGACCAAGAGAACAATTTGCATATGCCAAGATTCCTTAAAGAAAGAACTACTGCATTCCTGTAATAATACATTATTTGGGTACTACAGAAATATGATGATGCTGTAATGAGTTTCATCAAGACAGAACTATTACTGGGGTTATAGTTACAGGATGGATTACAGAAAAGTCATTACAACCTCTTCAGTGCCACAGGTATAATAAGTCCCTATAACTCTCGCACTGGTTCCTCTCGAGGTTGCGTTCTTTTCCTTCTCCCTGTACACCCACAGCTGCACCTCCAGTCACCAGTCCATCAAGCTCCTGAAGTTTGCAGATGACACTACCCTCATCGAGCTCATCTTTGATGGGGATGAGTCTGCCTACAGGTGGCAGCTGGTGACATGGTGCAGCCAGAACAACCTGGAGCTCAACGCTCTCAAGACAGTGGAGTTGGTTGTGGAGTACAGAAAGAACCCAGCCAAGAACATCAGTTCCCTCACCAAGAAAGCCCGGCAGAGGATGTACTTCTTGCAGCAGCTGAAAATATTCAACCTGCAAAAGACAATGATGTGCACTTTCTTACAGCCAGAGTTCATCCTCATCTCCTTCATCACTATCTGGTACGCTGCTGCCACTGCCAAGGACAAGGGAAGAGTGCAGTGTTTCATTCGCTCTGCTGAGAAGTTGATTGGCTGCAATCTACCTTCCCTCCAGGACCAGTACGCCTCCAGGACCCTGAGGCGAGCAGGAAAGATTCTGGCGGACCCCTCCCACCCTGGACACAAACTGTTTCAGACACTCCTCTCCGACCAAGACCTGCACCCAACGCCACAGAAACAGTTTCTTTCCACCTGCAATCGGCCACATCAACAAGGCCCTGGACCCCCATTGACACTGACTCACTATACCCCCCCTTCTTTAGTACAATGATGCTGTAAAGTTTTGCACATTCATCTGTAAATATGCTGCAAATTGCACATACTGTAGTTATGTCACCATTTTGTACCATTTCTCTCCCTCATGTAGATCAAATCACCTTACCATCATCCTTCTCTTTCTCTGACCATTCAATAGAAAGAAAGAGCTCCCTTCAATTAAGCTGGATTGCCTCAAAGGATCAATATCGGGAGGTCAAATGGGTCCATAACCTCTCTACATCCCCACCTTAATCAATAAACTGATTCTACTAACACCTGTGAATCCGTCAGTATTCACTGATTCCAACCCACACTACATGGACTGTTGCAAACGTGCAGTGTGTGTGTGTGTGTGTGTGTGTGTGTGTGTGTGAAGGCTGAACCACAAACATTTACATAATTACACAGGCTATCAGAGCTAAAGAAGTGCAGTGTATCAGCAGGATATCTAAGTGTCGGTGAAGGGGAGTCTCAGTGAAGTTCGGCTTAAAATGTGTCAAAGCCTTTAAGGGATGATATCCAGCAGCTTTGACAGGTTATTCCTACACTGCATCATTCGTGCCTCAACAGGAGTTCATACTGAAGCTCTGACCATCATTGAGCAGTTTTTCCACTATTGAGGCATTTGGTATATCCATTTAATGCTGAATCATAACTTCCACAGGATACCATTGTGTTTCAAAATGCAGCTTAGACACTTCAGATGTGCACAAAATGCCCATATAACACTGTTTGTTTATTTATATCAGTTTTGGGAACACTTCATTTATCTGCATATTAATTCTCTGGAGGCTTCCTAGGCCTTAACCATGACCTCAAGGGAGACAAAACCTTTTAGCTGAAGCTAAATGCGGTTGTAGTTTTAAAAAGTACAGAGAGCTATTAGACAGACATGTCCCTAATTAGATCCACTGTCCAACTTTCAACTAGTTTAAAGTCCAAAACTGATCCCAAAATGTGACATTGTACAGACCACACTCAAAGATAAATACACACACACACACGCACACACACACACACGCACACACACACAGAAAAAAGCCCATTTGCCAGTTCGATGCTTATTTTAGAGGTATGACTTTTCAGGGGGAAGTTGTCTCAGTGCCATAATTTATTCCCCAAGGAAAGTGTATTTATCATGATTTCACCTCCCTCATTTACTCAGTCTGTAATAAATATATTTATGACTCCCTGGGTTTTAGGCGCCATATAGCGCCACAACCCATCTTGTTAAGAGTTCAGGCTTTCAAAGACTCGGGATATTATATGTTTATATCGAGGATTTGTAAAACATAAAGTTGTTACACACAGTTAGGTAGGGTGATTGACCACTGTGGTCTCAGAAATCTAATGGTTAAGCCCCCCAAAAAGAATGTATTTGTCAAGGACCTCAAGGAATAGTTTGTTCACTTTATTGCCAAGAGTTTGATGACAAGATTGATACCAGCCCCAGTCTGTACAGTTAATATGAAGCTACAAAAAGCAGCCAATTAGCTTAGCTTAGCATAAAGACTTGAAACAGGTGAAGATATAACGTGTTAATTAGTAAACTTTAGAGGGGCTGGTGAGCAGATTTTTGTTACATTTGAACAGAGCCAGGCTATCTGTTTTCCCGTTTCCAGTGCTAAGCTAATTTTCTGTATATAGCATCATATTTAATGGACATGCATGAGAGTTTTATCAATCTTTTCATCTTACTCTCTGGATAAGAAAGTGAATACGTGTATTCTGATTCATATTATGGACATATGTCAAATTTCATGGTAATCAATCTCGTAGTTGTTGAGATGTTTCAGCCTGGACCAAAGTGGTGAACAGAACGACCAACCAACCAACTGATGTCCTCTTGGAATATGTGTTAGGTTGGGTGTTAGTGTTACTACTGCAGTGGCAGTATGTCTGTATCAGATATCTGGGAATTAGTAGTATCAAATAGTATCTAATCTAATCAAGTCAATTGTGAGCTGAAAACAGATTAAAATTGTTACTTTTCAAGAGGAAGGTGTCATATCACAGGGTATGTTATCTTGCCGACAGATGTGCTCATATAGGGTTTTGATGTCTTTATGTGTTTGTTATGATGGTGTGTTTAAAGCTGGAAACAAATAATTTTAGGTTGTTAGCATTTAAATTGTGTACTTTTAGTGTATTGTTTTAATTGGGTGTTTGAAATTTAAAGTAAAAAGTGTAAATCTTTAATTTCAGGCTTTTTTTAAATGTGTGTGTTTTGTGCTCTTGTTTTACTATATTCATGGGGTCCAAAAACCAGGAGCCCACTATAATTGTGGGGTCCCACCTAATTTGTGGGGCCAAAATGCTGGACCCCACAAGTTTAAAGGGTTTTTTTGAGTGTTAAGACTTGGTTTTAGGTTTAGGGTTAGAATTAGGTTAAGAGTTAGGTTTAGGCATTTAGTTGTGATGGTTAAGTTTAGGGTAAGGGGCTAGGGAAAGCATTATGTCAATGACGGGGTCCCACAAAGATAGTGCCGCAAACCTGTGTGTTTGTGTGTGTGTGTGTGTAGTGGGCAAGAAGCCTCAGGAAAGTTGCCGCATCTCTCAAGGATTTGAACGTATACTGCATCTAAAGATGTATTTAGAATCTATTCTTGTCAACCAGCTTAAGTCAATCTAATGGTTTCTTTCCATGAAAGACATGTCTTCACTCTTAGTACCTGAATTACATGCTCAAGTCTGTAATTAATTCAACCTTTGATCCACCATTTTTCCACTATCCCGATTTAAGCCTCAATTATGGTGAGAGGGATTTAAGAAGATCTTCCCCCTTTAAAAAAAATCCATTCATATGCAAGACCAGTGGTAATTAGTAAGAATGTATGGAGGCTATTCCTAGTTGAGCTGCCAAAGAGCGGAAAAAGAGAGTGATGATCCACTGGGTGGAAAAACGGCAGTATTAACTGGGGAATGCCCACCACGTGCTGGAGTCAATAATAGCTGAATGAAACCCACTGATGCTCTGGTTGACCAGTGAGCTAAAACACACCTCCTACCGTGCACTGAAAGCATCACAAGTTTTGATCTGACTCTAGATAGTTGCTCTACATCATCTCCTATTCCATCTTTTCTGCGCGTGCCATCTCCATAGAGCAGAAGAGCCATTCAGAAAACGACATTTCCTTGCTGTGAAAAAGGAGGCGTTGTGGCTGTATTGTGTCTACTCAGATCCTCAGCCTGCTAATGACCACTTTGCTAACCGCCATAAGATATGGACAGTTATGTCTCAGAACCATGAAACAGAGCCTGATAATTTCTTAACAATGACTGTAATTTTTCACTGATAATGTAAATGGAAAGTTTATTGAGCGTCTATTAGCTTCAGTTGGACTAAGAACAAACATCAAGTAATGGATTAATACATTACTGTGTTAGTTAGCGCAGTGAGTGAAGGATTATGTCATTTTTATGTGTGCTTTGGGCCATTGTGAACTGCACTTAAAAGATTCATTCCAGGAGATTGTATGTGTAAGACTGATGCTATTGCTTTTCACTTGAGAGTGCACTTACAAGAGGGTTGTGCAGAGTGGAAAGATGACTGAAAATAAAATTGTCATTACTGTTTCTCTGATATTTCAGGTTATTTTCTCACAGCCATTGTGTCTGAGAGCCAGCCATGAATGAGAGAGCTGACACTGAGGTTTCAAAGCCTCCCCATGAAAGCCCCTCCCCCGCCACACTGCCGCCCCAGAACCACAGAGCAGCATATGATATAGAGCAGAGCTGTCATCCTCAGCAGCCCAGGTCTCATTACTCAGGCCGTATTTATCCATCCATGCTCAGGAAGTCTGCGTTTATCAGGCCTTTTTATCGATGGCCATCAGGGTCATTACTAGGGATGGCCAGTATTTCCTGTGCAGTCATAATTAAGTCATAGTGCTGCAGCCATTCATCAGTAAGGTTATAGTTTGACTGAAATCTGTAAATCCTTATTGCCAGCTTTTACTAAATAGTGAAGAATTTCAAGAACACCGAAACCTCTTTGTCTTTTTTATGATGCCTTGTCAGGGAATGCCTTGTGTTAATTGAGTGGTCTACAGATACACACACAGTTATGTGATTTGTGAAGTCCTGGTGTATTTGTTCAACAAAACCCTCATCCTTCCACATATATTAAAATCACACTGTCATCTAGGCCACCCGAGTCATCATGTATCCAACACCTGGGGTTTGGATCAGAGTTATGAGAGTGCTAGCAGGTGGGAGAATTACAGTGCATGGGGTGGCTTGTATAATAGTGAGAGCTAAGCATTTTAAAGCAAATTTCAGCATTACTGTCACATTGATTTCTGCTGCTGCAATCCTGTGTTTTCACTATTTAAAAAAGACAACATGCAGAATATGCAAGACCAGGGAGGTGAAATGGTAGGACACAGGTTCTTGTTAAACATCTATGTTATACATAGACGAGCTTGTTGTCAACATGTAGAATGGATCAGTGCTTTTACCCTTGATCTTAATGGATTTAATAAAAAGAAAGCATGGGATACATGTGACTATTTGTGGCAAAAGCAATGTGTAAATGTTGCTGCGAGACAATAAACAGAAAAGACAGTTAAATCTCTATTCATCCCTTGATGGAGGAGAATAACCTTGTTTTATGGGGTGCGCCGCAAAGCAGAAAATTTGTTCCTGAAAAAGTCATTAGCAACTTGCTTGTTTTATAGGGTGACATGCCCTCTTGTGACCAATGCTATGCATTTTTCTCAGTAGAAACTTTTCCTTGTCAGATACTTAAATACAGGAGAAGGCTCTGAGTGGAACATACTGTGAAAGTATTAACTATAAACATTTGGTTAGACACAAATATGCTGTTATTTGAACATATAATACAGTATACCATTACTGATTTAAAATGAATACGTTAGGGGGACAATATCGATATATACACAAGGCACATTTACATGATATAATATATCAATTTAAAAATACTGGCATATACGCATATATGTCATCAAAATATTTCAAAGGTTGATTGCATGTGGCACATGCCCTTATATGCATTCTAACATCTACATTTTGTCAATATATTATTTTCTGTCTATATTATTATGATATGTGATGTACAATATATTTCCAGCCATTCTGTGTGCTAAATAAGGGTTTCCACTACATCGAAAGATGCAAAATAACATTAAAAGTAAACTATGTATTATTGCAGTACATAAATACCACATGTACGGTCCTTGAGTTTGAAAAAATCTCAACTGTAATTGATTGTCAGCCACTGTTCTGGGATTACATTAGGTTAAATAATACAAGTAGAATTTTTATAGTAGGATGTTATTAAACATTTTACCATTTTAATGAATAAATAAAATCTAGATGCCATGGTACTGATGTCTTGGGGTGTCTTGCAGCAGAATCCTTGAAGGAAACATTATTATTACTCTCTTTAAAGCCGATATAATCAATATTTTAATAATATCGATGTATCAAATGACAATGTGAAAATGTTCGCTATATGGCGCTACATATTGAGTTTCAGCTCATTGTTTAGTTGTTCGCCCCAAAACTGCCCTGTTTAGGTCCACTCTCACAGTGACGTTGACAAAAAGCAGCCTGGGAATTTGCTGTCAATTTGATACACCAAATTCAAACAACATGTTTGTCAATCAACGAATCGTTAAACAAAAAAAACCCCAGAGTCTGTTAATTTGTATTGTCTGTGTTAGGCTAATATTGCTGGGATGGCTATTGAATATTATATGCCTACAGGCCAAAATGCAAAAAAGAACTCATGAGTAGTCTAGAATTAGAAGTTGATGATGATTTCTTAAAAAATTTTAGAAATTGTATTTAGTTATTTAGCCTGTAAAACGTACCAGGTTACGTATGTAACCATGGTTCCCTGATAGGGAATGAGACGCTGCGTCAGCTGACGCTATGGGGAACGCCTTCAGCTTGACTGCTTCTGAATCTCTGTATCAACTTAGACCAATCTTGATTGGGTTTAATGTCAACACGTGACGTACGCCGGCGGAATCGGAACTATAAGGGGAGCCGGCTTCACTGTTGTCGTCAGCCTTCTGATCGACTGAAGCAAGCCGCTCACAGGCATGCCGGAAGTATGGCAGCGAGACGCAGCGTCTCGTTCCCTATCAGGGAACCATGGTTACATACGTAACCTGGTACGTTCCCATTCAAGGGAACTTCAACGCTGCGTCAGCTGACGCTATGAGGAACGCAGTACAAACTCCGCCATGCTGAAGGGATGCCTGTCAGAGTGTGAAGCCAGCAGGGCACAGTTCAGGATGAGAGAGCCACAGATCCCGGATTATTTAAGTGGTCTACGCTGTAACAGCTCACAAAGGTGTGAGGCGAGGACCATCCCGCATCATTGCATATATCGGAGAGGGGGGTTCCCGACCACCAAGCTCTGGAGCAGGGGTCGGGAACCTGTGGCTCTTTTGATGATTGCATATGGCTCGCAGATAAAACAAAATATTCTCACTTGTTTTAATCCATCCATCGATTTTTCACTGCGCATGTCCTGTTCAGGGCTGCAGGAGCAATTGTCCATTATTTTAATTGGATGATACTGGCCTAAGTTTGCCGTTGCTGGGTAAAACAGGTAAACGCCCCCTTTTGAATCAGTCTGAGACTGCGTCTGCTCGGTCATTAGCTCAAAGCTAACCCTTCAACGAAGAAGATGGCGAAAAGAAAAAAAGACGACGAGTATCGTACATTTCAGGACGAATGGACCGAAGAATTCGCCTTTGTGCAGAGAGCGGGTTCTGCGGTGTGTCTAATTTGCAATGACAAAATTACATCGTTGAAACGGTCGAATTTAAAGCGGCACTTCGACACGCGCCACGCTATCTTTGCATCAAAATACCCTGCGGGAGACAGCAGAAAGAAAGCGTGCCAAGAGCTTCTGAGCAGGGTGCAAGCTAGCCAGCAGCAACTCCGCGTATGGACCCGGCTTATTATACTGACATTTAGTTAAATTCACTTTTAAAATATATTATATGGCTCTCACTGAAATAAATTTCCAAATTTTTTGCTTTCATGGCTCTCTTAGTCAAAAAGGTTCCCGACCCCTGCTCTGGAGGATGCCATACTCCGTGTTGAGTGAGCTCTTATCGACAGAGGTGAAGGCAAACCGCGCACCTCGTATGCCGAAAGCATAGCCTCAACAATCCACCTGCTAATGGGGGGGCACCCTCCGAGGCCTGACGATCGAGTCAGGGCCTTTTCTGTGAGGCCTGCTGGGCGAGAAGCACGGCCCTCAGGTCCGTCTTCTCCCTCTCAGGTCCTCTCCGAGCAGGCTGGAGCGAGCCCCTTAGCCGCTAGGGAGGGGCACGCTGGGCCACACTCGCTTTCTGAGCCAGCATGTAAGAGCTGCGAGATTTTGAAGGCTGAGGTGTTCCACCCTCAGCTCAGGCCTAACGCCTCTGGCGACGGGGGCTAAACCGTCGTCGTAGCATGGCGGAGCTCCGTCCCATCCCGCCAAAGTCAAGGTCCTAAGCAGGTCGGCTGGGCACACCCGCACGCATGCCTGACGTGGGCGTGGAAGTGTGGCTAGAAGGAAACACTCACCGAGCGATGAGTGTCCTGCTGCTCGGCTGGCCAGGCGATATTGAGCCTAGCCACCATTTTCCTCTCTTGGGAAAAATCACCTCTAGCAGCTCCTCATGCTGCAGTGACTGGGCTGACAAGCCACCCACGTCACCACCTTCCGCGCTCAGGACATCCAGGTCCTCGTTACTGGATCCTCTCTGCACGGGCTCCACATCCAGGGTGGAAGACGCTGCAGGCTCAGCCTGGCTTCCGGATCCCGAATGCGGGTAGACTGTTTCAACAAACAACAAACAGTCAGTCGAGAGCAGAGCATCTTATCTCTCCTCAGAGAGGGCACTTACCATGCTCACAGTCACCCCTCAGGGCTGACAGAACCTGCTCTCCGTGCAGACAGCAGACACAAGTGTGTGGCCTCTGAACACGTCCCTCGTTCCGGTCGGAAGACGCCGCGATGCGGGCTTCCGGTCCCGAAAACGGGTGGGAATTAGCGGATGAGCCGTGTCTCTCCCGTTTCTCACCGCGGGCTGCCACAGCAGCCAAGGGACCCGCACCAAGCGAAGCGAGCTCCCAAGGAGACGCTCACGCTGCTCGCGGTCAACCTCAAGGGCTGACAGAGCAAGCTCTCAACCCAAAACAGCCAACCAAAACACGTGAGTTGGATAATCTGCGGGCCAGGAGGAAGCATTGCCAAAACCGCTTCACACTCGTCATTTCCACAGAGACCCAGCGCGCTTGCTGAAGATCAGAAGACTGACGACAACAGTGAAGCTGGCTCCCCTTATACTTCTGGTTCCGCCGGCATGTTGACGTTAAACCCAATGAAGATTGGTCTAAGTTGATACAGAGATTCAGAGGCAGTCAAGCTGAAGGCGTTCCCCATAGCGTCAGCTGACGCAGCGTTGAAATTCCCTTGAAAGGGAACTATAGTTCATATCAACATGTAAGATAGCGAATTTTAGTGTTACTTGTTTCACCTTGTGTTAGCATTTGATTGATAATGTTAGTGAGCAAAAATTAGCTTAGTAATGCTAAAAAGCTATTGTAGGCTTTATTCTGATACCGAGATAGCGTTAACAGGAGATGTTTTTTCTCCGTTTATAGATTGAAAGACTACATAGACCACACAGTAATGTCACAGAGGTTAGAGGAAAAAGTAGAGGGCGAAGAAACAGAGGTGGTGGATCAGTCAGGGCCAGTCGAGAGAGAGGAGCAAACGTTACTAGAGTAGCAGCTTCTAGAGAAGAGGACAGAGTAGAAGCCCTCCAAAGGGACCCAAGAGAAGTAACGATGGTTTGTATTTCTAAAGTTATTTTATTATATTTCTAAAGTTACCTGCTCTGCATGATATGAACAATACCAATACAACACAAAGTGGTATTTAGATAGTAGTTAGCTCTGTAGCAATGTTACTGTAGTCTGTAGTTTCAGTTTGATGTGCTATGGCCTAATTTAAGTTGTTGCCTGGGAAACGTCAGTGACGCTACTGAATGACTATATAATCCAAGTATGTATATAATACTAGGGACAGTATCATGCAGACATTGTTTCAACACATTGTTTTAGACATGTTGGGGGAAAGCTGGACAGCCTTCAAACCCTAATCTGCAGTTCCATTACCATATTGCCAACATAATAACGTGCAATTTATAAAGCCTTATGTGTTTTTCCTGTGTTTTATTTCTCCAGCAACGTATTCAGGAGATGAGCCTTAAGGAGCACAGGGAGCTCACCACACAACTGCTGGAGAGGCAGTCACTTTTTGATGCCCTGATGATGCATGGGTGCAGGCAGTTTGCCTCACCTTTTGCTAGAGTTCCATGGTGTACTTGTGGTAACTGTAGGGACCGGGAGAGGAAATGCTGTGGCCAGAAGCGAGCCAACTGTGTAAGCCTACTACCATATTTCTCCCAGTACTGCCTTCAAGAAGGTTTTATATCCATTAACAGGCAGTACCAGTAGAGTACAGTATTAGGTCAGAGCCTGGAGATGACTGTTATGCAGGCTATATGTATTTTATCTTTTGGCAACACGGTTCTTTAGGCCAGGGAAACCGACTTGTCATCCGCAACTGCTGTGTTTGTAGACTACATTACCTGTCCAGCGGAAAACAAGTTCAGTGTCACTCTGAAAACATTTGTCCCTCAACAAGACGTTTGGGAAAGGCCACACCAATGTTTATCCTTGTTTAATGCTATCTACTGTCCCGATTTTGTTTTGCTTCTTCATGTCTTCGCTTCTTTGATGACAATTTTCTTCGTCTGCTTGTGTTAAATAACGTTAGAATGATCCTCCATTTGTAAAAATGTGGGTTCTCAAACTTCTCACAAGACAAAGTAGTTCGCCAGCACCAGCGACCATGTTTTCCTCTACTTTCTTCTTCTTCCAACCAGTGTTATCGCTCCACCACCTTTCAAGCTGCCACTTAGAACGTAAAAGGCTGAAAGGCCCTCTATAGAGCCAGTGCGTGGTGAATGTGATATGTAGTATGAAAGCGCTTTGAGTAGTCAGAACATTAGAAAGTTGCTATACAAGTCAAATCAATTTACCATTTTTAAGGGCTTATTCTAAGGTAACGGAAACACAACAATTCTTATTTTAAGGTGATTTTACACTAATGAAACATCTTCGTACTTACTTCATACTTCTGCCAAAAGATACCACTAAATATTACATACTGGATGTTAAAACATTGCAAATGGTCAAACCTGCAATGGGACTCTAGCATTGAAACCCCAAGGTTAACAAAAACATTTTGTTCTTTAGCTAGTTCATTTAGCTGGTTTACAACACATAGCATGACAAAGCACCTGCTCCCTGCTCACTCTTCTTTGATTTTTCTGCCTCTTTACCACTGTCCTCATCATCACCTGCAGACTGCTAAATCCGTTATCTTTGCACATTTTGCGGCGTCAGCCAGCAAAGCCTTCCTCTTTTTTGTCACACCTTCTCTGCTCCACCGGCTGCGGGTTTACTCTTTCAATCTATGTTTCGGCAACAAGCACTAGATAAGAGCTCAAGTGGTAGACATGTTCAGTTTCAGTTGAGATGACAACTGCTATCTGCTATTACAGATTGCATCAGCCGTGACACTGAAAATTCCCCTAAACTGCTGATGGCCAGTCCATGCCTGCTATACACTACCTTCTCAGCAGCAAACAGCAGACCAAGTTTGTGAGTAGCTAGTAATCATGGTGGAGCATTTAGCAGTTAAATCATGACTGCCAACGCTCATGCATTGACCATGAGACTAACGCAATTGACACAGAAATACAGAAATGTGAAAATATTGCAATGGGAGTGGGATGGGGTTCAGTTCGAAGTGTGTGGTATCTGTCTATAAATGCTTTAAAAATGTGAATTTGGCTGCTTACCTTTTAAAGCAAAATACCTGGGGGTTGAGGAGTGATGACCCAAACCCCTGCTGTGGGAAATGTCCCAGAAGGCCTACTCATAAAATGCACCAACTTCACCATAGCACACTCCAAACTAATTTGAAAAGTTGGCAACCCTGGCTAAAGAGTACACAACTCCAAATGAATGATAATGTTACTGGATGTGTAAATAAGCAACTGTTTGCTAACAAGTTGACATCAGTTGTTTTAGGTTTAAAGAGTAGTTCAAATTGTTTGACATTTTGGGAAATACACTAATTCATTTTCTTAGTTCATTTCCCTAAGAGTTAGACAAGAACATCAAAACCACTCTCACTGTATGCTTCATATTTAGCAGACAGACATGAGAGGGGTATCAATCTTCTTATCTAATGTCAAATGGTTCAATTGACTACCAGTATTTGTTTCCATGTGATACCAATAAAATCAGATCGTTAACCTGCTATATAGAAGGGACATTTTTCCCAAACTGACAAGTGTCTGGTAAGGAGAAGTACCACCTTGAAAAAATCAGAATGTCAGGCTATCTCTTTAAGATCCAGGCAGGGAGATGTTTTGTCAAAATAGGAAAATATGAAGCAAATGAAGACATGCCACCTTCAGTCTTGTTGCCTCTGGGTAAAGGAGACACTGCAGAATACTGCTTGAAAACAAGCATACAAAGTTGCTGTAATGTTCAGAGCATAAACTGAACATGTAATATATGGAAGTAAATACCTGACATGATATTTTTCTTCTATCAAGAATCACTGTCTTCTGTAAAATCCATATCCACCCACAGAAAAACGTTGTGCATCAGGAGAAAGCACAGGTGAAACAATGTCTGACTGGCTTTTTCATCGAGTATTTTTCCTAATGAAAGTGAACTTTGTTTGTAAAAAATCAGCTAAAATACATTTGAATGGACATGACTACTTGAGGATTCACAGAATAGTTGACTAGTTGACTATCAAAACCACTAGTCGACACAGTACACTGTGGTTGACAAATCGTTCATCTGTGTTTTTAGCTGTTTGAGCATGTAATCACAGTGCACCATAGTAGGCTATTCAGAGCTTTTGAGATGGTCTTCTAACAACTAAAGGTGGACATAACTTAAGGTTGTTCTTGAAGATAGATTTGTTTGAACAATCATTTTCTAAGTTATGTCATGTTAAATAAACAGAATTTAAGGTACTACTTTTTGGAAGAAGTTAATGACTACTAAAATGCAGCAGCCGTGAATGCCCTAATGACTACTTGTTAAGCTCTTGTGCTATCCCAGATCAGTGTTCATTAACTGTTAATTAACAGTGGCAGAATGAGCAGAGATATTACAGACAAACAATTAGACAGGCACGCAAACAGAGGCTGCACAGGTCAAAGTGCAGCAGATTAATTACATCTGTCACATGCAAGTGAAAATGGAAGTTTCAAGAGAAAGTACAATGGCAAAGGATGTGTTGATGCTGTATAATTTTCTCCGAAGCTATTTTCAGGCAAAACAGGAGCATGATTTTAAGACTGAAGCCTCTGAATGCAGAGGTGGAGAATAAGACAGCAGCATACCCTGGAAATGTCGCTCCAGTGAATACAGAGATTTTTTTTCTTCTTTCCCAGATTGGAAAAAGATCATAAACAGAGGTAGAGTGTAAGGAGGCACAGAGAGAAGTGTAGTGTTTTAAAGCGTGCCACCTCATCATCCACCAGTGACACACTGATCTTCATTTCCCTGCTCACTGTACCACATCTCATCTCATCACACCTTTCCAGGTGCAGTCTTTTGAGCAATTCACTGGTGTCAGCTGGGTCCACTGAGCTGCTAGAGGACATGCTAACAAGGATACGTGGAGAGTACTTTGTGCTTACAGCACACAGCAGGGGCATGTGATAATATGGGACCTAGTTAGAGTTAAAAACAAGTTAAGCTTAGCCACATACATTTGAAGTGTTCACCCACACTGTATATATGAGTGGAGTAGATTACATGGCATAACAAGTGTCATTTTACTGAAAATGACTATCCTATTTTGATATTCACCTCAACATTGCATGAATATTTTAGATCGCCCCTGTGGCCATGCTTGCAGACCACCCAGACTGCTATCATTACTGTAAACACCATGGTCAACTTCTATTGTGTGGTTGGCTGTTTGAAAATTACTGGCCATCGGGTGAAGGAGGCCTTCAAGCTGAAGAAAAAGGCCTTTCAGGCTTGACTGCCCCAGGTGTCTCCTAAAGCAGCAGACAGGTATCAAGAGGCCACATGGGCTGTGGCTTCGGTGGTCGCTGAAGCAAAAGCCCAGGTGTGGGAGAAGTTCGGGCAAGGCTATGGAGAAGGACTTTTGGTTGGCCTCAAGGAAGTTCTGGCTCAGGAGGGGAGAGCAGGGCTGACCCTGACTGTGGATAGTGTTGCATAGTGGAAAGAGCACTTTGAGGAATTCCTGAACCCAACCAATATTTCATGTTTGAAAATGTATAAAAGGAAATCTGGGATCGAGACAGATAGCCACCCACTCTTACTGACCCAGTAATGTTCGCTAATTTTACTGTACAGTAACAAAGTTTCCGTTGATGAAATTAATACAGATATGAATGAAGTTAGGAAATATTCTGAACGTCCATATAAAGACTTAAACACAAAGACTTTCGTCACCAAGAAAACATGTCACTTAAACTATACATTAGGTTTTCACAGTTGCATTAAGTGAACTTTTACACACATTTCACAAGCGAGTTGAAAAGGTCTGTAGTATTTAGAAGAAGTGCAGTGTTGTATGTGAAGATTACAGTCAGCATAAAGCAGAAAAGACAGAGGCCCTTGCTCCATTTGATAGCCTGACTGTATTCCATACTTGACTTTCCTCACACCTTTCATGGTTTTCTGCTTCCTTAGTCAGCTCAGTGGCAGAGATAAGATGTGAAAAGCCTGTTTTGAACCTCAGCACAAACAACCCTAATGGTCTTAGATCATGTTCTGTCTCTGACACACCATTAAGTGCTAAATGTTAGGTTTAGTAATGTTTGCATTACTGCAGCTTCTAAGATTAAGAGTGATAAGGAAAAGCTGTTATTCCTATCCTCTGTGCTCACCAGCACAGGCCATAGCTTTCTGCTGATGAATAATTCACGCAGCCAAATTATCCGCCGCAAAAGATAAAGGGCCTCCAACCACTCCTCAAGTGTATTGATTTTTGTTCTCTTTGTATGTTGGACTGAAGACTGTCAAATGGATAGTAGAAGCACAAACTGTAAAAAAAAAAAAAAAAAAACATTTGTAAGCACTTTCAATCACTTCAAGATTTTTTTTCCTGACACATCAAGGCCAGAAAATTTTGCTAAATGGCTACACCTTATAAAATATGAATCATTAAGATTTAATAAACACTCGTTTGAGTTTGAAAGATCCATCCATCCATCCATCCATTTTCTACCGCTTATCCGGGGCCAGGTCGCGGGGGCAGCAGTCTAAGCAGAGACGCCCAGACTTCCCTCTCCCCCGACACTTCCTCCAGCTCTTCCGGGGGAATACCGAGGCGTTCCCAGGCCAGCCGAGAGACATAGTCCCTCCAGCGTGACCTAGCTCTTCCCCGGGGCCTCCTCCCGGTTGGACATGCCCGGAGCACCTCCCCAGGGAGGCGTCCAGGAGGCATCCGGGACAGATGCCCGAGCCACCTCAGCTGACTCCTCTCGATGTGGAGGAGCAGCGGCTCTACTCTGAGCTCCTCCCGAGTGACCGAGCTCCTCACCCTATCTCTAAGGGAGCGCCCAGCCACCCTGCGGAGGAAACTCATTTCGGCCGCCTGTATCCGGGATCTTGTCCTTTCGGTCATGACCCAAAGCTCATGACCATAGGTGAGAGTAGGAACGTAGATCGACTGGTAAATAGAGAGCTTTGCCTTGCAGCTCAGCTCCCTCTTCACCACGACAGACCGGTACATCGACCGCATCACTGCGGAGGATGCACCGATCCGCCTGTCAATCTCCCGCTCCGTCCTTCCCTCACTCGTGAACAAGACCCCAAGATACTTAAACTCCTCCACTTGGGCCAGGAGCTCCGAGACCCCAGCCTCTGCTTTCGCAATGGAAGACATGCCGGTGGGGTTGAGGAGATCCTCGAAGTACTCCTTCCACCGTCCAAGGATGTCCCCAGTCGAAGTCAGCAGATTCCCACCCCCACTGTAAACAGTGTGCGCAGGGCACTGCTTCCCCCTCCTGATTCGCCGGATGGTTTGCCAGAATCTCCTCGAGGCCGACCGATAGTCCTTCTCCATGGCCTCACCGAACTCCTCCCAGACCCGAGTTTTTGCCTCCGCAACCACCCGGGCCGAGGCCCGCTTGGCCCTCCGGTACCCATCAGCTGCCTCAGGAGTCCCGTGAGCCAACCAGGCTCGATAGGACTCTTTCTTCAGCTTGACGGCATCCCTTACTTCTGGGGTCCACCACCGGGTTCGGGGATTGCCGCCACGACAGGCACCGGAGACCCTGCGGCCACAGCTCCGAGCGGCCGCGTCGACAATGGAGGTGGAGAACATGGTCCACTCGGACTCCATGTCTCCAGCCTCCCTCGGGATGAGGTTGAAGCTCTGCCGGAGTTTGAAAGATCTTGGGAAATTTGGAATAATTGATTTAAGTTAAATTGAATCTATCTTATATTGCATTTGAATCATAGCAAATTAAAGGTTTAAAATTTAAATGCATTTTAGTCTTGATCTGAAGTTGTTACAGAGTTCTTATGTTGGGACACTGACCGGAATATTTCGTATTCACAAACACACAATAAGCAATGTTTTATATATGTTTTTTTAACTAATAACTACACACATAGGATCATAATTACTAGACTACACAAACAAATATACTATGCTACTAGACAAACAAATGAGCAGAAATAATATAACCATAGATGAATGATGTAATAAGTGAATTAATGCACAATGTGAACACAGCGAGAGAAACTTAATAGGCTAAGTGAATAAATGTCTGAGATGAACACAGCGATTAATCAATAATAAGTGAATGAATAATATGACACAGACGATGCAGAATAATTTTTCTAGTTGGCGATATTAACTTGTGTAAACACAGGAAGTCCCTATGTGGAAAAACTTTAGTAGTTTTAATTAAGTAAATGGTAGTGCCTTTCAGCAACTGAGAAGTTCTGGAGGGTAAAGGGAAATAATTCTTAGCCATTATTAATCACTTGAAAAAATTTAGCTATCATACCTATGTTTATCGGCGATCCAAAATTTTATCTGCATTCCTAATTGTTCTTACTAAGCTTAAGCATCAACCCCCAAAGTCACAGAAATGTATCTGTTGTTTTCTCGAGTCAGTCTGTTGTTGTCGCTTTCTTCCACCTTTGGGGAGAAGCAGCGGGAAGCAGCGGAGATGAGACGAGGGATCAGAGGAAGTCAGAGTAGTAATCAGGGCCGGAGAGAGGCTTCTCTAGTCTTAAGGTGTCCTGTCAGAGGGACGGGGTTATTTGTGTATAAGGTCCTAAACTTCAGTTCACGCCCACAATATTCGATTATTACAATCGTGTTGTAATAATAAAGTTTAAGTTTAATTCTCCCATGTTTAAACTTGTTAGTTATTGGAAGGTACCACACTGTTATAAATAAAAGGGAATAGTGTCCACCTATAACCTAAGTAAATAACAGACGGTGTTAAATAACTGTCATACGTGGTAGACTTATATGTTACAACATTATTATGGTAATACACATACATGTATAGGTTATACACACATATGCTGTATCTGTAACAGTAATGATCCAATAAAAAAGTAAAATAACATCACACTAGTAAAGTTAGATGTGCATATATTTCAGCAATCTTTTGTCTGTAAGACGCACGCAGAGGGAGGGCTTGAATTCTCACAGAGCTAGTTTTATGAGTCAGGCTATTTAGGAGAGGGCCTCAGATTTCTGTGAAATAGTTAAATCGTTGGCAATCATGATAGAGTTCAGCTAACATGACAGATAACAATACACTTCCTGTCTCACTACCTACTCAAAAGAGACTAAACACTTCATGAGGCTACTATGTATGAATGTAAGATCAAGTAACTTTTCGCAGGTTTAGTTGACGAATATTAAGGTTAAGACAACAAAGGATCAGGTGAAAATATTTTTGGCGATATGTCCTTAGTGTGACAAGTAAAGAATTACAACTGGAACTGTAAACAAGTTATTGTGGATGTCCTGAAAGAATGGTTTTGTTAATACAGAAAATGGTTCCGTTGGTCTTATATTGAAATTTCCTGGTTTCACTCGATGAAGACCAGAGATCTGAGATGTTCCTTTAAGAGGGTGGTGGCGTGCATTAATCAGGGGACTATACTAAATGGACTGTACTTGTAAAGTGCCTTTCTAGTCTTTCCACTACTCAAAGCGCTTTCTGCCCATCAGTACAAAGTAATATAATCATTCACACACACTCACACACCGAAGGCACAGCCTCGGGAGCAATTTGGGGTTCAGTATCTTGCTCAAGGACCCTTGGGCTGGGGGAAACCCGGATCAAACTGCCAACCTTCAGATTGGTGGATGACCCGCTGTTCCACCAAGACACAGCTGCGAGATTGTCCTTCATCTCCCATTAGTGACCTGGGTCTGGCAATGGTCAGAGAACAGAGGAAGTTGCTTGGAATGCTGATCAGTCTCTGAACAGGCCTGGTTTATGACTTAGAAGTCAGTTTTCAGAAAAGCCTTATTCTATTCAGTAATAAAAGTTCCAAAATGTTCATCAGGATTGGTTGATCACTACAAAAGGTTAATTAAATATCTGGTGTGACTTGAGGCTGTATGATCAAATCACACCTTTCTGAACCCAGTTTGTTTATAGTAGATTGATGTAATCTCTAATATATATATATAGTGCTAAACACCTGCATTTAATATTTATTCTTTAATCTAAAAACAAGTCAGGTTTGTCAGGTCAGATTTGAATTGGTAATTTTTTTACATTTACATTTCTTCATTTAACGGACGCTTTTATCCAAAGTGACTTACATATGAGGAAGACAATGGAAGCAATATAACAACACAAGGTAACAAAAAGCATAAGTGAGTCAAAAAACTAGTCTTATTAAAGCGTAGCACAGTATAAAAAGCTAGGAATAGGAAGGGTTTTTTTTGTTTTGTTTTTTTGAGCAGAGGTAGAAAGGAAGAAGAAGTTAGTAATTGTCAGTTAGGTGTTGACGGAAGAGATGCGTTTTCAAGTGCTTTTTAAAGGTGGCTACAGAATCTGCTGATCTTGTAGAGGCAGGCAGATCATTCCACCAATGTGGAATGGATCCAGAGAAGGTGCGCGAGAGTGATTTTATTCCTTTTTGGCATGGTACCATTAGACGTCATTCGTTTGCAGAGCACAGGGACGTGGCCTGACATAGGTCTGTATGAACAAGCAAAGATATGTTGGTGCAGAACCAGTGGTGGTCTTGTAAGCCAAGAGCATCGCTTTGTACTTGATGCGGGCAACAACAGGGAGCCAGTGTAACCTAATGAAGAGAGGGGTTACGTGCGCTCTCTTCTGGTCATTGAAGACCACTCTTGCCGCCGCGTTCTGGATCATCTGCAGAGGTGTGGTTGTGCAAGCAGGGAGTCCAGCAGGTAGTGCATTGCAATAGTCCAGTTTGGACAAGACAAGAGCCTGGAGTAGGACTTGTGTAGACTGCCCTGTTAGGAAAGGTCTGATTTTCCTGATGTTGTAGAGGATGAATCTGCAGGACCTGGTGGTGCTGGCGACATGGCTTTTGAAGTTTAGTTGATCATCAATTACCACCCCCAAGTTTCTGACCGTGCTGGACGGAGTAACGGTCGATGAGCCTAGTTGAATGGTGAGGTCGTGGTGAATCTTTGGGTTGGCCGGGATCACAAGCAGTTCCGTTTTGTCCAGGTTCAGCTGCAGGTGATGGTCATTTGTCCAAAGCGCAATGTCACTCAGGCATGCCGAGATGCAGAAACAGTTGAATCGTCAGGTTGCGTGTCATCCGCATAGCAGTGATAGGAAAAGCCATGCTTCTGAATGACTGAGCCGAATTAATTACCTATTCTTTTCTTTTCTATTCTTTATTTGGTTTAATTTACTTTGAACAAAACTGAAAAATAATTTACATCAACTAAAATATATCATCATTTTTGCAGTCAGAAATCAGGTCAAAGTAATTTTCAGATTCATTGTTTATTTTTCTTTCTTTCTTTATATGTTTTTGAAAGAAACAGTTAAACTTATTTGAAAATATCAGAAATAATCTTTTATTCTCAAAGCCAAGGCTATTTTGACTGACAGCTGAGCTAGCATTACAAAAATCTGTGCTGATACCTGTAATTTACAAGCCAGAACATTAATGTATTAACATTGCTGGTGTCATGGTACAGCTCTGCCGTAGCTCCCTTTCCTAGTGGGACTTTCCGGACTGTCTGAACCCTCCTTCCCTTTCAATGTCACCTGCTCTGGCCCCAGGAACACATTGAATTATGTTCGCTAGTGTCACTAAATTCATGTTTCTCAAAATGGAGCTGCCAATAATCAGAGTTGGTTTCTTAGCGGATGTGTCACTAGGGAGTGACCTGTTAGAAACGTGAACAGGTTGGTGGTGCGCCGTGGGCTTCTGCTTAGGGCTATGCTTCCTTCAGATAGTCAACCAACCGCCCTGGATTGCTAACAGTAGCAAGCTCTGGTCAGTCCGCACCGGCTACTGGGGCCTGGCTAGCAGCTACTGATTGAGTTCCCATGGTGTGGAACCACATTTCCAAATCACTAAGTGATCTGATTGTTTTCACCTGTGTCTTATTGGCTCCCCTTCCTGAGTGCATTTAGTCCGTGTGTTTCCCTGTCTCTGTGTCAGTTCATACTACTTCATTATTGCTGAACTGAACCTGCTTTCTGCCTGCTGTCCGCGTTGCGTCATTTTTCCCTGTTTCCTGGCTTAATGTTTGTGATAGAATGAACCAGACATGGACCCAGCAGACACCAGGCCATCCCTTCATATTGTCAAGTCCCCAGCTCAAGGGCTTGGCAAGAATATACGGGACTGAATGATTATAGATAACAAATTATATTTTATTACATAATGTGCTGAAAATACATTAAAAGTAAAACAACATAACGATAACCAAAACGTGCACAAACAAAGACCAACAACTTCAGTGAGTGAAGTGGCGGACAAACAGCAGCGCCCCGCACTGCGCCAAAGCCCCGGCTTTTAAACACCAAGCCACGCCCCGCACAATTCCTCCCAGGTGCGCTCCACCTAAGAAAGGACAAAGAAAAAAAGAAAGGGCAAGCAAAAAAATATAATGGAGGCGGTAACCTAAAGAAAAGGTATAGCCTCCACAGAGACAGACGAGCCTGTCTGCTCTGGGGTTTTCACAGTATCCAGCCACACATCCATCCACTGGATGAATTAAAAAAATATATATATTAATTTGGAGGACCCAGTTCTGGCCTGGAGGCTGATGGTATCACTGAGCTCTTCAGGTATCAAACCAGCCTTCAGCAACCCAGCCTCCAGCCTGCACCCCTGCTTGCTCCTGTCCTGGAGTCACCTTTCCAGGGACCAGCCATGCTGGGCCGCTGCCACCTCCTGCATGTCTCATTTCGTCTGGGCTGCAGCCGCAGCCAACGTCAGTCCTGCCTGGTTTCCAGTCGTCAGTCCCGCTGACTCCTGCTCCGGTTGGGCCTTAATGGCTGCGACCACCTCCTGCTCCCCTTAGGCCTGAATGGCCTCAACCACCCCCTGCACCAATTGGGCCTTCTAAACTCTTTGTGTGGCTTGAACGGCCTTCTGACCTCTCTGTGTCTCCTAACCAGCCTTCTGAACTCTCTGTGCTACTGCAGCCGCTAACCCACGATCCTCCTATATGGCTGCAGCTGTCCCCAAAACCCCA
Organism: Coreoperca whiteheadi; assembly: GCA_011952105.1. Lineage (NCBI taxonomy): Eukaryota > Metazoa > Chordata > Actinopteri > Centrarchiformes > Sinipercidae > Coreoperca > Coreoperca whiteheadi. Next base: position 8,283,081 of record CM022473.1, on the reverse strand, counting down.
GGGCTGCAGCAATTCCCTGAACTGCAGCCGCTCCTTGTTACCTCTGAGTCCCCTGTACCGCTGCAGCCAAGTCCTGAACTATCTTTGGTGCCACGGCCACTCCCTGAACTCCCTGGGCTGCCGCAACAAGTCACTGAATTGCTGCAGCCCATTCTGAACTCTCTAGGCTGCAGGGTTGTCCACCAATCGGAAGGAAGGTTTGATCCTACTCAATGTCCTTGAGCAAGATACTGAACCCCAAATTGCTCTCGAGAGCTGTGCCTTAGGTGTGTGAGTATGTGTGAATGGTTAGATTACTTTGAACTGATGGGCAGTTAGCTCCTGCCATCAGTGTATGAATGTGAATATCTGTATCTTAAACCATCAATCGTGATAAAAGGAAGTTTAATCTGAAAAATGCTTGTTTAAAAACGTTATGAATTAATTTCAGATTACACTACTGGGTAGACATATGTTTCCATGCAACACCAAATATTTTTTACAGGCTTTAATGATGCTAGCTGCTCCACCTATGGATACCTGCATACGTAAAAACATATTAACTCCTAAACCGCAAGTAAGTCTGTTTCTCTCTGTCATTGTCTTCTTAAATAGAACCAGGTTAGTTAAAGTTAACTCTCAACTGACGTTATGCTTGTCTGGCAGAAGCCTGCTGGAACTAGCGGCAGCCATGGACAGCTAATGTTAGATAACCTATGTGAATCAATTTTTTTATTTGCTCTGTGTTAGAGGTCAACTATTGTGCCATCATACAGGAGGCGCTAGCTTTTTCTTACTGTTTGTGAACAAGAATGTTCTGTCATACAAAATTAAAAAATATTTGATAAAGACATTTTCATTTTCATTCACATATCAAAACAAAGTAAACAGTTACAGTATGTGTAATTATATCCTGCTTCAATTAAGCCAATTCATATCTTAAAATATTGGTAAAAATACTATTCTTACCACAACATTCTCAATACTAGCAAAATGACTAGCTTGAATTTGATAAATAAGGGCCTTTTACTTCCTGCATTACACAGATAATTCACTTGATTCACATGTTCCAGATTGTATACAATAGGCTTTTCAGGTAATTATTTATTTAGTTGATTATGTTATGGTCTCAGCAACTCCTGTATCAAATATGATATGAATGTAATAGCTGTTATCACTTAGCTCAAAGCACTACTGTGGCCAAGTACAGCCTCACAGAGGCTAGCTTGGCTGTAGACTGTCAATTTAGGTATTTTACACTTTTCCATGTGACATTCAGCTCTAGAAAACCATGTGTACAGGTCTGATATTTGTGTGACACACACACACACACACACTCAAACTTTCTTTTCATACTAAATAAAACATGTTGTATGATGCATATGTTTCCCAATGCAAACATACCACTCGTGTGAGAAATGGTGTAAGCATGGTTTTTGTGCATATGCATGCTTCATACATCTGGCCCCTGGAAATGTTTTATTTGCTCTGTGTTAGAGGTAAAATACTATTGTGCCATCATACAGGAGGCGCTAGCTTTTTCTTACTGTTTGTGAACAAGAATGTTCTGTCAACTGATTTATAAATGCAACGTAATGCTTTGCAGGATGAAAAAGCGTGTAACCACCTCAACCTTAAATGTGGCCACTATTTCTTCCAATGTATATCAGTACCATAACATGGATGTTCCATAACTGCACAGTGTATAGCAGAAATGTTTTGTTATCTCTTCAAAATGCTGACTCAAAGGAGAAAAAAAACTCTCTAGATCACTGGATCCCTATTTTAAACATATCACAAGTGTCCGCTCATAATGATAAGTGATTATCATCATGGTCCATTAAGCACATGCCAGTGAATGTTCCAAGGAGACAATTTAGACTACAAATCGACCATACACAAAGACCCACAGTCAAGCATAGAATATTGTAGGGACTACTGTTGTTGAAGAGCAAATGGAATTGACGTGTGCCCTCGCCACATCCTAATCAATCTTTTTCCTATTGAAGAGCATAATATGGGAATGCATGTACAGGAAATTGAAAGAGGAAGAGGAGACAATAAAATACACATAGGCAAGGACAGACAAACAGTGCTGCCTCATTAGGCATTGTTTTCAGAGGTCTTCGTTTACTAAACCAATATGAAGCTACCCTAGTTAAAAAGGTGACCAACAACAACATTTGCACATCACAGAATCTTGTTGTACTGTAGAGTTACAATAACTGTAGTGAAACAAAGGCCCAGGAAATCAGTCACTGGCATTTTCTGGCAGTTACCAAACAGCTTAGGGTACATTACCACCTCTGTCTGGACTAGAGCACAACAAACCCTTACTTGCATGTCACCCTGGAAAACCAAGAAAGATTGCAATCAAATTTGTCATTGCTTGCTGAACAGGAATTTTGTCATAATAATAACAGCAGGGGTGACATCAAAAATAACCAATGCCAGTATATTATTGTTTGGTTCAGAAAGGCAGTTTATTGCCAAAGAGACACTGGTTTGTGCCACTATAGCCACTTTATGTGTACATCCCAGTACAGGCGCTATAACCATTTCCCACAGTGGACCTCCTGATGTAAGGCATTGGTTGAGGCTCCTAAGTTCTTAAAATGGGTCCCTTTGATCTGAAGCTAACTCCTCATAGATACTTTTAAAGTAAAGTTATACCTATTGTTTTAACAGTGCCTTAAAGTGTCTGAAATAACACAAATGGCCGTTACAAAAGTATTTCCATGTATTCTGTCAGCTCTATGGTTAAGGTTTGGTTTCATTAAGGATATTACTGAATGTGTAGGCCAGCTCCTTGCATGGGAGCTCCGCCGCCATTGGTGTGTGAATGTAAGTGTGAATGGGTGAATGAGAGGCAATATTGTAAAGTGCTTTGTTCCAGTAAGGTAGTAAAGAGCTATTTAAATGCAGTCCATGTACCATTAAAACTACTTGTGTAAGAGAAAGAAAATATTATGGCCATGGTTAAAAGAAGTACTACTTGGTTATGGTTAGGGAAAGACCATGGCCCAAAGAAGCCAAAGTTGATTGATGGGGAGGTCAACAACATCACTACTTTCACCTTTGTCTGAAAAAAGGAAAGGCATTAGTCACATTTGGTGCTTATGACAAATGCTGTTGACTTCAAGAGACACCCAGCTGGGGGTTCACAATTCGTCCATTTGCTCTGCTGTTGTCAAACAACATCTGAGGACAATTTATTACGGTTTTTCCACAAATTGTCCTGAGTATGAAAACGTATTATCCCTCAAACACACATCTGTTTCTTATAATGGCAAAAGTAGAATTTATAGAAGAGAGCAACTTACCAAAAAGGGTGCATTTCCAACAACTGTAAATCAATGCTTTTGTATAAAACGAGTCATTATTTTTTTTTTATAATTATCTTGCAAAAGGATTTAAATAGCATTTTATGTATACAGTTTAGACTCACACAAATGCGTCCATTTGGGACATTTTTAACATCATATTATTTTTCTCTAAATTATGCAACACAACCCACTGGATACAGTGACTTAAATGCTTAACAATCATTATGTGCCAACTAAAACAGGACAAAAACCAATCTCAACTTGATGGGATACAGCATGGTGAAATCTCTCAAGTGTTTGTGTGCAATAAAATCCATCCATCAGCTTATCCTTTTAGAGAGTAGATGGAGCCAATCCCAGCTAAAATTGGGTGTACACCCTGGAAAGGTGCAATAAAGTCATTCAGCACAAATGAAAGAGCAATCATTTTCCTGGAATTTGTACAAATTCAGAATATACATTTTTATTTTAAATTTCAGTGATACTAAAGTAGAAATACTAATAATGTCATAAACACACAAGGCTGTAATTCAGTGTTACTCATACTGTGATTTCCAATTCCAAACGAAAGCAATATCGAAGAAACTTGCATGAAAAGACAATACAAATGTGATAAAAATAGTTTTTTTTCTCCACATTTGCACAAAATCCAAGTAGAACAACAACATGTTTAAGTGCCAAGAAAGCATTGATGTTGCATCAATCCATTTGATGTCTAAAAACAGACACCAGTTAGTGGCTTTTAAAAGTGCTCATTGTAGAAATGAATAAGCAGTAGACATAACATGTAGGGTGGAGAGTAAAAACAAATTGGGAAAGATCACTGAATAATAACCAGCAATGTTTTTTGAGATATAAAACTCTTTCAGACATGCGATCTGGAACTTTTCTGGCTTCATGTATCTGTTAAAGTAATGGCTTTTAGGCTATTAAACCCAAGTCTCCATTATGTAAATTGACCATAATGGCACTGTTCAAACATGACAAGACCCTTACAGATGTAACATCAATGCCTGGGTAATATTTGCCATCTGGTGGCAGCGTTAGGTAGGTCGAGTTGGAGGAGTTTTCCGTAAAATAAATGTATAGGTAATTTTAAATAAAAAAAAAAATAAAAAAATCAGTATCTATGTCTATATTGGACAACTATGCACCATGCGATTCACTTCCAACTTTCAGTGCTAATGCAGGAAGTATTATTAGGGTTGAGGGGGTGGATGGTGTGTAGCGCATCTCACTTTCATGTAAGAGACCAGAGTTCGCCTCTTGACACAGACCTCCAATAAACATTCACCTTTTCATTAACCATAACCAAAATCCCTCCTTAACTGTGTTAACCTTAACCATACCTTAACCATATCATGTGCAATTATTGTAGAAAGTGTGAAACATTTTGGCATCGTACATAGGCCAGGATTTTGCTGAATCGTCCAATACTGACACTTTTCTGCAGATAGTGTTGAACATACAGCACACTCTTTCCTAGACCCTTGAAAGGGATAAGGAAAATGATCACAACAGAACCTATAGCAGGATTTTTTTAATAGGGAAAACTTTAAGGAAGAGCAAAAGAGGAGGGGTTCATGTTTCCAGGATGAAAAGACAGAGTAAAGTTACAATATAGAGATAATGACAGCATTATGTAATTCATCCAGTAATGTACTGTGTTAGTCTTGGTGGTCAAAGTGGATGACACAGCTTTTCTAATTGTTCCCAGACATTTCATCAAAGTACAATTGTGGCATTGCCAGGGCACAAGCCTAAAAAACCCCAAATGTCCACAGAATTGCAGGTGTCTGAACAAGAACTTGTTAAATCTTTCTTGTCTTGAGACCATATGCATTTATTAGTCAGGTTTTCCCATTAAGATGTGCTGCATGACACAACCCACGTTCCTATCAGACGTCCATCAGTAAATGAACAAGCTTATGTGAATAGGAAGTCCTTCTCCACCATAACTGAGCAGATAAATAGAGCACATTATTGTCCTTCAAAGGCTTTACAAAACCTAATGGGTTGAAGCTACTTACCAGCTTCTCTGCACTGCAAACGTGATGCAGCCCAATTGATCAATTATGGTGAAGTGGCCAGGCTCTGCATGAAACATGAATTTATTGTCTATACTGAGCATTTGCAAAGGCTTATTCTATAAACATATTCTACAAATGAAATTACAGTAGTCCCATATGAATGAGTTTGATGGTACCCCTTCCAAACCTTCTCATGACACTGAGACAGCAACAATATAACCTACAGAGCTAGCTAGTGTAGAGACGACCATCAGCTTGCTCAAGGCATGGTTTCAAGCCTGTGTAGGGTCATGCTCACCTCCAGAAAGTCATGTCACATCATGGCACATGCCCTCCATATATTTCCACAATCATAGGAGAGACACCTTGCCAAACAAATTACCAACCCTGAGGGTGACCAGCCTCTCCACCCTGTTGATCTCCAAGCAGGGTGGAGGCACAAGCATCTAAAACCATTTCCCCAGTAAAAACACCACTTCTCAGCAGTTAGCAAATCAAGACTATACATTCATTAGTGTTCTCTATTTCTTGCAAATAAAAATGTAAAAATGATTATTTAAATATTTTTCCAACCGTCATCCACCCACTCACCTTTGACTGGTGTAGTAGCAGTAAATGTATTTCTGGTTCAGTCTTTGTTATCTGCAGCCTCATCTGGTCCATTTGTAGATTACCTTTTTCAATTTCTTTTAGTAAGTGGTCCTTATCAAGTTCCTTTACAGGCAGCTAGGAACAGATACGACGGACACAGAATAAATGAATGAGTACTGTAAGTGTAGTACTTCAGTCCAACACAGCATCTTACATTGTTCAGTTGTGCTTTGAAGGTGGATAGATCTTCATCCTTGTGATACTGAATGGTACTTGATGGTTAAATGTGCCAAAATAACAATGGTAAATAAAACAAGAAGGAAAAAAACAAGTAGAATACCTTACAGTTTTGTATAAAAATCCATTCCACATGTGAGCCAGGCAGCATTAAGAACAACAACTGCTGGGATTCTAATTCACATTTTGGCTGTCCTCACATTCAGTTATACCTCCAAATAAATTGGTGTAGATAATCTGGACAAAACTGTTTGCTTCTTTTCAACTTCCCTGACTGTGCTTTTTTGACATCAGACTTAATTTTTATCAAAAATTCCACCAGTGCTTAATTATACCACTGTTTAGTTTCTGTTTTAATTTCCTGTCATTTCAGATTCCAATTCTTCTCCCTGTCTGGCTCCACCCTTCTCTCCTCACCTGGTGATCCCCACCCATCTCCTCACCTGCACCTCATCATTCCCCAATTAGTCCTCTGTATACCAGCACCTTTCACTTACTCATCTCAAGATTGTCTAGTGTTTTACCTTTGTCTACCTTTTTCTGTCTCTGCCTGATCTACCTGTTTTGGACCTTCGGCCGATTACTTGAACTTCTGATTCCCCTCTGCCCCTTGTGAGATTGTTTGCCTGATCAGATTGACTCCCTGGTCTTGACCCTTGCCTGTTTGATAAGTAAACTGTGTTTCATTGCTGATTGTCTGTCTCATGCTTTTGGGTTCACCATGACAATTTTAGCAATGTTCCCAGATGTTTTTTACGTATATTTTTACGGGCTTTTATGCCTTTAATTGACAAAGACAGCTGTAGAGATTGGAAATGGGAGACAGAGAGAGAGGGTGATGACATGCAGCAAGGGACCTGCAGGTCGGAGGCGAACCCGGGTCTGCTGCGATGAGGACTGCAGCCTCGTACATGAGGCGGGCACTCTACCAACTAACCGCGCCCCAGCCACAATTATTTTGAGTACAATATCATCATATAACCCATAAAAATAATGGCCAAAACTACACAAATGATAGAAGTTGTATCACAATGTAATTTCATTACAGTCTTTTTTTTCTCTGTGATGTTTCTTTATTGCTTTGTAATTTTTTTGTCGATGCTAAACACAAAGTCACAGGTAAATCTACAAAGCTACACTAATGCCACACTGAGTTCATACCTTTGTACCAACACAAAGCTGCAATAAAATGTTGAAAATGCAATCAAAAATTGGAATGTATGTAACCAATCTCTATAACCAGAAGAGGCAGTGCTGACGTGAAACCCAGAGAGCCATTCAATGGGTCAGCTTGAACCCTGTATGTTTTTACTGGCTTCATTGTTTGCATTACTCAGTATTGCAATGCTAAAAGCAATGAGTCACTGCTGAGAGAATGCAGATCTTAAGGTCATGCTGGGGCTAAACTGTGTAAAGTCCTGCTAATGGATGCTTTGAAAATAACTGAGATATGTTAAGACACGCACAATATACCCACATTGAAAATCTGTGACACTAGAGAAACAAATACCAAATCCACATTTTTCCACCTCAGTGATCCAGTAGACACAATCTCTTTTACTTCCTTCCTTGTAGGCTAAATTACCTGTGTATCTGCTCTGAGGAGATAGGCTCTTATCTTATATTGAAGTTGACAGGAAGTAGCATGGTCTGTGAGGTGGATCCGATGGGATGGCATATCTTGAAAGCAGTGGCTCTGCATCATTGACAATTCCATGCAGTATTTGCCATAGCTGCTCCAGTTCAACTTCTGTTAAGTAGGCCTACTTGTTTTACAATGTTAGAGGTATTGTTTTCCTAACTGCTGAATATCAGTTATGGCTTCACATCTGTTCATCCTGAACATAAAAGTGGTTTCAATGAAGAATTTAAAGACATGTCTTTGTTGAGCATTTCTCAGCTAAAAAGCTTTTCTCAAGAAAAGGAGAGTGAATATTGGACCTACATTAATCTCTATAAACAGAGATCTGCATCTGACTTCAAAATCTGTAGGAAAGGGACAGGATTTTGGAATTGGAAGTGTTATCCTACTAGCTTTAGGGTAGAAGAGTTGCTTTCAAAATCATGTAACATGTCCAGTAGCTTGCTATTTATTTCACTAAGCACCGGGGGTATTGCGACCAATTGCTTCATCAGTACATGTTGTCTCTTTAAAATAAAAGATTTTAAAAATGCAATGATTGAAATATTGCTCCACCACCTGTTCAGATTCTACACATGCTCATCCCGATCTTCTGATTCAGGAATCAAGGAAAACGCTAGTTTGAGAGCCAGCCAGCAGAGTGATCTCTACCTTATTCTATTAATTCAATTTTCAATTTTATTTATATAGCCCAGTATCACAAATCACATTTGCCTCAAAGGGCTTCACAATCTGTAACATACGACACCCTCTGTCCTTAGACCCTCGATTCGATTAAGGAAAAACTACCCAAAAAAACCCTTTTAACAGGGGAAAAAATGAGAGAAACCTCTGGAAGAGCAACAGAGGAGGGATCCCTCTCCCAGGACGGACAGACATGCAATAGATGTCGTAAGTACAGAATAGATTTATAGCATCAAAACTATAACATATACAGCCATGATGGCAAAATTGTTGTATATGTATATATTATTATGTTAGAAATGTTTAGGTGGTAAAACATAAGGGAAGATGATGGGTCCAGACGGACAACCGAGCAGCTCCAGGTGGAGCCCAACGAGCAGGACCTGAGCCACTCGTCCCCTGCACCATAGACACAGCAACACTGCCCCAGCAGGTCGCTATAGTCACAGATCCAGATACATCTCCGGACACTGAAATACCTGCTGAAAGTGACAGTAAGAAAGAAGAGACGGATGACAAAGCACAAAACTCCGGGAGAGGGAAGAAGTCAAGTTAGTGACATGCATTTATGGGATGAGAATGCATACGGATGGAGAGGAGGACAGGGGTGAAGAGAGAGAGGTGCATCATGGGAAGTCCCCCGACAGTCTAGGCCTATAGCAGCATAACTAAGGGATGGTTCAGGACTCTCCTGAGCCAGCCCTAACTATAAGCTTTATCAAAGAGAAAAGTCTTTAGCCTATTCTTAAATGTGGAGATGGTGTCTGCCTCCCGAACCCGAACTGGGATCTGATTCCACAGAAGAGGAGCTTGATAGCTAAAGGCTCTGGCTCCCATTCTACTTTTGGAGACTCTAGGAACCACAAGAAACCCTGCATTCTGAGAGTGCAGTGTTCTAGTGGGGTAATAAGGCACTATGAGCTCTGTAAGATACGACAGTGCCTGACCATTAAGAGGCTTTATAGGTGAGGAGAAGGATTTTAAATTCTATTCTGGATTTCACAGGGAGCCAGTGCAGAGAAGATAATATTGGAGAAATATGATCTCTTTTCCTAGTTCCTGTCAGTACACGTGCTGCAGCGTTCTGAATCAACTGGAGAATCTTAAGGGACCTTTTCAGGCTGCCTGATAATATGGAATTGCAGTAATCCAGCCTTGAAGTAACAAATGCATGGATTAATTTTTCTGCATCATTTCGAGACAGGAAGTTCCTGATTTTTGCAATGTTACGTAAGTGAAAAAAGGCAGTCCGTGAGGTTTGCTTCATGTGGGAGTTGAAGGATAGATCCTGATCAAAGATAACTCCTAGGTTCCTCACAGAGGTGCTGGAGGCCAGGGCAGTGTCCTCTAGAGCAATTATATCTGCCGACAGTGAGTCTCGGAGGCGTTCGGTGCCAAGTACAATAACTTCAGTTTTGTCCGAGTTTAACATCATAAAATTTCTGGTCATCCAGGTTTTTATGTCCTTAAGGCATGATTGAAGTTTAACTAACTGATCAGTTTCATCCGGTTTAATCAATAAATATAACTGGGTATCATCTGCATAACAATGAAACTTTATGGAGTGCTTTCTAATAATACTGCCCAAAGGAAGCATATATAAAGTAAATAGAAGTGGTCCAAGCACAGAACCTTGCGGAACCCGGTGACTAACTTTGGTGTGCTCGGATGATTCATCGTTAACATAAACAAACTGAGATCGGTCTGATAGATAGGATTTAAACCAGCTTAACGCGGTTGCTTTAATTCCAATTAAATGTTCCAGTCTCTGTAATAGAATTTGATGGTCAATGGTATCGAATGCAGCACTAAGATCTAGCAAGACAAGTACAGAGACAAGTCCATTGTCTGATGCAATTAAAAGGTCATTTGTAATTTTCACCAGTGCTGTTTCTGTGCTATGATGCACTCTAAAACCTGACTGGAAATCCTCAAATATACTATTGTTATTTAGAAAGTCACATAACTGATTAGCAACAGTTTTTTCAAGAATCTTAGAGATAAAGGGAAGGTTAGATATAGGTCTATAGTTGGCTAAAACCCCTGGATCAAGAGCGGGCTTTTTAAGGAGAGGTTTAATAACAGCTACTTTAAAAGACTGTGGTACATAACCTGTCAGTAAAGACAAATTGATCATATCTACAAAAGACGTACTAACTAATGGTAGAACATCTTTAAGCAGCCTAGTTGGAATTGGGTCTAAGAGACAGGTCGAAGACTTAGATGAAGAAATTGTCGACGTTAGTTGAATAAGGTCGACAGGAGAGAAGCAGTCCAAGTACACATCAGGTTTCACAGCTCCCTCCAACGCCTCTATGCTTGAAAATCGGTTGGCACCAGCTGAGGGCAGGACGTGATTAATTTTCTCTGTAATAGTCAAAATTTTATCATTAAAGAAGCTCATGAAGTCATTACTGCTGAGGGCTACAGGAATACATGGCTCAATGGAGCTGTGGCTCTCTGTCAGCCTGGCTACAGTGCTGAAAAGAAACCTGGGGTTGTTCTTATTTTCCTCTATTAGTGATGAGTAGTAGGCTGCTCTGGCATTACGGAGGGCCTTCTTATATATTTTAAGACTATCTTGCCAGGCTAAACAAGATTCTCCTAGATAGTTGGAACGCCATTTTCTTTCAAGTTTTCGTGATGTTTGCTTTAATTTGCGGGTTTCAGCGTTATACCATGGAGCTACCCTTTTTTGTTTTATTATCTTCTTTTTAAGAGGAGCAACAGATTCAAGTGTCGTTCGCAGTGAACCTGCAGCACTATCAACAAGATGATCAATTTGGGACGGACTGAAATTTGTATAAGAGTCCTCTGTTATGCTAAGACATAGCATTGAGTTAAATTCAGATGGAATTTCTTAAATTTCCTTAAGTTTAGCTACAGCACTATCAGATAGACATCTATTGTAGTAGTATTTGACTACTAGTGTGTACTCCAGTAATAGGAGTTCAAAAGTTATTAAATAATGGTCTGATAGTGAAGGATTCTGTGGAAAGACTGTTAGATGTTCAATTTCAATGCCGTATACCAGAACAAGGTCGAGGTTGTGGCCAAAACAGTGAGTGGGTTTATGTACACACTGAAAGAAGCCAATCGAGTCTAATAATGAGATAAACGCAGTACTAAGGCTATCATTTTCAACGCCCACATGAATATTAAAATCACCTACAATAATTGCTTTATCTGTTTTAAGGACTAAACCTGATAGAAATTCTGAGAATTCAGATACAAACTCTGAATAAGGACCAGGAGTGCGGTACACTATAACAAATAGGATTGGCTGTCGTGTTTTCCAGGTTGGATGTGAAAGACTTAGAACAAGGCTTTCGAATGAGTTATAATTTAGTTTAGGTTTAGGGTTGATTAATAGGCTTGAGTCGAAGATGGCTGCAACTCCACCTCCTCGGCCGGTGCCTCGAGGAATGTGAGTATTAATATGACTGGGTGGAGTGGATTCATTTAGGCTAACATATTCTTCATGACCCAGCCAGGTTTCAGTGAGACAAAATAAATCAATATGATAATCTGATATCAGATCATTTACTAGTACAGCTTTAGATGACAGAGATCTGATGTTTAGGAGTCCACATTTAATTCTCTTATTTTGAGGTGCTATTTCTGTTGTGATAATTTTTTTTAAAATTATTATGTATAGCTCCTCTTCTGTTAGCTTTTGATTTTATAAATTTCAGTGGCCGGGGGGCAGACACCGTCGTTATGGGATTATGGGTGGGTAACTGCTCTGGAAGCGCAGAGAAGCGTGTAGGACTGCAACTCTGCCTCCTGGTCTCATCTCTGGGTTGTCATGGTTTAGGTCCATTAATAAACTTGGCCAGATTTCTAGATATGAGAGCTGCACCATCCAAAGTTGGATGAATGCCGTCTCTCCTAATCAGACCAGGTCTTCCCCAGAAAGTCCGCCAATTATCTACGAAGCCCACATCGTTTGCTGGACACCACCTCGACAGCCAGCGACGGAATGAAGACATGCGGCTAAACATGTCATCACTGGTCAGATTTGGCAGGGGCCCAGAGAAAACTACGGAGTCCGACATCGTCTTTGCATATGTACACACCGACTCAACATTAATTTTAGTGACCTCCGATTGGCGTAATCGGGTGTCATTACCGCCGACGTGAATAACAATCTTACTGTATTTACGTTTATCTTTAGCCAGCAGTTTCAAATATGATTCAATGTCGCCCGCTCTGGCCCCAGGAACACATTTAACTATGGTCACTGGTGTTGCTAACTTCACGTTTCTCAAAATGGAGCTGCCAATAATCAGAGTTGGTTTCTCAGCGGGTGCGTCGCTGAGTGGGGAGAACCTGTTGGAAACGGGAACAGGTTGATGGTGAACCGTGGGCCTCGAATATGTGACACATTCCATCAAAATTAGTCAGAAGTTGCAGTGGCCGGTTCGTTTAGAAACACGGTTTTACATGAAAAAAATAGATATGAATAAATATCAATTTATTGATTGATTGATATATTCATAATTTCTGAATAAATAAAGTCTCAGCTTTAATACGCTGTCAACATTCATTTAAAATTCAAATAATAAATATATTTTTTAAACTTAAACTACTCTGGAGTTGGCCGCAGTGAGAGGGGGCAGGCTGGTGTGGGCTTGCTGATAGCCCCCCAGCTCAGCCGCCATGTGTTGGAGTTCACCCCGGTGAACAAGAGGGTCGTTTCCCTGCGCCTTCAGGTCGGGGATAGGTCTCTCACTGTTATTTGCGCTTACGGGCCAAATGGCAGCGTGGAATACCTGAACTTCTTGGCATCTCTGAGAGGGGTGCTGTAAAGTGCTCCGACCGGGGACTCCGTCGTTCTACTGGGGGACTTCAACTCTCACGTGGTCAGCGACAGTGACACCTGGAGGGGCATGATTTGGAGGAACGCCCCTCACAACCTGAACCTGAGTGGTGTTCTGTTATTGGACGTCTGTGTTAGTCACAGTTTGTCCATAACGGACACCATGTTCAAGCATAAGGGTGTCCATCAGCGCACATGGCACCAGACCACCCTATGCTGGAGGTTGATGATCGACTTTGTGGTTGTTTCATCTGACCTCTGGCCAAATGTCTTGGACACTTGGGTAAAGAGAAGGGCAGAGCTGTCAACTGATCACCACCTGGTGATGAGTTGGAGACCTTGAGTCCGAGTGGACCATGTTCTCCATCTCCATTGTCATACGCGGCCGCTCGGAGCTGAGGCTGTAAGGTCTCCGGTTCCTGTCGTGGCAGCAATCCTCAAACCCGAGGGTTGATCCCCGAAGTAATGGATGCCATCAAGCTAAAGAAGGAGTCCTATCGAGCCTAGTTTGCTCGGGGGACTCCGGAGGCAGCTGATAGGTACCGGAGGGCAAAGCGAGCTTCAGCCCGGGTGGTTGTGGAGGCAAAAACCCAGGTCTGGGAGGAGTTTGGTGAGGCCATGGAGAAGGAGTTTTGGTTGGCCTCGAAGAAATTCTGGCAAACCGTCCGGTGCCTCAGGAGGGGGAAGTAGTGCCCTGCACACACTGTTTACAGTGGGGGTGGGAAGTCTGCTGACTTCGACTGGGGACATCCTGAGACGGTGGAAGGAGTACTTCAAGGATCTCCTCAACCCCACCAACATGTCTTCCACTGAGGAAGCAGAGGCCGAGGGCACAGATGTGGACTCGTCGATCCCCCAAGCTGAGGTCACTGAGGTAGTTGAGAAGCTCCTCAGTGGCAAGGCACTGGGGGTGGATGAGATCCGCCCTGAGTACCTAAAGTTTCTGGACGTTGTGGGGTGGTCTTGGTTGACACGCCTATGCAACTTTGCGTAGTGGCTGGGGACACTGCCTCTGGACTGGCAGACTGGGGTGGTGGTCACCCTGTTTAAGAAGGGGGAGAAGAGGGTGTGTTCCATCTACAGGGGGATCACACTCCTCAGCCTCCCCGGAAAAGTCTATGCCAGGGTACTGGAGAGGAGAATTTGGCAAAAAGTCGAACCTCGGATTCAAGAGGAACAATGTGGTTTTTGTCCCAGTCCTGAAAAACTGGACTATCTCTACATTCTCGCCAAGTTGCTGGAGGGTTCCTGGGAGTTTGCCCAAACAGTCCACATGTCCTTTGTGGATCTAGAGAAGGCATTCTACTGTGTCCCTCGCAGCGACCTGTGGGGTGTGCTCTTGGAGTATGGGGTCCCGGGCCCTCTGCTAAAAGCTGTCCGGTCCCTATATGACCGGAGCAGGAGTTTCGTTCGCATTTCCGGCAGTAAATCAGACTTGTTACCGGTGCATTTTGGACTCCGGCAGGCCTGCCCTTTGTCACCGGTCCTGTTCATTATTTATATAGACAGGATTTCTAGGCGCAGTTGAAGGGCCGGAGGAAGTCCACAGGATTTCGTCTCTGCTTTTTGCAGACAATGCTGTCCTGTTGGCTTCATGAAATAGGACCTTCTGCGTGCACTGGGACGGTTCTCAGCCGAGTGTGAAGCGGCGACGAAGACAATCAGCACCTCCAAGTCCGAGGCCAGGGTTCTCAGCCGGAAAAGAGTGGCTTGTCCCCTTCAGGTTGGTGGAGAGCTCCTGCCTCAAGTGGAGGAGTTTAAGTATCTTGGGGTCTTGTTAACGAGTGAGGGAAGAACGAAGCAGGAGATTGACAGGCGGAACTGTGTATCCTCTGCAGTGATGCGGTCGATATACCGGTCTGTCGTGGTAAAGAAAGAGCTGAGCTAAAAGGCAAAGCTCTCTATTTACCAGTCGATCTGTGTTCCTATTCTCACCTATGGTCATGAGCTTTGGGTCATGACCGAAAGGACAAGTTAGTCCTTTCGATTAGTGACTTGAGGGGGGTACTGGAGTTGCGTTTCAGTGGGAGGTAAATCTGAGCGTCATCACCATAACAGTGGAATGAGATACCGCAGGGGGATTAATGATGGATAGTACTGAATAGAACACGAGGTCTGTGATAGTTGTTTGTTATAATATCTGATAGGCAAGTTGTTTTTGCTGCTTTGACGGTTTCCTGGTAATTTGACAGAGTTCCTTAAG
Source organism: Coreoperca whiteheadi (assembly GCA_011952105.1). Lineage (NCBI taxonomy): Eukaryota > Metazoa > Chordata > Actinopteri > Centrarchiformes > Sinipercidae > Coreoperca > Coreoperca whiteheadi. The sequence goes on along the minus strand of CM022473.1, from coordinate 8,267,567 downwards.
ATTTCAAAAGACACCTGAAGTTTATCTTTTTTCCATTTGCACTCAGCTCTTACTGACTGAACAAGATTAAAAGACTTAATAAGGTAAATATTAAAATCCCCCAGAACTAAAATGCTCATAGTCATATCTTGGCATGATTCCTGCAAGAAATTCAACGAAGTCTTGAATAAAATCCTTTGGGTGTTCGATAAACCAGTGCACACAGCACCGGAGTCAATAGATCCATTTGATAAAGTTGGAGATCAAAGCTGGGTTAAGCACTCAGACGCTACCTGCTGGTAATTAAAAGTGTAGTTTTTAAGTGGTTTTTAAAAACAGAGGCCGGCCCTATGCCCAATTGTCCGAGGAGAATTTAAGTAATTACAGTCAGGAGGGAAGAGTTCAGAAAATGAGATTAACTCACCAACATTTAGCCAGGTTTCAGTCATGAGTAGAAAATCCAGAGCTTGTGAGGTGAAGAAATCCTTTTGAATAAATGTCTTATTTGCTAGAAATCTAGTGTTAACTAGAGCCAGTCTGATTAAAACCGGGTTTCCAGCTGACTGACATGCATTACCTATTGGAGGAGGAGGTTCCGTGTGTTCACTCCAACTCTACGGAGACAAGGCAGTCGGTATTGGATAAGCTGGACAGGAAGATCTCCGCATAAAGGACGGAAGTCTGGGTGACTGATGGTGGTCTGTATGGTGAAAATTCCTGGTGAAAGGGTTAATGACACATGAGGCCAGTGGGGGGAGCTAGTGAGGGGAGCAGGAGACAGGAGTTGGTGTGTGTGATGTAAACAGTCAATCACATGCAGCGGATTGTAAGTTAGCTGCAAGTTAGTCACTAACATTCAGCTACCCACCCAGTTGGGGTGGACTCCATCAGCTCTGAAGAGGGATTCCAAAACAGATTAAAATTGTCAATAAAACCTATATTGTGAGCTCTGCAGGCTGACTGGAGCCAAGTGTGGAGGCTGAGGATTCTATTGAAGCACCCTGCTTCTCGGACCAGTGTGGGAATAAGACCAGACATAAAAACAGACTTTCCACAAGTAGTTAATAGGCTAAAATGTTTGTTAAAATCAGTTTTGGTCAGGTCAGAATGCCGACGAGCTGCATCGTTTGTCCCCACATAGACAACCACTCGAGTCATAGCCCCAGGAGCTTGTCCAGCATGATGGGCCGTGGCTCCAGGGAAGTGAGTGGCTGCGTTGAAGAAACAGATTTTTCTTATTATAGAATCCCCAACTATTAATAATTATAATATGGTAGGGGAGAAGAGGGGATGAGGAGCTTGCGGATGTGGGTTTTCATGGCAGGAGAGTGGACAATTTGTTTCCACACTATGAGAAAAGGTTGGCAACTGAGGATGGGGTGTCTGAGCAGGCGAGAAATGTGGCGAGGCAGCAATCTCAGACCTGGGCAAGGAAGACCTCCAGAGGGTGTGACCACAGCCTCCTTCAAAATCCTTCGACTGGAAGTGGAGGTCTTTGTCTGGGATGACGGCAGTTGATCTGGCCCCACAGTGGAAAGGTGAGCCACCTAAACACCATTAGCCACCAGTGGTGGGAAAGCCGCATTGTCGGCAGGCACCGTCTGCGGAGAAGGGTCCTGGTCAGTATGAGACGGGGCCATAGAAGCATCAGCTGGGTGGACTGGAGTGTCGTCAGACAACTGCGTAGCGGTTGGAGAGGCTTCTGTGAGGAGGTGAGGCAGCCTTGTCAGGTCTCGCATACGAGACCACGGACCACCACCTCGGCCCAGGATGCGTGATGTTTCAGTGTCGAGCATGAGGAAAGCCCCGGACAAGAAAAACAATAAAAGACTGGTAAAAAAGTTAAGATCAGCTCTGATCAGTTGGTTAAAAATGTAAAAAAATAACTTCATAACTCATAATGGAGAGCAACTCATAATGTTAACAACAGATCCTCACCGCCACCGCTAATTACAGTTGCCTAGTTACACATCCAGCAAACATGGAAAAACATTATCATTCATTTGGAGTCGAGTTTCTGGCTACCTGACAAACATTAGTCCAATATTCACTCTCTTTTAGCTCTGTTTTGGTCAACACCAACTCTTTTATTTATATCTCTTTTTAGCAGCTTAATGCTCAACTATGTTCATCAGCTAGTCACTAACTTTGTCTTCTTGCAGTTTTGTGCTCAGCAGGTAGTATACAGTGGGTTTTCAGATTTTTTTGGTTTAAAACAGTTGTTGCTGTTGCTGAATATGATACTGAGGAGAACTGCTGAGTATATAAATGGACCAACAATTTGTGAAATAATTGAAACAATTATCAAAACGTAACCCATTATGAAATTTTATTTCATCATCAATTTACAACCACTAACAATTACCAGCAATATATGACATATGTTGTATCCAGAACATTATTCAGAACAATTAAAATATATTGTTTCACTTTTACAGGTTTCTTCTGCAATAACTCTGTTTTTGTCCTAGTAGGGATTTCCTTGTGACAGCGAGGCTATATATCATGCTTCCCAAACCTGCCATCCAGCATGGGCAAGAAATGTGCAGTAAGAGACTCAGGCAGTCACATGCTGGACTTTTTTTAGCCGGTGAAAAGATAAAATAACTTCATCCACGTACAGCTTCAACCATATCACACCGTAAGTCCATTTTTTTTAATGCTTTAGCGCATTCAATACATTTATTCCCCAATAACACGTCCATACAACTTACTTTATTTTTAAACTCAATTTAACCCTCAGGCTCAGAATCAGGAAGCAGCCACATATAATTGTATTATTGTACCCACCTGAAAAAGTTCAGGCCATCAAGTTGTCATATTGTTAACGGGCCTTCCCATTTTCTGTATATGAGTAAAAATGCCATTAACAGGTCAATGCTGTCCTTCGACATGGACTAAAAAGTCGACAGACAGGGAGATTGGCCTCAGGTGACAGGGCCACATTCTTCCTAGCAGCAGGGGGCTGAAATCTATAATGGGGGACTTGTCAGAGCTCAAAAGAGGATTTATAATGATATCTATGACAATAGACTGCCTGGCAGCCAATAAGCCCCTGCCTGTCAGAGGAGAGGAGCCAAATAAGATGCCATGGAGGTGCATGGTTCAAATTGCCCTCTTCCTCGAAAATAATGTATATCTGAAGTTTTTAAGAATTATAAAACCAGGTTCTATATGCTCATTTAAATCTCTAACAAGCAGATAAAGTTGACAAAGAGTGTTGACTATTTACTGAAATTACAGTATTTGACATCACTTTTTTGTAGGGATGCCCAGATCGATTGGTTGCCAATCATTATTGGCCAATATTCAACAAAAATATACAATCGGGAGAACAGGATTAATGCTTTCTAGTCGGTGATCATGAAAACCAATTGAGGATGCTCTTTGTATTTGTTTACCAGCAGATCTTGACCTCTCCAATATGGCTTTCGAGCAGATGCATAGTGACCTCTCAAATATGGCAACTGCACAGATGCATAGAGCGTAACAGGGACCGTCCACTTTTTTAATGGCTCCAGAAGTGAATTTCCCCATTCACTGACACTATTGACATTTCAGAAAATCCTTATATAAAGACATTTAAGCCTGGAACCAAGCAAGTCAACTAACTAAGAGATGAATCGTGACCATAAAACAAATGATTCGGAGCAAAAAAAAAGATTGGAAAACGTAAAAAAAGGTAGAGGTACAAGACTGTGTACATAATTATTTTAAGAGTGAAGGGAATACGCATCCCATAAACCACTGCAAAGAATATCTTTTCATGAACTTCCAACCTAACGATAGTAGCTTCTTGAATTTAAACTTTGTCAATATCATAGTGAGTTACAAGCCTTCACTCTGCCATCATGCACCCCTTAAAGGAAGGCTCTTTACACAAAGAAAAATAGTATATCTCTAATCCTATGTGGACATATGACATCACTTCCTCTTTTACTGCAACCTACAGGAAGTTGTTTCTTTATAACTTGCGCATTTTTTTGAGATTCAAAATTCTTTTCAAATCCCCCCTTATGAAGAATATAACATCAAGGACCGTGACGTCGCCCGGTATAGTGCAAGCGGCGCCCCACCCTGGAGCCAGGCCCAGAAAATAAAACAAAGAAGGTTAGCTCCATGGTATAACCCCCGAACCCGCAAATTAAAGCAAACATCACAAAAACTTGAAAGGAAATGGCGTTTCAGCAATCTGGGAGAATCTTGTTTAGCCTGGCAAATAGTCTTAAAACAAATAGGAAGGCCCTCCGTAATGCCAGAGCAGCCTAATACTCATCCTTAACAGAGAACAAAACAAAACAACCCCAGGTTTCTGTAGCCACAACTCCATTGAGCCATGTATTCCTATAGCCCTTAGTAGTAAAGACTTTATGACCTTCTTTAATTATAACATTTTAACTATTAGAGAAAAAAGTCATCACATCCTGCCCTCAGCTGGTGCCGATCTATTTTCGAGCATAGAGGCTTTGGAGGAAGCTATGAAACCTGATGTGTACTTTGACTGCTTATCTCTTGTCAACCTTATTCAACTAACGTTTACAATTTCTTCATCTAAGCCATCAACCTGTCTGTTAGACCCCATTCCTAGGCTGCTTAAAGATGTTTTACCCTGAGTTAGGACTTCTTTACTAAATATAATCAATCTTATAATATAAAATATATTAAATATAATTAGTCTTTATTAACAGGCTATGCACAGTCCTTTCAAGGAGCTGTAATTAAATCTCTTCTTAAAAGGCCACTCTTGATGCAGGGGTTTTAGCCAACTATAGACCTATAAATAACCTTCCCTTTATCTACATTTACATTTACATTTAGTCATTTAGCAGACGCTTTTATCCAAAGCGACTTACATTTGAGGAAGACAATGGAAGCAATATAACAACACAAGGTAACAAAAAGCATAAGTGCATCAAAAACGAGTCTGGTTAAAGCCCAGCACAGTATACAAAGCTAACGATAGGAAGGGTTTCTTTTTTTATTTATTTTTTATTTTTTTTATAGCAGAGGTAGAAAGGAAGAAGAGTTAGTGATTATCTCTAAGATCCTTGAGAAAACAGTTGCCAATCAGTTATGGGACTTTATAAATAACAATATTATATTTTAGGATTTTCAGTCAGGATTTAGAGTGCATCATAGCACAGAGAACGCAAATTACAAATGATACCTTTTAATTGCATCAGACAATGGACTTGTCTCTGTACTTGTCTTGTTAGATGCTAGTGCTGCATTCCACCATTATATCCAATTACAGAACATTTAATTGGCATTAAAGGAACCACACTAAGACGATTTAAATCCCATCTATCAGACCAGTCTTAGTTTGTAGATGTTAACTGTTAATCCTCAAAGCACGCCAAAGTTAGTCACAGAGTTCTTCAAGGTTCTGTGCTTGGACTAATTAAATTTACATTATATATGCTTCCTTTGTGCAATGTTATTAGGAAATACTCCATAATGTTTCACTGTTATGCGGATGATACCCAATTATATCTGTCGAACAAGCCAGATGAAACTAATCAGTTAGCAAAATTTCAAGCATGCCTTAAGGACATTAAAACCTTGATGACCTGCAATTTTCTGATGTTAAACTTAAAATAAACTGAAGTTATTCTACTGGGCTCCAAACACCTCTGAGACACATTATCAGGAAATATAGTTACTCTATATGGCATTGCCCTGGCCTCCAGCACCACCATAAGGAACCTCGGAGTTATCTTTGATCAGGATTTATCCTTAAACTCCCACATGAAATAAACTTCAAGGACTGCCTTTTTGTTGTTGGCTTGGTTCCTGCTCAGTGGGCATCAATTGGAGCGGCTCAGTTGTCCTTCTGGATCCATTCTTTTCTCTTAAATTTTACATTTCACACTTTTCATCATAATTATATATACTACAAATTCATCATTTCCATCATTATTTGTATGCACTATGATTTCATGATCCATCCTCTATACTTATGTTTTACAACCTACATTGTCACTATAATTGTATATACTATGACCTTCTGTTGTGAATCTATTCTGTACACACAACATCTATTGCATGTCTGTCAATCCTGGGAGATGGATCCCTGCTCTGTTGCTCCTACTGAGGTTTCTATCTTTTTTCTTCCTGTTAAAAGGGTTTTGTGATGTTGGGCTATATAAATAAAATTGAACTGAATTGAATCCCTACTTTCTTGGCAGCGAAAAAAAGCATTTAGTCCTCTCACTTATTTTCTTTTTACCCCAGATATGTATAAAAACCGTGCGCTGCCTTTCTTCCTTGTGAAGTTCATGGCTCTTCCCTGACATTATTATTACACAGTGCCAAATTAAAAGTGTCTCAGGAGGTAGAGATGACATTCAAATATCCTGACCAGCTCTATTCATTATGGCCAGTGTAAGTGCTCCCCCAAATGGAAACCAGGTTAGCAACTCTTTTCTCAACTCTCACCTAATCAGCTCCCCCGAGAGATCAGGTTTCTGTGGAGATGATGCTGTTGTGTGGATGACATTCATATTTTTATCAGTTTCAGTCATTGAGGTCAAATCTGTTAAATAAGGTTATGACTGTAATATTCTGTACAACCTCCGGATTAGTAACAGGTAGTCAGCTTTGGACAGATGTTTTTTATGCTCTTTCCATTATACTTTCAATAGGAAAAGGAGCTAGTGACAGCTATTCAATAAATATCCACTTATGTTATTTCAGGTGGTGTGATATTACCCTAAGGTGCCATAGCAGTTGTGCAAGTTATTGACTCTGTTTAACATAAGTGCTTTCTTCCGGCACTTATGTCCACTAAAACTATATTCTCAAACTTGCAAACATGGATGAAATTTCATTTTTGTTGAAAGAGTACACTTTGTATGTCACTGTATTGTGTCACTCAAATAAATAACTTAAGATTGGCGATTCATTTTTAGGCTTTCAGATGCCTTGAAGCAAAATGGATGCACTCAGATTATTTCCAAATTAGAGTGCCTCTTTTGAATGCAGAAAGGCACGCTAAAAAAAAACAAAACAGAGGTGGATGGAATGCACAAGATTCACCCATTTCTAACTGAGGAATTATTGGAGCATATCCCTCCGGGTGGCAGTGTAATAAGTGGGCTGAGACACTATGAACTAATCATTTGGCAGTAACAAAGAGAAAAACAGAACCTTTTTAAAAGTCCTAGGAAAAGAGGCAGCATGTAGGTCTCACTTTGAGGAATACTGCTGTGTCTTTACCAGACAGGGAATGGGCAGCGTTATTATCTCCTCAGGGTTCACTTAAATGCTAACATTTCTATACTGGATTTCTAAACCCCATGCATGGTGGAACAAAGAAATTAAGGAACTGAGGTAAAACATTTTTTAAAGAAACAAAGTCAACAGAAGACTGGATATTGTACACATGCGTTACACATTTTGTAAAACGTGTTTATACAGAATTTTAGTTTCGATCAGTGCTCTGTGTTACAATGGAGATTCACAGATAGAAATACATGGTGTTGCTGGTTGCTGTTGCTAGCACCTCACTACAAATCAAAAGGGTTATCCCATGCAATACAAAAGGTAATTTACTTATAAACTTTCCTTGTGGAAAAGGATGTGTAGGAAAACCATCAAGATAACTGAAACAAAGAATAACACAATATGAAAGTACCATAAGATGCAAACTAATACAAAGTCGTTTCATTATTATCATGGTGTATCTCTGATACAGTGTGGCTCTGAGCCACTTTATTGTTTCCCATTTATAGAGCCAGGGCTGTAAACAAACACCGCATTTGTTTTCAGTCCACACACAGGACGGACAGCTAGCAGACCGTGAGGAGATATTCACTGAATTTGACAAAAAGTGGAGTAGATTAGATTTGTTGAGCCATCATTTAAGTACAATTTTGAGGTATTTAAATTTTGCTAGAGTATTTTCATTTAATGCTGCCTTAAGAGGTGATCACACAGACCCGCTAAAAACGCGCCGCCCCCAAAACCATTTTTTTCCTATGGTAATGAAAACTCCTTTCTTGTGCCATGTGTTTACTATGCCTATGTAAAATAGGCTAACTAGCAAGCTAACTAGTTAGCTAGTTAGCTGTTGGACTGTAAAAGAGCTACGGTCATCGAGCGCACCACCTGTTTAGCATTTTTGAAGTGACTGCCCTGTAGCGGTGCGTCTCTGTGTGATAGCCCTTTTATACTTCTACTCCATTGCATTTATTTATCAATCATAGTTACTGCTAGTTAACAGTGGAACATTTAGCAGCTAAAGAGCCAGATTTTTCCATTAGGAGTTGGTCATCTCTTTAAACAGATATCTGCATAAGAATGCAGAAACTGTAGGCAAGGGACTATCATTTGGTATCGGATGTTTTCTGGTTTCTGTTTATTTTTCAATCAAATTTCAGCGGGCTTTGGTTGCATGCAGGTAAACTGTCCAAGTAGAGAGCAAAAGAGACGGAACACATTGGCTGAAATGTAATCTCGGAGACCATCTTCTATCGTTTTCACTTCATGAATCTCAGAACTGTAGATATTTGGATAGATTAGATGATAGTTGATGGGTTCTAAAATCGATAATCGGAATGAAAACAATAACTGCCACACGGAAAAGAAACCCTTGGCCCAGTTACACCAAACGCCCTGAAACATTGGCTGTTGCCCCCAGAAGCTAAATCATCATCAAAAAAAAACCCAAAAGCTGTTACAGGTTTCAATAAAGGATCTGAATACTTTTTCACTGCCTTATATGAATAAAAACCTTCTACTGTATTTCCTCCTAACAGTCCCTGCTTATGCTTACCTGGTGACTCCATGTATTGTTGTTGAAGAAGCAGCCTGATCTGTCTTCTAAATATAATTTCTGTGTTGAAATGTTCCCCAGCAGCAGACTCACTCTGCATTTAATGATACGCACACAAACACACACACACACACAAACAAACAAATATTTCATGTGGGGTCTCAAGGTGATAACAAGATTTGATTATTGTATTGACTTAAGAAAGAAATATGAAACCTTCCTACATATTGTGCATCAAAAGTGTTTGATGTCATCGTTATTTGTTTAAAATAAGGGTATCCATCATGAGACACTCGACAATGAAAGCTGAAAAGAGTTGAGATACATCAAGTGTATCACTGGAGCTTAAGATTCATAATGACTACTTGCTTTGATTCCTATGCACTTTCCTCCCCTTTTCAGTCTCAGCAGTAAAGGAAATTTCATTCTCGTCACTATCCTCTGAGAGCATTTCTGCTGAAGTCGAGTTCTGGTTTGAGCTAATGAAATGAATCCTAAAAATCAGCATATCCTCAACAATTGTGCCTGCAAATACACACGCCCCTCCCCCCTCAAAATCCACCACACCCTTGAAACAAACTACAACAACATCACGTATTCCTCCAAAGGGAACGGCCTATTTCATATTTATACCTAGTGAGGAGATGGTGTACTTCACTGCGCTTTTGAGCAAGAGATTTCCCTAGCCTCTCACAAAAACGCTACCACCCTTTAAACATTCAAGTCATGGTTCAATAAGGTGCCTGCCGTCAATTTTATTTATAAACCTCCCTGACCTGTTCTTTCATTCAGACAGGCGCTCTACCACTCCTCCATCCACCTCTTGTATATTGCCATGAGAGATCCAGACACCACCTACAGAGCATCCTCAAAGGCAAAGGGTAAACATGGCTGACAACAGCACTTAATGCAATCACTGGGCAAAGAAACACATGCCTCAGCAACATCAAGCTACAACACTCTGCGAGGTGTTAAGGTGAATAAAAATGCCTCACTACATCTTGTGGCATTAGAAGTGCATATTTCTTCTGAGAGCCACATCCCAAAAATTACCCCCTGCTTCCTCTGCCCAGTATTCACCTCTCGTGGAGCAATAGTAAGGCTGTGAAGTCTGATGACTCCCTAGTTGTAAGTCTTACAATGAGTTGTGCTGCTCGCAAACCAAAGTGATAGTTCCCTGTGCGAGAATTCACAGAGAGAAACCTCAATAAAACAGATAGATGCCCTGGAGAATGCCAGAGGAACACTCAAACTGTGGGATTTTAATGACATAATAAGGGCAGTTGCATGCATTTCCTATTAATTTGCTGTTTAACTCTAAGAAGAAGAAAACAGTAACCATGTAAGTGTGAGACTGCAGTAAAGACATACTGCACTCACAGAGGTGGCCATCAAAGAGGATTTTGTTCAACTAATTTGCATTGTTTTTAAGTATTCAACTCCACAATTCCAAGTTGTACCTTGTTTTGACCTATGCAACCAGCATTGTTTTACTGTCGTTTCTTCTGTCAAAAGACTCATCTCTGAAAAATGTTATACCATGGCCTGGGTGAATACTGGCTGGGTGGAGGATCACCATATTTTGTGTATAACCTTTAAGAATGCTGCTGCAAAGAGTTTGATAAATGGGTCTACAATTATGACAAAAAAATAGACTTTGAAGATTTGAAATTATTCTGTTAAGAAGTTATAGTGTGACCAGCCCATACAAGTTCATTAGATGACACATACATGAGTAAAGTATAAAAATATGCGTATTTGAGTCGATGCACAGATAGATGCACCCATACATTTATTTATTGAAAATACAACATTCAAAATGATGGCAGTGACCCAGGAACTGAGGTAAGCAACACCCAATCAGAAGTAATTTAGTGAAAAACTTAATCCTTTTAATTTTTTCCATAGATAAATAATGATATTTTCCATACTGACTTGTTTATCTTTGTTGGACTTTAAATACATATATTAAGCTTTTCAAATATGCAGTGGAGGAGCAGAACTATGGAGTTTAAATGCATGAATTAGCCTATAGTTTGCATAACTAGCCTAAAGTGCCGGTATGCCAACAGCTGCAGCATTATTAGCACATATATCATTATATCAACATTTCAAACCGTAAACAGTCACAGTCAAGGTGTTTCATATCAGTTCACCCACTTGTAAAAGAAAAGTTGGCAACATGGATGCTGAAGTTGAATTATATCATAGGCTTACTTTATAGGATATTTTATTGTAAACCAGTCTAAAATGCCATATATAGACAGAAATAAATAAGCAAATGCATAGATATGAATAAATATTTTTTTAAATGTTATTCTAAAAACTGTTAATTTAAGTAGTTACAGCAGTGCATAGTGAATTTAAAACAAGAGTAAGTTGTTTACTGTTGTTAATAAAGTTAATAGAAATACAAATAATTTGTCATGGTTTTGGGTTTATGTTCTGTTATTATTTCTTGTTTTATTTTTAAATGTTTTAATTCATGTGTCTGATGTAGTTTTGACTCATGTTTTTTTTTTCCTGCCAGTTTGGACTTTTTTGCCCTGCACTAATTAGTTTGACCTGTTTCTATTTGTCTACTCACCTGTATGTATTTAATCTGTGTCATCCATTATCTCTTTGTCATATCGTCATTGTATCTGTCAAGCCCTCCAGCATTTTATATCCGTGTCTTCTGGAAACGTTTCCCTTGTACCTTGCCTGTTTTTGGATTTTGGATTTTGACTGTTGGACTTGCTTGACTTTGTAGACTGCTTGCCTGGTTTTTGATCACTGCCTGAAATCAGTGTAAGCCCTTTGAGTGTCATGAATAAATTACTGAACTGCACCTACTATGCCTCGGGGTCTGCATTTTGGGTCCAAAACCTTGTGTTCCTGCTTAACACAACACACCAAGAGTTAGTAAAATACATTAATGAGACAAGAATGAATACAGATGGAGGAGAGAGGAGCTGAGTGCATCATGGGAAGTCTCCCGGCAGTCTAGGCCTATAACAGCATAACTAAGGGATGGTTCAGAGCTCAACTGAGCTATCCCTAACTATAAGCTTTATCGAAGAGTAAAGTCTTAAGCCTACTCTTAAATGTGGAGATGTCTGCCTCCTGAACCCAAACTCTGACCTGATTCCACAGGAGAGGAGCTTGACAGCTGAAGGCTCTGGCCCCCATTCTACTTTTGGTGACTCTAGGAACCACAAGTAACCCTGCATTCTGGGAGCGCAGTGTTCTACTGGGGTAATAGGGTAGTATGAGCTCTTTAAGATATGATGGTGCCTGACCATTAATAGCTTTGTAGGTGAGAAAGATTTTAAATTCTATGCTGGATTTTACCTGCAGAGAAGCTAATACTAGAGAAATAGGATCTCTTTTCCTAATTCTTGTCATTATACATGCTGCAGCATTATGGATCAACTGGAGAGTCTTAATGGACTTATTCAGCAGCCTGTTGATAAGGAATTGCAAAAATCCAGCATAGAAGCAACAAATGGATGGACTAGATTTTCTAGTTTCAGGGCTGTTTGGGGCCAAGTACAATACCTTCAGTTTTGACAGAGTGGAACATCATGTCCTTATGGCATGCTTGAAGTTTAGCTGACTGACTGAACTGTTTCATCTGGCTAGAACGATAGATATTATTAGAGAACCATCTGCATAAAAACAAAAATGTATGGAGTTTTTGCTAATAATAATGCCCAAAGGAACCATATATTAGGTGAATAGAATTGGTCGAAACACAGAACCTTGTGGGACTTGGTGACTAACTTTGGCGTGCATGAGGAGTCATGGTTAACATGTACAAATTGAGATTGATCCAATAAATAGGACTTGAACCAGCTTAATGGGGTTCCATTAATGCCAATTAAATGTTTCAGTCTCTGTAATAGGATGTGATGGTCAATGGTGTTGAATGTCATTTGTCTGATGCAATTAGAAGGTCATTTGTGCTATGATGAATAAATCCTGACAGAAAATTCTCAAATAAACTATTGTTATATAGAAAGATACACAACTGATTGGCAGCTGCTTTCTCAAGGATCTTAGATTAAAAGGGATGGTTGGATATAGGTCTATAGACTAAAACCTCTGGATCAAGAGTGGGTTGTCAAGAAGAGGTTTAATTACAGCTACTTTAAAGGACTGTGGTACATAGCCTGTCAATAACTTTAGATTGATCATATTTAAGTAAGAAGTGCTAACTAAGGGAGGGGGTCCAACTGGGGGGGTTATACCATGTAGCTAGCCTTCTTTGCTTTCTTCTTTTTTTAGAGGAGCAATAGAGTCAAGTGTTATGTGACCCTGCAGTACTATCAACACAATGTACAATTTGAGAGGGACTGAAATTAGCAAAGGAGTCACTACTCCAGATGAAGACAGTTTAGACCTTCCAGGCTCATATAATCAGTTAATTTAAACTGCCACTCCTGCCAGACTCTAGGGCCACCGTTGTAGCACTGAGAAGCAACAGGAGATGTCCACTTCCCTCCAAAGACGTTGAAGCCACACAAAATCACAGGGAGGAAGAAAACAAACAAAAGAATAATATTATTCACTCTCTCTAAATGAACCTTAGAAATTAATATCAATCTTAAATTGACATTAGGAGAGTTTTAGATAAACATCACTGTGTGAAATAGTTGGTCCCACCTAAACTACCCTCACTCTCATCTTCACTGCCTCTGCACTTTAAAATACATGCGGGCACGGTGTAATACTGCATATTTGCACACACGCATTAACTTCATAAACATTACAGAATGCATTAACTAAAATTGGCAATATCTTTATTATTTAAGTCATACATGTTTGATTCAACCAGTTAACTTGAAAGGGGGAAAAACTGTAAATTTCACTCACCAGGAAAGTTCAGTGTTAATACTAACCTTCTAGTTTGTAGAAAAGTATTGAATCTAAGTATTGCATTGAATCTCACTCTTCAGAAGAGTGAGCGAGAACTATTTACATATCAGAGAAGAATCAGAGAAAATATTATTCTATCCTGTGTATGTATGGTAGAGAGTCAACTATTTATTATCTAAAACTATATATTTATGTATCTATTAATTGCAAAAATATTTACAAATCAGTATCTATTTATAAGAATGTAAAGGTGTGTGTCATGACTAGTGATAAATTGGGACCCAAAGATAAAGCTTAGACTTGACGTAGACGAGGTTGGAATAAAGTTTAAGAGCTGTTATGGGAGAGGGAGAGGGAGAGAGAGTTGGTTGGCGGAGCTCAGGTCACCGAGGGAGAAGGAAAGGCTTACATTTACATTTAGTAGTCGCTTTTATCCAAAGCGACTTACATATGAGAACATTCACAAACTGAAGGCGCAGCTTCTGGAGCATTTTTTGGGGTTCAGTATCTTGCTCAAGGATACTTCGACGCACGGCTGGGGGATCGAACCGCTGACCTTCCGATTGGCAGGCAACCGTTCTACCACCAAGCCACAGCTCCGGCTCGGCGGAGCTTGGGTCACAGGCAGGGCAGGCTGGAGGTAGCCGGCGGACAGGCGGGTCGGCAAGCTGGAGAATCCAGGAGCAGAGGAGTTGGAGGAGAAAGGAGCAGAGCAGGCAAGTAGGTGGATGGTGGAGAGTCCACGGAGCAAGGCAGGCTGACAGATGGACGGAGATGGCTGGAGTGGATGCCTTGAGCATAAGGAGATGGCAGAGGTTAGCATCAGGATATATGCACAGAGTCACAAAGTAAAATTTGCAGAGAGCCGGACATCGGTACCACGGAGTAGACAGTACGATCTGTGAGTGGAGTTGATTAGATGAGCCGCAGGTGTGCAGACAGCGGTAGCACAGCGGGATGAGATGCAGGTGTGGGAAGAGAGAGTAGTCCTGTCTCCTGTCCTGACAAACAAACAAACAAGGCAAACAAGAAACACAAGGAAAGGGAAAAAACAACGGGAAAACATAAGGTTGGGGGAAACAATAACCCAAACCCTGACAGTGTGTGTATTAGGCTATAGGCTATATATAATTCGTCATCATCATGGTCAAGATCCTCAGTGCTTCCCTCCTGTGGGATGATGAGTTCAGGTATGAGTTCACTGCCAAGTACGTTTACACATACAAGAAATGTTCTTTGGTAGTTTTGGTGCGAAACAATAAACATAGAAATATAACGAAGTTTAAAGAAACAAAGCTGCAGGTCTACTACAGGTCAAGAGTCGTAGCTATAAAAATGAACAATAAGATCCATCCATCCATCTTCTTCCGCTTATACGGGCCCGGGTCGCAGGGGCAGCAGTCTAAGCAGGGCACCCAGACTTCCCTCTCCTCAGACACTTCCTCCAGCTCTTCCAGGGGAATACCAAGGTGTTCCCAGGCCAGCCGAGACCTATAGTCCTTCCAGCGTGTCCTAGGTCTTCCCCCCGGGGCCTCCTCCCGATTGGACATGCCCGGAACACCTCCCCTGGGAGGCGTCCAGGAGGCATCCGGAACAGATGCAAACCATGGTTACAATAAGATATTAAAGAATATTAAACAAAATTCTAAGAAATACCTAATCATAGAATAGAATATGTACAATATGACGACATGTTATTTAAATTACAGTATGTGCAATGTAAAACATACTACTGAATGTGCAAAACTTTACTGTATTACTGAACTAAAATAATGGGGAGGGTGGGGTTTAGTGAGTGAGGTGGGGCATAGTGTCGGTGGGGGTCCTGGGCCTTGTTTATAAGGACGATTGCAGATGGAAATAAACTTTCTTTGGCATGTTGTGTCGATCCTGGAGGCTTACAGGTCCAGGAGGAAATGTAGATAGCAGCCAATCACCTTATCAGCAGAGCGAATGATATACTCTAGTCTGCCCTTGTCCTTGGCAGTGGCAGCAATGTACCAGATGGTGATGGAGGAGGTGAGGATGGACTCAATGATGGCAGTATAGAGGTGCACCATCATTGTCTTTGGCACGTTGATGTACTTCCAGCTGCTGCAGGAAGTACATCCTCTGCTGGGCATTCTTGCTGAGGAAGCTGAAGTTCAGCTCTCACTTGAGGTCATGGGCGATGATGGTGCCCAGGAAGCGGAAGAACTCCACAGTGTCGACAGGGGAGTCACCCAGGGTGATGGGGGTGGGTGGGGCGGGGTTATTTCTGTAATCCACTGTAATCTCCTCTGTCTTGACAGCATTGAGCTCCAGGTTGTTCTGGCTGCATCAGGTCACCACGTGGTCATTCTCCCACCTGTAGGCAGAGTCATCCCCATACGAGATGAGCCCAATGAGGTTGGTGTCATCCGCAAACTTCAGGAGGTTGATGGACTGGTGACTAGAGGTGCAGCTGTTGGTATACAGGAAGAAGAGCAGAGGGGAAAGAAAGCAGCCTTGGGGGGAACCGGTGCTGATGGTCCGGAAGTCAGAGACATGTTTTCCCAGCCTCACGTTCAGCCTGTCAGACAGGAAGTCTGTGATCCACCTGCTGAAGTCAGGCACACTCAAGTGGGAGAGCTTGTCCTGTAGCCGAGGTGTCAGGACTGTCCCATTGTCTTTTAAAGTGACAGTAGAACTCATTTAGGTCATTCATACCCCTTTTCCACCGAGGCGGAGCTGGTGCTAGTTCGGAGCCAGAGCCAAGTTTCAAATCAGTTCTTTGTATTTCCACAGCCGAAGCACCAGCTCGGAGCCAGGAAAAGTGGTTCTTCAGTAGCACCAACTCATTGCTGGGCTAGAAGTAAGCACCGCTTACTGCGGTGGCTGGGGGCGGGGTTATTGTGACCGACAAGACGAACAGTTTTCACTTCTGCTTCTTACACCAACGCTTAATAGATTTTTATTTAACTGCAATGTGATTGTTTATCAGCAGCATTGATGCAAGGAGGCTAGCAACATGCCGAGGCTAAAGTTGACATGTTATTGTTAAAAATAAATGTTCTCTACGTACCATTACTCTCGCTCGTAATCTCCGTCTGTACAAACTACGGCAAACATCAATAGCAACGCAGCCTCCGCGATTGTTTGTGTTTGGCTCTGCCGCGCTAGCGTTACCGGGAAAGATGTGACATATACGGTCACGTGAGTCCTGTCTCTGTGGTGGCTCCGTAGCCAGTGGAAATGCAAACGGGTTCTTAGAAGGCTCGTCATTTGAACCAACTCTGAACTGGCTCTAGCACTGTCTTTGAACCAGCACCTGGTTCATTTTGATGGAAATAAGGTATTAGTCTTTAATGGAGTAGGGAGGCTTTGGTTTGTAGTTCTGTCTGTCTGTCTGAGTCCTCTCCAGACAGAAGCAGAGTCATTGGCTGCATGCTAAACCTGCACTTTGACTCCCTAAACCTGTCCTTCTTTCCACTCATGAATGCCTCTTACTTTTCCAACATTAGCTGACTGAGTTTGGCTGTTAACCAGAGTTTTTCATTGTTATAACTCCCCGAGGTGTGTGTTGGTACACAGCAGTCTTCACAAAAGCTGATGTATGACGTCACAGGGTCTGTGAACTCATTCAGGCTCTTGGTAGCAGTTCTGAAAACATCCCGGTCAGTACAGTCCAAGCATGCCTGAAGGTCCTCCATAGCTTCACTGATCCACTGCTTTGATGTCCTCACAACAGGTTTACTGAGCTTACATTTCTGCCTGTTTGCAAGAAACAGGAGAACCATGACATGGTCAGAGTGTCCCAGTGCAGCACAGGGTATGGCATGATAGGCACTGCTTACTGTAGTTAAGAGTGATCCAGAATATTCTCCTCTGTGGTTGGACATTTAATAAACTGTCAGTATTTGGGGATTTCATGGCTGAGATTTCCCTTGTTAAAGGAATATAACTAAGGACTCTGGGTTTCTCCACACACAGTATCTGGTCAGCAAGCATGCGCTGTCGGTCCTGCAGTGGAATGTACACACTGACCAGAATGAATTAAATGAACTCACGTGGGGAGTAGAAAGGTTTACAGTTTATGAATAAATATTCCAGAACAGGAGAACAGTGCTGAATCACTGTCACATTGTTACACCAGCTACTGTTAATGTTAAAACAGATACCTCCATCTTTTTTTTTGCCGCCACCTTTCGTTTGCCAAAAAGTTCTGTGCTGCGATCTGCTCTGAAGAGTTGGAAGCCTGCCAGCTCCAGCGAGTCTGGTATCGATCCACACAGCCACGTCTCCATGAAGCATAAAACGGAAGATGAATGAAAGTCTGTTTTTCCTCACTAGTAGCGGAAGTTCATCCAGTCTATTGCACAGTGAGCGCACATTGGAGAGAAATATTCCCGGTAATGGTGTGCGACATCCCGGCCGGCGAAGACGCACAAGCACACCAGGGCGTCTTCCTCTCCTCCGGCGTTTCACTGCACAACAGTGAGAGCACCTTTGACCAGAATACCTAATAATTCTACTGATGGAAGAGAAAAGTAGGAAATAAATTTGCTGGTGTAGTTCCCCTGATGTTTATGAGCTCTTCTCTGGTGAAAAAGTTTCGGGTATCACTGCAGAAAACTGAATTTACAAACAAAACAAGACTAAACAACATGCACCAAAACACAGAAGCAGCTGACCGTGTTTCCATCTTGAACACAGCTTGAGAGGCATGGCTTAAATGAAAACTGAATAGCTAGCTGAGGTTCCAAAGTTTCAGCACTTTGTTTGGCAGCTTATGCTCATAGCATGCATCCCCAGCCAGCTACAGGCCATATCTAATATATAGAATAAAGCTGAGGGTCTTGTTAGGGTGAAATAAGTTGCCTTGTTGCTATTAAGATGTTTATGCAGTTATTAAAATAGTTAAAAGGTTCCTTTGGAGTAGTGATTGCTAAATTGCTGATGCTATGCCATTTGTGGTTGTGTGTGTGCTCAAAGAAACAGAATATGCTGAAAACGTCCTTGGGTTGACAGAGTGGAAGTTTCACAGGTGCCTCAGAGATAAGAAAGAAACTTTCGATGGAGCAAAACGTCAGCTATCAGACAAGATGGTCACATCTAGGAGAAAGGTCACCTTGGGACAGGGCAGTGTGGGTTTGTCTTTTTTTTAGGAGCTGTCCTCTGGTTGGATGAAGATGATGCCACCACGTGGGAAGATCTAAGGCTAAATCTATGGCCCATCCCCCAACTGTTTTGTTTGGACGAATCAGATAGTAGCACATTCTCATTTAAAATACTGTGTAATCCTAAAGACAGGTTGTCTCTCTTGGGGAAGTTGTCTGCGAAAAGGAAGGTGGGAGCTGCTGTTAGCAAGTGAGGATTGATGTGCTCTGTTGAGAGATAACTTTTAATAACTAGACCTATAAAGTTCCACAATCTGGAAGTTGTAAGGCCTTGATTCCTCAACAGTGACTGTAATAGACACAAACTACGTAATCAACTTAAAAGAAAGGTTTATCTTTGCATTAGTATGCGCATGTATACGTCTGTCTGACAGTTGCTCTGTCATAAATGTCATTTTATCCAGTTTCATGTCATAATTTTGAGATACACTTTTTAGATTCTTGTCGTTTTATTCATCGGTAATTTAGATCTTGAACTAATGGGACAACCTGACTGCTGGCTCGACTGCCGCCAGCTTACCTAACTTAGGTTTGTTTTTAGCCTGGTGGCTAGGCTAGTTGGTTGCTTTTTCAAAGGATTCTAAGCACTTTTACTTTTGGATTTTACTTTTTGGGCACGGACACTCTCAAAACAGAACAATACTGCATTCCTATCTTTTTAGACATCTTAGTGGAGTGGCTATTTACAAACATATTACGTAATAGCAATGTTGCACTTTGGTTTTAAGTTTTAACATGACCAACAGGACAACATATGATCACAAAATAACCAGTCCTCATGGAGACTCTTATCTGCAAATTTGCAGTAACATTATAGAATTACGTAAATATGACGTAACAACAACGTTATATATCACAGTCCTCTCTTACTTCATTAGAAACTGTTACACCGCAAACGTTTTGATGACCAGAATAGAATTTTATATACTTTGGGAGTAGAGCTGAAATAAGGTACACTTCTCAGGCTGCACGGTCTGTCTTGGTGCTGAGAGTCTGTTGATTGCAGTGTTGCCAACTCTTTTCCAATGAAAGTAGCTAGCACTAGCTCCAAAAGTCGCCACATTATGTCACACGCTCATTTGCATGTCAATGACGTCATATTTTTTTGCAAAAACAACTACATCAACAAAGGGAGGGAGGAGGGCAAATATCAAACCACCTTTTGCAACCTGTAGTAACATCTTAATCCAGGGAGAGTGAAAGCACAAATTACCTATTTACACATATACAAGCTTTAACATCTTGATCCAGAAAGAGAGAAAGGGTGAAGCTGCCCTACACTGACTGCCTGTGCACAGTGCAAGAGGAGAGGGAGAGAGACACTGGTGGCAAAACCATAGCATGCATGGGAATATTTAGAGTATAATTTATTTCTCCCTTTTCCCTGATGGTCTGAATAAGTCACAAAATGTGTCACTAGTCGCATTTTAGAAATAAACTCACTAAGATCGTCTGAAAAGTCGATAAATGTAATGACAAAGTCACCAAGTTTTCACTGTGAGTGGTGGTAAGCAGGTAGTGAGGGGAAGGACCCAAGCACAGACAGAGGAGGGAGGCAGATGACTGGAGTTGAGATCTTTAATCTTACTTGAAAGTGACAAGCTGCAAACAGGTTGCAGGCAGGAAGGCGACAAGGAGGTAACAGGTAGGCATAAACTAACTTTAACTGAACAGGCAGACAGAACCAACACTAAGACGATGACGAACCAACACTGAACAAAGTGAGCTGGTTAGTGAATAAATTGCAGGTGAGAGGTAACACACTGCAAGCTGAAGAGGAAGAGTGGACACAGGTGTGTGAGTGGTAGAGCTAAACAGGGGTTATTGCAGGGCAAGAGAAACTAATGGCAGGAAAGACAAACGTGAGGGAAGGGGAAACACACAAAAAATGAACACAACCCAAAACCATACAGAAACTCTACGAAACACCCAACTCAACCCAAAACCACAACAAATCTCCCTCCTCCCCAAGGGACATATCCCAGACATCCTTTAAAAACAAAAACAACATACCCAGTTCAAAACAAAACTTTATGGGAACCTCCCAGAAGGTCCTTAATGAACAAGTTCAAACCTAAAAAGAATATAATAGTCCACAGTCACAATAATACCAAAATGAACTAGGGTGGGTGGAGGGGCTGGGGGCTTAGGGCGGATGGCCCGAAGGCATGAAAGGAGAGAAGAGCAGGTCGGGGGGTCAGCCAGGGAGCCGAAATCCTCAGGAGGCCGGCGACGAGGACTGGGGCCACCTGGAGGCTGGTGGTGGAGATAGAAGACCTCTGGAGGCCAGGCGTGGTGCCGGCAGCGATGAAGGCAGGAGACCACTAGAGGCCGGGCGTGGAGCCGGCGGGAAAAAAGAAACTTGGTGGAGCTCAGGACGTCCAGATGGCTGCAGCGGGTCAGGGGGTTTGGCAGACCGTTCAGGCCTGACGGAGGGTACAGGGACTGGCTGCAGTAGCGTGGGGGTTAGCTGCAGCATAGAGGGGGCAGGTGGCTGCTGCAGTTCAGGAGGCTCAGGGATTTCTGTGGCAGCACAGGGAGTTCACAGGACCGGAGGAGGATTGGGGGTTGGTAACTGCAGCTCAGGGAGGTCAAAAGATGGTTGCAGCCATTCGGGCCCAACCGGGACGGGAGCAGGTTGTGAACAGAGGAGGGTAAGGTGTATGTAGGGGGAGGTTGATGAGTAAATGATTGCAGGTGAGAGTGAACACACTGCAAGCTGACAGGGGAGAGTGGAGTGTGTGAGTGGTGGAGCAGACAGGGGTTATTGCGGGGCAAGAGAAACTAATGGCAGGAAATATACAACACATGTTGGGAAGGGGAAACACACAAAACCACACAAACACCCAACTCAACCCAAAACTACAACATTGAGTCTGTCAGGGTTTGGGAATGTCTTCCCTCTACTTCCTCATGTTTCCCAGTGTTTTTCCCTGCCTTGTGTTTATTGTTTGTTTTGTTCGTCTGGAGCCTTCCACGGAGCAGACCAGTCTCTCTCTCCTCCACACCTGCAATCACTCACCTGCGCCCCGCCTACCTGCACACCTGCAGCTCATCCCGGTTCATCACCACCTCCTACAGTATTTAAACACCGGTTCAACCATCCAGTTTCGCCAGATCTTACTATCCCTACCGTGGTATTTATGTCGGGCTCTTCCCTCTTGTTGTCGCAGCTACTTATTGTTTCCCTCTGTCTCCACATCCAGAGATCCTCCCGTCTGCCTCCTCCATCTGCCTGTCTCGCTCCGTGGATCCTCTTGCCTGCCTGCCTGCCTGCCTGCCTGCCTCGTTCCTTCCCACTCCTGCAACTCCTCCGGGAAACTTCCGCCTGCCAGTCAACACCCGTCATCCCCATGTTTGTGCGGACACGCTACCTCCACTTACCTGCCTATCTTGCTTCCAGCCGTTCCCGCTCTCCCCTCTCTGGAAAAACTACAAATAAATCTTATTTGTTCTCCTACCGCCTACGTCGTGTCCTGCCTTGCATTCTGGGTCCAACCAAAAGAACTACCTTAACTTTAACAGAGTCGTTCAATTAGATTTCAATTAATCATCAGAGCCGCCTCACCTTCTCTTTGGTTGAATGCTGCCTCCTCTCTTTTGAAAGTGCCCAGCCATGATGGTTACAGTTGGCTGCACGAGAACAAAGATCTCGAAATTTCAGCTATCTCTAACACCTCCACAGGACTGTAGTTGAGAAACCACTAAGGGATTAATGCAGAATGTCTTCTTGTATAAACTCTCATAACTAACTAACTAAAGATGCTAATGTTAGCAGGTATAAAATGCATGGCATCTATTTAGTTTAGCTAATTAGCAATATTAATGGTTTAGTATCAGCAAATGTTTAAACTAGTAAAACTGTTATTGTAGTGGTTACGTTAGCCATAGTCAGTCAGTCAGACTATTTGACAATGAAAAATACAGCAGTCATTTACGTTATCTAGCTACCGCTCCCGGGCTAGTCTGCAGGCAATGTTAATGTTACCTGCTTAATGCTACCGCTAATTTATGTTATGTAGATTGAATGAATTCACTAATGGCTGAGTCAAATGAACTGCTCTAAATAGTTACCGCAGAGTGGCTACTGAACTGAAAGGGGATTGAACAGTTGGCTATCGTTGTGAATAGCCGCAGTCTTGATCAAGTCTGGTTATCATCTGTTCCTGTCTGTCCTTGTTTTTGTCTGTGCTACAGATTCATTCCCTGCCGGTGATCTTAGCAAGAGTGATCAAGTTGACTCTCCGCCTGCCTTGCTACACAGGAGCCACACCAGCATTCTACACCTGCCTCACTCACCCGTCAAGCCCTGGCAGTACACCCGGAGTCTCGTCTGTATACCTGCCGTCTGCTCCAGCGTCCTCCGCCTGCCCCACTCGCCCTGGAGCTCCGACTGTATTGTTTGCAATAAACCTAACTGTGAACTAACTTCCAGTTCTTCCTCTCTGTGTCCTGCCTTTGCATCTCTTTGAGATTGTTAAACACAGACCATTATCCTTTCAGGAAGGTACAGTATGTCTAAAATGCAAGGCAATTTATCATTTCTACACTTCTCTATATTAAGTCATGCTAAAACTATTGCTTATGAATTTCCAACTTTGTAGATATTGTCTTCAGCTACACTTTTTTTTGACACAGACAGCAATGAGGGCAACATTGCCTGGAAGCTTAAAGAGTAACTAAACCCGCTCAGATTGAGCGAGTTGAGTACAGTGATTGAGTAACTACCGTATTGGTCCAAATATAAGACGACCCCCCCTTTTTCAAATCTCATTAAAAAAACAAACAAACATTTTGATATTTACAGTAAATATAAAATTGGAAATAAACTACCAGTATTAATATTTCTAATAATTAGGCTCAGTGAAAAAGTCACCCTTAGCCTAACAAAATATCAATAACTGCATTAACCATCAAAGTGAAGTTTAATTATAGAACAGTCCTGAAGAAAACTGACTGAGTAGTGAAACAGTAGTGCAAATTGGCCTAAATTAGCACTTCAGATCTGTCATGTAATCTATTCCTCACAGAAGTGCTTTGCTGTGTTCACTCTCACTATTGTTCTCCTCCCATAGAACGTCATCCTCGCTGCCATCCAAGGCATTTGCCGGATCCATTCACAGAGCAGACATCCAGCAGGCTTCTGAATTTATCCAGACGGTGTGACTGTGTGATTATCAGCGAGGAGCCACTCTGTGTATCTCTTGAGCAGATTATCCTTGAATGGCTTGTTGATGACTACATCCAACAACTGGCTTGGTATCTGGCTTGTCACCCTCCCCGTTACGATCACTAGGTCGCCGTTCGTTGCCTGCACTTGGGTTTTGACTGGCTCAGTCAAGTGTCCATGAAATGCATCCAAAACCAGCATGTTCCTCTTCTTTCTGAGTCCCCTAAACTGTCTGCCACACAAAAACCTTGAGCCAGTCCACTAAAAGATGTCTCCATCCAGCCCTTTTCCTGGGCACGTAAGATAATGCCAGCTGGCATTGCCTGTTTAGGTACTGTCTTGCATTTCAATATCACATATGGGAGAGTTTGGTTCCATCAGCAAGGCACGCCAACATGACAATGATTCTGCTCTTCTTGTTTCCAGTAGATTTCACAATGACAGATTTTTCACCTTCCTTATATACAATGAACAAATGTTGGAAAAACAGGCATTTGATCAGCATTGACCATCTGATCCAAGGGGTATTAGTGCTTTTTCCTTAAGTTAATCATATAGTGCTGAAAAGATAGTAGCTTCTCTCTGAAATCTGAGTGCAAGCGATATGCAAGACTTGTCCTGCGTCACAATGATAGTCCATTATGCTGGATCATTCTTCTACACCAGCCAAGGCTAGCTTTGAAGTCGGTGGTAGGTATGTTCAGCTCTTTGGCAATTTTCAAGGCCTTTACCTGAATGTCTGCTCTAGTAAGGGGAATTCCATCATTCTGTTTTTCAGTCACATAATCACACACTCTCCTATCAGTCTCTTAGAAGTGGCTGCTTTGAGGACCACGGTAAGATTTTCTCTGGCTGTTTGCATTTTTAAGATGGTCTTTTTGGGCTTGCCATCTTCTAACATTACATTCAGTAATACCATATTTCTTGGCTGCTCGAGAGTTGTTTGATGACTCTGCTGCATTCTTAAAATTTGCATCGTAACTCCTCCTCAGTTGTTGGTTAACTTGACCTACTTTTGAGCCACTTTGTGCGAGACGATCTGTGTGCCTCTCTAGTTTTAATATCCGTAAAACACTAGTTTTCATCTGTTGTTGTGGGTGTATATAACATTTAAAAGTCTAGACCCCAAAAATAAGACGATCCCATTTTTTGAGAAGTATTTCCAGGAAAAAAAGCCATCTTATATTCGGGCTGTATGGTTAGTATAGATTATTTTAGTGTACATTTTATAGTTAGTTTTGTGTTTATAGTAATGTTAGTATGTTAATAAGATATTTTAGACACTTTTTTGGTTGTTAGATTTTTCCCATTTTAACATTAACTTAGTAGTTGTAGGTTAGATTTAGCTAACAGCTAACAGCTTTAGATAGCTGTTGGATTTAACATTAGTCAGTTAACATTAATTCAGTTTAGTATTTGTTAGCTAAATGAATGGCCATAATGGGTCGGAACTGTTGCTTCCTGCGGACCTAGGAATTAGGCACCAGTGGTTGCCTGTATTGGGCCTAGTGGACCTTGATCTCCAGCCTAGAGCTCGAGTTTGGAGTCATCATTTTAACCGGGATTGCTTCGTTAATCTCATGGAGGTGGATATGTGTTTCACTAAAGTGCCTATGCTGAAAAGCAATGCAGTGCCAAACGTTGCTCTCCCACTGCCGACAACAGGACCACGGCTACAGCAGCTGCCCCTGCTGACCTCAACTCCGCATTTTGAGACGAGTGTACAAATGGTAAATTAGGCATTTAGCAAAACATGCTGCTGGACAGGTCAACATGAAGTCTAACAGAAGAAGCAAAGGTGAGTTATAATATTAGGAAGTTACCTGTTACATGTATCATGAATGAGCTGAAGTTAGACATAAACAGGGTCTGAGGGAGAGTTTGGCTGGAATATGTTAGTATATATAAAGTGGCTGTAGGACAGGTTTAATGGGCAGTATTTTTTATATGATAGGCTACCCCACTCATCAGTAGGCACCGAGCATTTCATCTGCAATAGCCTTCCTGTAACCCTCCACTCCATTTCTGTAATATAATTGAATTTACATTTTAATTTAAATCATTATGTTCGAATTGATGAACCTAATGTTTTAAATGTGTTTACAAATCCATAATGTCAAGACTGTACTTTCTTTTCAATTGATGGAATTTTTGAAGGTGTGAGTTTCGATTAGGTTGTGGCATATGTAACCAAAGCATGGATGAATTCTGAAGTGTTTCGGGCAATATTATCTGCTCATATTCAGCCAAACCAACCAAAGAGTTTTTTAAGGGAAATAAGTGTAATGTTATGCAATGGCCAAGTCAATCACCTGACCTGAATCCGATTGAGCATGCATTTCACTTGCATGACAAGACTGAAGGGAAAATGCCCCAAGAACAAGCAGGAACTGAAGACAGTTGCAGTAGAGGCCTGGCAGAGCATCACCAGGGATGAAACCCAGCGTCTGGTGATGTCTATGCGTTCCAGACTTCAGGCTGTAATTGACTGCAAAGGATTTGCAACCAAGTATTAAAAAGTGAAAGTTTGATTTATGATTGTTAATCTGTCCCATTACTTTTTGGTCCCTTAAAAAGTTGGAGGCACATATACAAACTGTTGTAATTCCTACACCGTTCACCTGATTTGGATGTAAATACCCTCAAATTAAAGCTAAAGGTCTGTAGTTAAAGCACATCTTGTCAATTTCATTTCAAATCTATTGTGGTGGTGTATAGAGCCAAAAAGATTAGAATTGTGACGATGTCCCAATATTTATGGACCTGACTGTATGCATGGCAAATGAATAAGTAACATACAATTAATACAGGTCCCCCAATGCTCTGGGACTCTGCCAAAAGGAATGTGTACTTCTGATATCCCTGAGGGACTGCACAAGATGTGGAGGACAGCCCCCACAAACACACACACACAACCCGGTACTTCTATACTTGTGAGGACTCTCATTGATTTAATGCATTCCCCAGCCCCTTACCCTAACCTTAACCATCACATCTAAGTGGCTAACCCCAACCCTTACCCTTACCCTAACCTAAACCTAATTCTAACTATAACCCTAAAACTAAGTCTTAACCATCAAACAGCCCTTTGAAGGTCTGTTGAAAAGTGAAGACTGGCCAAAATGTCATCACGTTCCAAAAATGCCCTCACTTCCAAGGTCTAAAATGCCAATTGGTCCTCACAAAGATGGCTTTAGAAGTGCACACACACAAACACACAGACATACCTCTCTCTTTCTCTACCTCAGCCAGGAAAAGTTGTACTGGTGTTGTCTTTCAATACAGTAGGAAAGATTTTCAACCATGCAGGAAATGTCTGAAGTAGTAGAATCATTTTCTTCTCATGCACACACGCACACACACAGGATAATTGGTGTTATGCAGAATTGGCATTTCAACTTGCATTTTGTGCTGTTACAAGCTATGACCAATTTACTGGTTATGTAAATTTGTGTTCACATTCATCCTGTTTTATCTCTAAAAATAGTCTAAACATGTTGTCTATATCTTTTCCAGATTAGCGGATATGTGTAAACAGTTTCTATTGTTCCTGCATCAAAATCAGCTTGTTGAATCAAAACTTCCTACTTTTCCTAAATTGTTAACTATACATACCATATCAATTAGCATACATTTATGCATACAAAGTAAATTTCTTTTGTTCCCTGAGTGCAGAAGTTGTTTCTGATGAGATGCAGAGAATCACCCAGGAGTGAAATCCTTTATCAAATAATTTCTGGGTCTGGGAAATTCCAGACTTGTCATAAATTGCAACTTCAGGATTAAAACTCCTCACTAGTTGGCACTTAACCTTCCTTTGACAATCTTCTGTGAGTCCTGCAGGCCTGTTTCTTGACCCAGAGGTCTTATGAACAGAAAGGTTAGGAAAAGTTCACTCAGTTCTCTGTGGAGGACTTGGGCTTCTGCTCACAAGGATACAATTTATTGCCTCACACCTTAAAGATGTCTAAAAATGCTGATCAGAATATGAGAGAGTTTGATCATGAAGCCCCATGTGGTGCTTAGGTTTTGTGACAGTGATCACTGACTGCTGGCAGCACACACACTGATATACACACACTCACATGCATGTAAGTGGTGTCTACACAGGAGAACCTGTAGCTGCAATTTTCAGTTGTCTGTCTCATGCGTCTGATGGAACAGATACACTTCTATTTTCACTGTTACAAACTGCCTCAAGGAATGTGACAAGGAGGCTGTCCAAGCAAGACATACTTACAAATCTGGTTTATTGAAACTAAAGTTAACACAAAAATAAATCAGAAATGTTAGCCATGAATGTAAATGCATGGATGGTAAATGGAATGTACTTGTATAGCGTCTTTCTAGTCTTCCAACCACTCAAACCGCTTTACACTACATGTCATTCACACACTAATGGGCAGGTGCCAATTGCTCATCAGTACAAGGAAACTTACTCATTTACACATACTCAAACTAAGTTGGGGTTCAATATCTTGCCCAAGAACACTTTGACATGTGGGCTCTGGGAAGCCAGGTGCTGACCTTCTGATAATTCTGAAGCTTTCACTATGATAGGCTACTTTCACTATGCAGTGTATAAATGGGTGTAATGGGAAAGCCATACAATTTTTAAGGGGCCTCCTCAACAGTGGAGGAGTCAGTCTCAGTGGGGCTACAGAGAAGGTAACATGTACTATTTTGAAACCCCTCAATTAACAATCAATGATCAGAAATCAAACAATATGGTTCTTTGCATGATTTAGGAAAAAAAACCTTTCAATTATCATTTGCAGAGCAAATACAAACAGAAATGATACAGATCAGGTGGCTACATACCTACAATTAGCTTCAATTTCTGTGCAAACAGCCACAACAGCATGGAGAGAGCACACTTCATTATTTTTTTATGCTTTTCACAAACCCACCATGTACATTGTTGGATTGTCGGTGAAGCATTGACTGTATTTCCTTGAATAAAATAGCCCTGACTTGGATATAGTTGCTCAGTGATGCTTCAAAAGCGTTTACTGCCCTCGCAGATGGCTGCTCTCCTATAGCCTGGAGGAACATAGTCAAGTCTTAGCTGTTTTTAACTGTAACCCAGTGAGCTGGCTTCAGTTGTGTTAGTATTACAGATATCTCAGGGAGAGGAGTATATTTATTTCCAGAACACTGACAAATATGAACAAGAGAGAAGTCTGAAGACATTTTAAGCAAAAAAGTGAATCCATGTAAGTTTCTATATAACAGCCTACAGGGGCAGTCCTTGGGTTAATACGACATGATCAGTTATTCTTAACGTTTTGCATCCCACAGCTCCACTTTGCTATTTCTTGTGAAGTCAGGAATCTCAGTCATGTAGCATCTCTCGTGCTTTTTCCGATGAGAGAGATGATGAGACTAATCCAGGACCATTCGATCAAATGAAACTTTTCAGTCAAGAAATTTTTCAATGTCACATTTCTTTATGTTTGATTCATGAGGTAGGCTTGTCCTATTCGCAACATCTATCATCATCAAGTCGATCTACCGGGCTCTCCTGAGCACTGAGCAGTCGCTCTTGGGAAACAGATGCCTCAGAGGAACAAAGACTCACAAAGGCTTTGCTTCATTTCCATCTTCAATGAACCACAAATAAACTTATAAATCTTATATACTAGAATCTAGTAGACAGAGTCCTGATGCCTGTATAAATATGCATGCAATTGTACCGGTATTTAGGTGTGTACATGCAACATACATGCACACTCACATGCACACTCACATGCACACATTTCTGTACTCAGACAATGTCTCTCTTTGACATTCCAGTTTTCCATATAAGATTTTCTCATGCCTGTCATAGATGTGATTCCTGTGCCAGCTTAGTTAAAAACACAGCTTTGAGCCAAGATTGGGAAATCAGCCTTGAGTGTGCAGTATTCCAAAAAGTAAAAACATTCTATCAATGTGCATCCAAAAGATTTATAAGATGCAGTAATACCTCAGAGATGAATGCAGAATAAGCCTTTGTCAAGCCTTTGCAGGTGCAAGAGCTGCAGTTCATTCTGTCACTCCAGAATAATTTTTGAGTGGCTTTGGAGAATAATCAATGACAACTTACTACGAAGACCTCTGATTTAAGTATCCTAGTTAGTAGAAAATATCTAAACATGCCAGTGCTGCTCACCTATGGACTAATTGAGTCCTTGAACTATCAATGCATCAAATAGCTGTTGACGAATTCCTGACAGAAAGACTGTAGTGGAGAAAATCAGTGAGTGAGACAGTCCCTTGAAGAAAGGAAGTACAAGACAGACAACAGATTTTGGGATGTCTGCGGTCACCAAAGGTTGCGCAATATTCGGACACAGAAGATGACAATGTTAATTGGGGTCACACCTCTGGGACATCACCCTTTCAATGTAATTTGTTTTGGAGGATGATTTGCCCAATGGATCAGAGGAGAAACTGGTACAAATGAGCCAATTTTTCTTCAGTGACTTACAGTGAAGTGGGAAAACTGGGATCATTTCATCAAATCATACCGTGTATATACACAATATGTAGCAATCCTCCTTTGCCAATTATAATTAGTACTAGATGCCAAGTTGCAAACACCATGTCATTAATCTGTTATGCGCTACACTCAATTACTCAATTGTATCCAGGGAGAGAAGAACAGACTGGCCTTAAGTGTGGTTTCAGAACATCTATATTTAGAAAAAAAACATTATTCAATTCAATTCCATGATAATCATGGTTGCAACACTGTGTAACACAAATCACACCCCATATACATCTGTGATGTCTTCTTCTCACCTTCAAAGTTCATTTGGGGCTAATGAACACAGCTGATATGAGTTACATGCTCCCCAATGGTTTAGGAAGATATTTCACTTGTTTATATTCACCATATGGTTGGTGCAATTTTACAGTGGGGACATGGGAATAGGGTTACCTTCAAAAGAGGTCTCTACACAGAAATGTCCTGTTTCATGTTTTCATGGCTGACATGCTGAGATAAGCGTATTGACTCATTTCCAGTTACTGGTGTTTGTGTGTTATTGGTAATGTATTTTGCTGCTCTAGCTCATCCCAGTTAATTTTGTTTGATTCTTCATCGCATCAACTAACTGTCTGCTATAGATTTAAACGTAGTTCTGCTTAAGTACTCATAGCTCTCTCATTCTTTTAGCAACCTTCTCAATGGCTTCTTTCTCTCCCTCTCCTGCTCTCTCTTTCAAATGTTTAACTTTTCCTCTGTCTCCTTTAGTGATAATGGTACAATAAATGTAGTTTATTTGTAGCACTGGAGGCAAGGCTAAGTGAATTGAAAACACAGTTCTACACCATAGGAACTCAATCATTAGATGCTGTAGTTAGCCAGCCCCCAGTAGCCAGTGCAGACTGACCAGAGGTAACACCATTGCTTCCTCCAGGCTCGTCACAAAGCTCAAGGACCTGGGATTAATCACCTCACTGTGCATGTGCATCCTTGACTTCCTAACGGGCAGAACCCCAGGTGTTGAGGTTGGGTGGACACACCTATTCCACCCTCAACCTTAACATCGTAGAACCCCAAGGGCTGAGTTTTCTGCATATACTCCAAGACCATCATTAAGTTTGCTGACGACACAGCTGTGGTGGGCCTGATCACCGATAACAATGAACAGACCTACTGGAAGGAAATAGAGGACCTGACCCGCTGGTGTCCAGACAACAACCTACTCCTGAATGTCTGCAAGGCTAAGGAGCTGATAGTGGACTTTGGGAAGAAGCAGGGAAGGAAGTACACCCCCCTTAATATCAACGGGTCCTCGGTGGAGAGGGTGGACAGCTTTAAGTACCTTGGTGTCCACATCACCAAGGGCCTGACATGGGCACTGCATACTGACTCAGTGGTGACACAGGTAAGGCAGAAACTGTTTCACCTCAGATGCTTGAGTAAATTCTGTGTTTCCCCTCAAAAAGAGAGGAACTTTAACTCCTGCAGTGAATGCGTCCTGACGGGGAATGTGAGCGTGTTTTTTATTTGAGAGACAGAAAACGAACTGAAACTTAATTCTCAATTTAACAATGATTTATTACAATTAGAAGATCAAAAATTATACATGTACATGGATCTCTCTCAGTTCAGGAAGTCGCAGTGTGCAAAGCAGTTAGTTGCAACCCCTCACCCCATGAAAGATGCCTGGTTTAACATTACACAAGGTTTTATATGGAAATGTGCTGTTATCTAATTGGTCCATATCAGGTGGGCTGTAGTCATGGATTTAGACTTAGCTTCCAGTTGGTGCACTTCATGGCTACGTCATCTTCATCCGGCCCTAGAGAACAACCTTCTAATCAGTAAAACATATACCCCGCATGTCACGTTGTGACCTATCCCCTACTGAGTATTTTGCTGGTCTATACTGGCTTTCTCTATTTTGCTCACAAAGGTTTTTTTTCTTATATTTGAGGCCTCAGTTGAAACCACACTCAAACTGTCAGCTTAGAGACGTTCTTCACCACTTCCTTTTGAACTCTGAGCACACAACACACACACACACAAATTACCTAGCTTCATGCTTCCTGCATTTCCTGTTGGCCTTTTGACACACAGCACCCAAATACATCTTTTTCCTGTCATCAGCAATTTAGCAATCATTACTTTAAAGGAAACTGTCCATCTATTTAAAAAAATGCTTTAACATCTTAATAATCAATACAGCAAATTATCTTAACGTCAAAGCAATTTATCTTAACAACAAAGCAAATATTTTCACTCTTACAGGAACATTATTGCTTGGTACAGAATCAGCACTGAACAGGACCTCAAGGCCCTGAAAACAGTGATTAATTTGGCTGAACATAGAGCATCTACCCTCAGGCCACTAAGATCCTAATTGAGGTCACTCCACCCCACCTCCATCATACACATATATTTATTACTATTCCTATTCTGTTTAAACTGTTTTGAATGCTCAAATTGAAGGAACTGGCAGAATTACATTTCACTGTGATTATACTTTATTTGATTACATGTGACAGATAAACTTGATTGATTGGTTGATTGAATTTCAGCTCATTGTTTACCTGTCTGGCCCACAACTGTACTGTTTTGGTTTACTCTCACCGTTCTCATAACTTTGTTTTTTGGTTGCAGTAGGCAGCTGTTTTCAGTAAAAACCCACTTTACACTACCTGCTCAGCACTGAACAGCAGACAGACACATAAGGACCAGCTCGTGAACATACTGTAGCATTTAGAAGCTAAATACTTCCATCAGGAGTTGACGGAAACCAAAACAGAGATAAAAGAGAGTGAATATTGGACTTCCATCCATCAGGTGGCCAGAAACAGGAAATGCTCCGTCAAAATTTAATAATTCTCAATCATTTATTTATATTCTTTACAGTAGACGGGGTGAAAGAGAAAGTCCAGTCCATTTAAACTAATCTACGAGTCTGTACATTCTTGATGTAAAGCTCTGTTTCCGCTGTCTACTTTAATTTCTCCGACTCATCTCGTCTCTACGCTCCCTGTGTGTGTACCTCGCTCACTGACTCGACTCGTGGGCCAGTACCGTAAAGGCTAGAAATCTGCACCAGTTAAAATAGAAATGCTCCGTCAAAATTGAATAATTCTTAATAATTTATTTATATTCCTACAGCAGACCGGGTGAAAGAAAAAGTCCAGCACAGCAGCATGAGCGAGGCTGGGTCAGACATTAACAGCGTTTGGAACAAAAGTGCCCTTGAATGCTTGTAAACATTTTTTTGTTTTGCTGTTCTCACTTGTTATTTTTTAAATAAAACAAAAGTATTTGTGCAAAAAATGGAGTGTTTATTTGACAATATAATGGAATAGTTATACAATGTTTTAGAGTTTCGTAAATGTCCTTAAAAAGCGGTTCAAGGGGCAAAACATGAGCTACCTTCTGAAAAAAATTGTAAATGTAAATGTAAATTTAAACTATACAAACTAAACAAGATCAACAGATTAACTAAAAAACTAGAGAGAAATTTAAAACAAATAAACAAATGTTGGTAAAAGGGGGTCTAGTGAAAAGTGAGGAGAGCAGCCAACATACTTTTTATGAACAAAAATATGTGTTTTCTCTCAAAGGGCAATTTTTATTTTTTTTCGTTTAATTATTAAAATGTTAACCACTACTGTTCTCATGAGGAAATGAACAATAGTGACAATAATCAGTCATGAACCTCCTAGAACCGCCACCTTACTGTGGTGGAGGGGTTTGCGTGCCTGAATGAACCTAGGAGCTATGTTGTCTGGGGCTATTGCCCCTGGTAGGGTCTCCCAAGGCAAACAGGTACTGGGTGACAGGCCAGACAAAGAGCGGTTCGAATCCCCCCTCATGGTGAATATTAAAATTAGGTCCGTGACGTCGCCCGGTACGGCGCAACCGGGGCCCCACCCTGGAGCCAAGCCCGGGGTTGGGGCTCGAACGCGAGCGCCTGGTGGCCGGGTCTTGCCCCATGGGGCCCGGCCGGGCTCAGCCCGAAGTAGCGACGTGGGGCCGACCTCCCGTGGGCCCACCACCTGCAGGAGGAACCGTAGGGGGCCGGTGCTTTGTGGATTGGGTGGCAGTCGAAGGCGGGGGCCTCGGCAACCCAATCCCCGGACGCGGAATCTGGCTCTAGGGACATGGAATGTCACCTCGCTGGGGGGGAAGGCGCCTGAGCTGGTGCGGGAGGTTGAGAGATACCGGCTAGAGATAGTCGGGCTCGCCTCCACGCACGGCTTGGGCTCTGGAACCCAACTCCTTGAGAGAGGCTGGACTCTCTACTACTCTGGAGTTGCTCGCGGTGAGAGGTGGCGGGCTGGTGTGGGCTTGCTTATAGCCCCCCAGCTCAGCCGCCATGTGTTGGAGTTTACCCCGGTGAACGAGAGGGTCGTTTCCCTTCGCCTTCGGGTTGGGGATAGGTCTCTCAC
This sequence comes from Coreoperca whiteheadi, assembly GCA_011952105.1. Classification (NCBI taxonomy): domain Eukaryota; kingdom Metazoa; phylum Chordata; class Actinopteri; order Centrarchiformes; family Sinipercidae; genus Coreoperca; species Coreoperca whiteheadi. The sequence goes on along the minus strand of CM022473.1, from coordinate 8,232,739 downwards.
TGTTATTTGTGCTTACGGGCCGAATGGCAGTGTAGAGTACCCGACCTTCTTGGCGTCTCTGGGAGGGGTGCTGGAAAGTGCTCCGACCGGGGACTCCGTGGTTCTACTGGGGGACTTCAATGCTCACGTGGGCAGCGACAGTGATACCTGGAGGGGCGTGATTGGGAGGAACGGCCCCCCCGACCTGAACCCGAGTGGTGTTCTGTTATTGGACTTCTGTGCTAGTCACGGTTTGTCCATAACGAACACCATGTTCAAGCATAAGGGTGTCCATCAGTGCACGTGGCACCAGGACACCCTAGGTCGGAGGTCGATGATCGACTTTGTGGTTGTTTCATCTGACCTTCGGCCATATGTCTTGGACACTCGGGTGAAGAGAGGGGCGGAGCTGTCAACTGATCACCACCTGGTGGTGAGTTGGATCCGATGGCGGGCGAGGAAGCTGGACAGACTTGGCAGACCCAAACGTACTGTGAGGGTCTGCTGGGAACGTTTGGCAGAGTCTCCAGTCAGAAAGATCTTCAACTCCCACCTCCGGCAGAGCTTCAACCTCATCCCGAGGGAGGCTGGAGACATGGAGTCCGAGTGGACCATGTTCTCCACCTCCATTGTCGACGCGGCCGCTCGGAGCTGTGGCCGCAGGGTGGCCTGTCGTGGCGGCAATCCCCGAACCCGGTGGTGGACCCCGGAAGTAAGGGATGCCGTCAAGCTGAAGAAAGAGTCCTATCGAGCCTGGTTGGCTCGGGGGACTCCGGAGGCAGCTGATGGGTACCGGAGGGCCAAGCGGGCCTCGGCCCGGGTGGTTGCGGAGGCAAAAACTCGGGTCTGGGAGGAGTTCGGTGAGGCCATGGAGAAGGACTATCGGTCGGCCTCGAGGAGATTCTGGCAAACCATCCGGCGCCTCAGGAGGGGGAAGCGGTGCCCTGCTCACACTGTTTACAGTGGGGGTGGGAATCTGCTGACTTCGACTGGGGACATCCTTGGACGGTGGAAGGAGTACTTCGAGGATCTCCTCAACCCCACCGGCATGTCTTCCATTGCGGAAGCAGAGGCTGGGGTCTCGGTTGCGGGCCCGTCTATCTCCCGGGCTGAGGTCACTGAGGTAGTTGAGAAGCTCCTCGGTGGCAGGGCACCGGGGGTGGATGAGATCCGCCCTGAGTACCTCAAGTCTTTGGATGTTGTGGGGCTGTCATGGTTGACGCGCCTCTGCAACGTCGCGTGGCGGCTGGGGCGCTGGACTGGCAGACTGGGGTGGTGGTCCCTCTGTTTAAAAAGGGGGACCAGAGGGTGTGTTCCAACTACAGGGGGATCACACTCCTCAGCCTCCCCGGAAAAGTCTATGCCAGGGTACTGGAGAGGAGAATTCAGCCGATAGTCGAACCTCGGATTCAGGAGGAACAATGTGGTTTTCGTCCCGGTCGTGGAACACTGGACCATCTCTACACCCTCTCCAGGTTGCTGGAGGGTTCATGGGAGTTTGCCCAACCAGTCCACATGTCCTTTGTGGATTTGGAGAAGGCATTCGACTGTGTCCCTCGCGGCGACCTGTGGGGGGTTCTCTGGGAGTACGGGCTCCGGGGCCCTCTGCTAAGGGCTGTCCGGTCCCTGTATGACCGGAGCAGGAGTTTGGTTCGCATTGCCGGCAGTAAGTCAGATTTGTTCCCGGTGCATGTTGGACTCCGGCAGGGCTGCCCTTTGTCACCGGTCCTGTTCATTGTTTATATGGACAGGATTTCTAGGCGCAGTCGGGGGCCGGAAGGGAGTCCAGTTTGGGGACCACAGGATTTCATCTCTGCTTTTTGCGGATGATGTTGTCCTGTTGGCTTCTTCAAATCAGGACCTTCAGCGTGCATTGGGGCGGGGATGAGAATCAGCACCTCCAAATCCGAGACCATGGTTCTCAGTCGGAAAAGGGTGGCTTGTCCCCTTCAGGTTGGTGGAGAGCTACTGGCCCAAGTGGAGGAGTTTAAGTATCTTGGGGTCTTGTTCACGAGTGAGGGAAGGACGGAGCGGGAGATTGACAGGCGGATCGGTGCATCCTCCGCAGTGATGCGGTCGATGTACCGGTCTGTCGTGGTGAAGAAGGAGCTGAGCTGCAAGGCAAAGCTCTCTATTTACCAGTCGATCTACGTTCCTACTCTCACCTATGGTCATGAGCTTTGGGTCATGACCGAAAGGACAAGATCCCGGATACAGGCGGCCGAAATGAGTTTCCTCCGCAGGGTGGCTGGGCGCTCCCTTAGAGATAGGGTGAGGAGCTCGGTCACTCGGGAGGAGCTCAGAGTAGAGCCGCTGCTCCTCCACATCGAGAGGAGTCAGCTGAGGTGGCTCGGGCATCTGTCCCGGATGCCTCCTGGACGCCTCCCTGGGGAGGTGTTCCGGGCATGTCCAACCGGGAAGAGGCCCCGGGGAAGACCTAGGTCACTACGTCTCTCGGCTGGCCTGGGAACGCCTCGGTATTCCCCCGGAAGAGCTGGAGGAAGTGTCGGGGGAGAGGGAAGCCTGGGCGTCTCTGCTTAGACTGCTGCCCCCGCGACCCGGCCCCGGATAAGCGGTAGAAAATGGATGGATGGATGGATGGATATACAGTCAGCAAAGCAAAATACAGTCTGTGGTCTGCCTTGCATCTGCAGTGCTGACAGTGTAGATGTCTATACAGTACTCAGACTGATTGCCTGAGACAAAGTCCGCAATGAAAATAAATACTTTCACCAGAGGAAAATCATTAAGGCAGTATTGACTCTACTGACATATGTAAGAATGGAAGTTGTATTGTACCAAGGAGGAATCAGTGTAGTCACAGTGAGGGGCGAATATTTCATTCATTCACATGCAGTTAACACACGCCTGACATACTATAGCCTTGTAATGCGTGAGCACATCACCCCAGTCCTAGCCTCTCTTCATTGGCTCTCCGTTCACTTTAGAATTCAATTTAAGGCATTGGTGATTACTTTCAAGACTCTAAATGGTCAGGCCCCATCTTATATCACAGACCTTATTCACTGGCTCCTAGCTCTCTTAGATCTGTCAACAAATCTCTCTAGTATGTACCACGGTCTCGAATAAAAGTTGACAGAGCCTTTGAAGTTGCTGCTCCACGATTATAGAACCAGTTGCCGCTAGATATTAGATGTGCCCCCTCCATTTCTGTTTTTAAATCTAGGCAGAAGGGACATTTTTATTCACTGGCCTTTTTGGCCTGCTAATCGTTTAATTGGTTGTCATGTCTATAACTTTTTATTTTATCCTTTGTTGTTTTTGTGGTTCTTACATTTTAGTTTATATTTTAATGTTCATTTTTGTGCAGCACTTTGGTCAGCTTAATTAAGCTTTGTTTAAATGTGGTGTAGAAATATACTTGAGTTGACTTATAAAGTTGATATAGCTAATGTGTTTGCATACAGTTGCTTATTTACACATTCAGAAGTCACAGAACAACATTAGCATTTGTGTTTTTGTCCACCTAACCAATATTCACTTTCCTTCTAGCTCTATTTCGGTCTTCACCAAGTCCAGACAAATATATTTTCATCTTTAGCTGCTAAATGCAACACTGTATTCACACTAGTAAGTAACTTTGTCTGTCAGATATTTGCTGCTGCGCAGGTAGTATACACTGCATTTATCAGAGCTTTTTCATTGAAAACAGCTTTCTGCTGCTGGAAACTAGGTTGATGAGGGCATTGAGACTGAACAAGTTAAGTCGCACTGTAAATTTGAGGGCCATAAAGCCAAAAAAGTTAGTAATAAGCTAACGCTTAAATGTTCTATAGTTATTTGCAGAGTCAGTTTATGATTATCTAGGTTAATCACAGTAACAATATGTGGAGGGACTGAAGAAAACATGGCCAACAATGAAACAAAATATAATTAAAACAGTGATAAGATATGATGATTCTTTTTACTTTTAAAGTCAATTATAAGAGTCTTCTTCTTACAAATGAAAAGTTTAATTCATTAACATTAAAACAAATCCTTGCTCATTTTCATACACTTGTTTTGGAGCTACATTTTACTTATATGACAAGTAGCTTATGCTGGGTAATGTTAGCAAACTTTAGATATAGCTGTGTAACTGACATCATTGAGTCAGTTCACTGACCTTATTAATCTCTTCTTTATGCTACAGTTGCACTATATTTTAGCTGTCACAAATAAACATCTCAATGGTTTAATCACAATAGACAAGCAGTAAACCCAATGTAGGTCTGTGGCCACATTTCACTTGCTCTCAGTCGGGTCACCTAATTCAATTAAATTCAATTAAATTTTATTTATATACCCCGAGATCACAAATCACAATTTTCCCTCAAAGGGCTTTACAATCTCTATAACATACGACACCCTCTGTCCTTAGACCCTCAATTCGACAAAGGAAAACTACCCAAAAAAAACCATTTGAACAGGGGAAAAAAATTATAGAAACCTCAGGAAGAGCAACAGAGGAGGGATCCCTCTCCCAGGACGGACAGACATGCAATAGATGTCGTGTGTACATAATAGATTTGCAACCGAAGATAAAAGTATATATTATAAAAGTATAATTATAATGACAAAATGTAGGTTGCAAAACATAAGTACAGAGGACGGATCCAGAAATCATAGTACATACAAATATGATTAAAATGAAGAAATTGTAGTATATATAATTATGATGAAAAGTGTGGAGTGTAAAATATTAAGGAAGAAGATGGATCCAGAAGGACAATTGAGCACCTCCAGGTGAAGCCCACCGATCAGGATCCGAGACACCCACCCAACCCCATCCCTCACCCTTACCCTCACCACAGACACACCAGCACCTACCCCAGCAGGTGGCCCGCAATCACAGATCCAAATCCTACATCCCTGGAGGCATAAATACCTGCTGAAAGTGACAGTAAGAGAGAAGAGGGAGACACACAACTACGGGAGAGAATGATGATGTCTTTTAAAGCAGCTACGAATACGAAAATACGAATTAGAATTAGAATGGCGGGTTATGACTTCCCCATCATAAAAAAACAAAAACAGCTACCTGATCCATTCTGCCCATGCACCAAATAGGTCCTGGCAGTTAAAGATGGTTTCCGCAGATGTGCCTCTTCAAAATTACTCGCGATGTGAATCAATCCTACTCACACTCAAGATAACAAAATGTTTTTTTTCATTGGAAATGTAATCATTGGAAATGCAATGTAATGTAATAGTTCGGTCCGTTTATAATTTTTCTCTTCATCATTTTTGTAATAAAAGAAATTAAAATATAACGTAATTCTGTGGTGTTTTAATTCTGTGTTCATTCAATACTGTTCATTCAATATTTGGAAAATACATGTTCCAGATAGTATGACATTATGAAAGTTGTAGTAAAAGGTTTAGTTTTAGTGTTTTGAACAGGAACATTTGCTGCATCCTTCTTTGACTACCAGCACCAATATTTTATATATAAGATTATTAGAATAGAATAGAATAGCCAAAAGGTACAGGTGCAAAGGTGCAAAGTTAGAGTCATAATAGACACATTTAGGGGAAATATGCCAGAATAAAAAAAAAAGGAATTTGTCTTTATTTACATTGTCCATCAAGACAATATTAAACAATTGATCTCTCTCTGTATGTCTCTTTATCTCTAGATGTACCTCTGCCCCCTCCTGGCCTTCATTAATTTGCTTACCACTGTGTCAATGGCAGGTTGTGCAGCAAATTGATACCACTGTTTTAACCACATTACTTTTTGGGATTTATAAGATTTCTTGTCACCTGTGCCTTCTCACATGCAAAGCTGCAGCCATTGTGAAACTCAATTTTGTTTACTGTACCTGCACTTCTTCAGGGTTACCAGCTTGGTATATTGATCACTGTTCTCAATTTGAATAATCACAAAATAGATGATCAGTTTTTACACACACACACACACACACACACACACACACACACACACACACACACACACAACCATTAACGCCACCACATATTTTACAAACACGTCCAATCATGTGTAGGCAACCTTGGAGTATATCAGTGCAGTGTTGTTGGAATCGAGAATAGAGACTCAGATAAGTAGAATCACTGGTAGTTAGGCTAAATCAATGGCTTAATCAATGTAAAATAGAGAAAGCTTCATGTGCAAATTTATTCCCAACTGTGACAATCTGCTGGTTCTGCTGGTATGTATGCATTAGAAGGTCCTTTACAATTAAGATGACACATAGGAAACAAATGATGACATATAAACTCATGTTTCACTGATCAATAATTTACAAAGGAGTGATTGACACAGCAACGTCCAGATCCCAGGGGACTTCCAAGGTTAATGGCATACATGCGTTATTAGGCTGAAATGCTAGAGGTCGCTTGGCAGGGTATAACAGATAAGAATACATTATTGTTCTGTACTGAATGGCAGACCAAGCAATGTGCCCAAGGTATAGTGAGTTGACAGAAGTCAAATGAAAAGACAAATCGCTCACAAGGGCAAAGCATGTCAAATTTTCTTTAAGTCTAATAGGACATCTGATGGTGGATTCATGAGACGGTTGTTTGCTGTTAGTGCCACAGCCCTACAGCAGGTAATCAAGACTGACACATTAGATACTGGATATACTTATCAGGAATTCATATTCAATGCCGTCCTATATGACAGCAGATTAGACATAGAATACATTTAAAACTAAAGAATGATATCAGTGTCATTAGTACTAGCATGCATACTGTCACAGTTGTGTAAAATAGGCAACATTCACAAGGCAGACCTTCATGTTCAGCTATGAATTGCTGCTAAAATCTGACTATTTTGGATGTTTTATTCATATCTATTCTAGGATGTAACCAATACCTGACACCAATATGAACTGACAGCCATGTTGAAAAGACTTGTGTGAAGAGTGACAGTAACAAAAGATGTCACATTTCTGCAGCTTGTTTTGAACACATTCTGGTTTTGATGCCTACCCTCTATTTTTGACTTGAATTGAGGTTTCTCCCCAAATATCAGTCAAGCCATAAATTTCACTTCCTTTCCACTGTTGTTATTTATTGTCCTTCAGGCTTGAAAAAATCTTGCTCAACCAAGCTGCTATTGCACCAAAGTTAAAACAGTAGTCCCAGGTGAATAATTTAAGACATAGGACTGTAACAACTCATTTGGATAGTTCACAATCTAAACATTCTACAATTAGTTTTAAAGCTGCACTAATATTTTTAGCCATGCTAGCATCTGTCTGTCTGTTTGTCTGTCTGTCTGTTAGTCCACCACTTTGAAGACTAAAATATCTCATTGAATGGATTGAAATAAAATGACATTCATGGTCTCCAGAGGATGAATGCTGTCTTTTATGATCACATGATTGTTGATCTGGTGCAGAGATGGGGACTCGAGTTTGAGACTCGGACTCGAGTACGACTTAAGTCGCACACATAGTGACTTCAGTCTCGACTTGAGACTCGTCCTCAAAAGGCTTCAGACTCGACTCGGACTCGAGCTGCAGGTCTCGTGAACAATGTTTATTTTTAGGAAACGTCTGATGAGCTCGCTGTTATTCCCCTCCCTCTGGTACCTATAACCTGCCACGTAACACGTGACGTACTAGGTATCTGCTGCGCGCGGCCACACATGAGAGGACAACGAACAACCATGTCGACCGCACCTGCCGCTGCTGTGCCGCTCGTCATAAGTTTTGGGTTTAAAAACTTCCAACACAACAGCCCAAACAAAAGAAGCGCTCAATGCAAAATATGCAGTCTCAAGATAAAAGATTCTGGCTCAACCACATCTAATTTTATCAGGCATCTGAAAATGCACCCTGACAGGTCGGTAAACATGTTTAGCGCATTGACCATCTACCGTTACTGTTAGCTTGCTTCTTGCTTTAGCTACTATCTAATATTACGGGAGGTTAACTCTGACTGTTTTCTTTATGAAATATAAATGAGCATTTGTTTAATGTTAACCCTTGTTGTCCAGACCCATTTTTTAAAAAAGTGGGGAAAAAACGTTTGTAAAAGTGTGTGTAATACACACTGTGTATGTATGTATGTGTGTGTTCTTGTATATTGTTTATGAGGACACAAATGTGTATAATGACATGGGTATTAAAATAAAATGTAATCATGGTTCATAATCCAAACTGCTTAAAAAAAAAACTAAATGATGTGAGCCAACACAATAGGAGCCTTTCATTATAATTCAGCGACAGACAAGGGAGTCCTTTTTCTTCAGAACCTAAATTTTTGGTCTGTACTGTACTGTGCGTTCATGCTACAAGGTGAAATACAGATATTATCTTAAAAGTAAAGCATTCTTGGTGGTTTTGTCATTTTGCAATAGCCTGTATACAGTTATATAACAAAATCAAAGCTGATACGTTATGTTAATAGCGAAAGGTGTCAAAATAACATATTACATGCTTTGAATTCCTTATATATAGCTTTGCAGTGTTCTACACAGCCTGGATGGGTCGCCGTACATGATGCAACACTTATTATAACCAGAGACTTATTATAATAAAGAGACTTGAGACTTGACTTGGACTCTAGCTCAGAGACTTGTGAGAATCTCTGATCTGGTACCACCAGCAGGTCAAGCTTTTCAACAATAAAATATCTCAACATCTACTAGATGGATTGGTACAACATTTTGTATAGAGATTTTTAGTTGCCACCCAATGAATCTTATTGATTGGTGATTTTGATTGAGAATTGACATTCATGTCCTCCTGAGAATGAATTGTAATAATGTTGGTGATCCTCTGTATTTTCATCCATGATCATGTACATTTTTTTATTTGTGCAATACTTTGGTTTATGACCAAATACTTGCAAAAGTAATGACATTCCCGTCAGCCTCAGATGTACTTTGTGGTGCTGATTAGAAAATGTTTTCTAATTAATGTTAATGTTTGCTAAACAAAGATGATGGAAATGGTAAACGTAATACCTGCTAATAATAAGCATGCTAGCATTGAAATTGTAAGCATTCTGCCATGCTCACATTAGCATTTAGGTCAAAGCATCATGCCTAAGCCACTTCAGTGCCAGTAGACTCTAGTTGTGATATAACAATGGATACAATTACTATGTGTAATGTAAAAGTTGCTTGGTTTCCCTCAGCTCTACGGAACGTTTTAGCGTCTTTTAGATCGTTGTATTGTTTTTCTTGCCCTGAAACTTTAGTATTATATGTTTCATTTCTATTGTATTTATTAAGTTATTATGTGGCCTCTATTTAATTTCTTTTGTCTTTAACTGTGAAGCAATACAGACTTTTTGTTGTCTTATCAAGAAAGATCAGAATCAGATTCAGAATCAGCTTTATTGGCCAGATATGTATACACATACAAGGAATTTGACTTCAATTCAATTGAATTGTATGTATATTGCCCAATATCACAAATCACAATTTTGCCTCAAAGGGTTTTACAATCTGGAACATATGACACCCTCTGTCCTTAGACCCTCGATTCAACTGAGGAAAAACAACCCTAAAAAAACCCTTTTAACAGGGGAAATAAAAAAGATAGAAACCTCAGGAAGAGCAACAGAGGAGGGATCCCTCTTCCCGGACGGACAGACATGCAATAGATGTCGTATGTACAGAATAGATTCATAATATAATATCACAGTACATACAATTATGATAAAAATGATGAAATTGTAGTATATATAATTGTGATGAAACGTGTAGTATGTAAAACATAAGGGAAGAGGATCGATCCAGACGGACAACTGAGCAGATCCAGATGGAGCCCAACGAGTAGAACCCGAGCCACTCGCCCCCTCCACCATAGATACAGCAGCACTGCCCCAGCAGGTTAATGCCGCAATCACAGATCCAGATTCCACATCTCCGGAGGCAGAAATACCTGCTGAATGTCACAGTAAGAGAGAAAAGAGGGACGAGAAAGTACAAAATTATGGGAGAGAGAAGATGTCGAGTTTGTAACGTGCATTTATGGGATGAGAATGCATATGGATGGAGAGGATGTCACTATGTGTTTGCTTGTTCTGCTGCCTCATTTAGTTCATTAGTTAATAACAATAAAACTGAAGTCAAAAAGTTAATAGCTGAGATCTGTGAGGACAAGGACTTTTAGAGGAGAAAATGAAGGTGAACGGAAAAATATTCCCCCAACTGACCGTAGTAAACATCAATCACAGTTTACAGACTTTAGGTCCAAAATTGACTAACCGTACTTGCTGTAGTTGTGCGGCAGTTTTTCTTGTTTGTTATACCACTGACTTTGTAACATTTATAGAAATTATTTTTTCTTCAGTGATGTAATTTCAATTAGGTGATTATTTTATGTCAGCAGCTACAACACAATACCCAGCGTAACAGTAAGATTCTGTTAAGAAATGTTGGCATCCACAGACCACAGTGAAGAATGAAAGTGATTACTGCAGTGTTTGTCAGTCCGAGCATTCAGCAGTGGTCTTCCACACAGAGCCTTTTCTCTGTGAACCTGGGAGGAGAGCACTACTGACTGTCTGTCAGCTGTCCCATGATGCTTGGAGAGGGCTCATGGTCTTTTTAATTCCCAGCCAATCTTATGTCCATCACACCACTTTATCCCTACTTTAGAGCTCAGCTCAGGTCTACACGTTGTCACTTTCTGACATATCTTGCAGCCTACACCTCAACAATACCAGAAAATATTGTCTGCTCCCCCCAACTCACTTTCAATATGAGCAACAACTCATATTTTCAAACTGGATGTATGAACAGAGCAGCATGCCTACCTCCGCAAACCAATCCACTCCATATTTAGCTTTTCTTAGCAGCGTGTGTGTGTGTGTGAGTGTGTGTGTGTGAGTGTGTGTGTGTGTAATGGGGATAAAACCATGTGTAGAATAAAATAAGAGCTCTGGATTTAGTTCATGACAGATAACTCCATGCTTATCAGGTGACCCAAGCAGCTTCTTCGGATTGTCCCCCATGAGGCGTCACAAGTTGATAATAATGAGCGGAGGTGGATTCAAAGCAGCACAACATGCACAGTCCAGAAAAGGTAAAGAAGCCACTCCTCGAAAGCTGCCATTCTCAGGAGATTTCCATGAATTAAGGATTAGCTACAAGCTGTGAGTCAAGCTCTGGTTCTTTCAGTTGCTTTACATATTTAAGGCCGAATTTTTCACCAGCAGAACAGGCGGCTTAAAGTCAAAGGAGATTGTGCTGCAGTTTTCTAAAGTGGGAATGAGTCTTGAATAAGTATATTGATGTAAGTTTCTGAAATTCGCGACACACATGCTATTAGGTCTCCAATTTAAATGATCAGGCAAGGTGGGCTATATATACATATCACAGTTCTAAAATGTTCTTAGTCTGTACATTACAGAGTTTATCTTTGACTTTCTCCTTGTAAATTTGTAACTGAGAATGTTTAGTTGTAGTCTTAGGAAAGCCACTGCCGTGTTGGACATATTTACAGCAAATCAATTTTTTATGACATAGAGCTCTGAGGAAAACTTCTGATTTTATCTTCCAAGATTAATGCCAGGGATAAACTTCATAATCCATCATCATTTAATTGCTTCCACCAGGATCTTTGATACTGTATTTCTTCCCACTGTTCATTCCCATGTTAAGTTTTTCTTTCAATGATATCCTCAGCATTTTTCAAAACTGAAACACGAATGTTTCTTTGAGAATTCAACAATACAACACGGTTAATGTCACAGCAATCAGTTTAATCATTTCTCCTTAAATTTTGAGAAACAACGTTTTTTTGTCCTGTTTTTCTCTATTGGCCTGCGTCCACGTCATGTGACTGCCACATTTTTTGTGTGAAAACCAAATGGTGGACATTTCTTTCATTCTCAGTGCAGTATTTTAATATATTTTCTGTATTAAAATGTGTTTTGATGACATTTCTAGTGAGAAATGTCTCTCTTAGGTCTCAGATCATTGCTATGGTGGTTGCTATGGACCCTGCTATGTCTAGCATGGACCCTGCTACGTGTAGCCTATTGGAAATTATTGGTGGACTTGCATTTAACTCCTGTTTTGGGCTGTCTGCCGTCAGCAGTAGGCTTCATTGTATTTCAAATGCACAGTCCATATTTCATTTCAAGTTTTATATTCCATTTAAAAACTATTACTATTCTATTCTTTAAATACAATTCAAAATGTCAGTTTATTTTTAATATTAGCCTTTGTTTATTTAATTATTATTATTACCTTACTTTTGTCTATTATTATTCGTCTGTTTTGCAACTTTTGGGAGGAAACACCAAGACACATTCTTTGTATCCTTGCCAAGTTAATAAATGGCCCAAGTGGCCTTTGTCCTCTCTCTTCCTTCTGGCTTTGCTCCAGCCAGCAGAAGACAGCTGCTTGCTCCCCAGGTAAATTTGCCAGAGCAGACCCCCGAAGAAAGGACAAAGGGTAAGGTCACAACACAGAAGCCTGCCTTCCTTCAGAACCGAACTCTCACTCATAAAGCAGGGATGCGAGATCCTGCATAAGATTCCTGCAATAAAGTTCAGCGCCAAGTCTACCAGCTAAACTTTAAGAAGCAATGGAGCAAGTTAGTGCTAAGCTATCTGTATGGAGGACAACAGACAACAGGCGAGCCTGCACAAAGACACTGCACAGATGTTTTCCACAACCGAAACCAACAATTCTTCCCCATGTTCCCTGCCTAGACGGATGGACGCCAATTAACAGATCAGCAATGTCCCAAAGCACCCTCTCTTCTTCCCCATGGACTAGTAACACAACTGGTCTTAGCATAGCTTAACAGTTTAGTCTAATGATGTACATGGAGCTAAACCAGACTCTTCGTTGGAAAGGTTGTGGCCTGGAGACTAAGATACAGCAGTATAAAGATTCTTCATGGCTCCTGCTTTGAGATACTGACCTTCGAACCCTGACCTTGGTGCATGTTTGAAGGCTTATATTCCAGCAACAAAAGAGGCTACAGACATGGGACCAACTGTTATAGAGAGCTCTTGACTTCAGATATCATGTAGAAGAAGACGTTTTATTTATATAGTGCCTTTCCATAGCTCAAGGCTGCTATACATAGTGTTAGATGGTACATTTACACACCCACATACACAATACAAGCACAGGTCATATATAGCCACATTATTCAAAATACAAATTAAATAGAGGTCTTTAGCTGAGTCTTAAAGGTAGACAGAGATGATATATTACATAATGGTAGAGGAAGTGAATTCCATAATTTAGGAGCATTGACACTAAATGACCTACCACCTACAGTGGACAAAAGTCCAAGCTCAGATGATCTGAGAGACTGGGCGGGAGAAGTAGTGGAGTAAATCGGACAGATATGGAGGTGCAAGACCATGTACTGCCTTAAATGTAAGAAGTAACGTCCTGTACAACAGAGGAACTAGATAAAGACAGCTTACGCCGCGAGATAAAGTGCTTGCATTGCTCCCTATTTCCAGCTCTAAATTTTATGGGGAAGGGCAATGCAGATTTACCACCTCAACCTCCCCAAAGCATGGAGAGAGTCTGTCTCTCTAATGAGCATGGTGCAAGACAAAGATGAGTTGGGACCCAAGGTACCAAAATTGAACAATCCGGGTTCGCTCCCTCTCGACAACCATCTGACACCATCCCAGAGAGCAGACATTGCAAAGTTGCAACACCACTTTGCGGATGTATTATCCCCCCTGCCGGGCTATTCCAGCCTCATAGAGCACCGTATTGAGATTCAGCTGGGAGTGACAGTGCGTTCACGACCCAGCAGTTGCCCAAACATAAAAGAAAAGTAGTTCCGGAAGTAATAGAAGAGTCCAACGGTGCCTGGTGTAGTCCCATTGTGTTGGTGGTTGAGAAAGAAGGGACTATACGCTTCTGTGTGGACTACTGTAAGGTGAATGACATCTCACAGTTTGATGCCCTTTCGGTTGATTAGGCTGGATCTGGCTGAGGGCGTTAAGGCCTATGCAGAACAACAGCGGGGATAGTGCATCACCTTGGTGTATTTCCCGCACTTGATAGTGACTTGTGCAAGCAAGTGACTTTGAGTTGGCTTCTAGAGTTGTTTTACACAGCCCCATTGAGTTCTTGAGGAAGGTTCTTAGTATCCAGTTGATTTTGTACATTTCTAAGCATTCCAGTATCCATGCAAGGGACAGTGAGACATAGGCTTTCTTGTAGTCAATCCAGGCAGTGCACAGGTGCTTGATCTTGCAGTTTTGCGTGACTGCTCTATCAAACAGTAGCTGGTGCTTGGCACCCCTGGTATTACTTCAAATTCCCTTCTGGACCTTGTCCATGTATTGAACCATGTGCAGGCATTAATGGAGTGCAGTTAGTGTCTTCAGGTGGTAGGTGTGGATTTTGTCAGGGCCTGGTACTGTTCAGCTCTTCATACCTGACACTCTTTCTTGGATGTCTGCCATTGTAATGGTTACTGGATCTATTTCTGGGAAATTGCTATGGTGTGTTCTTAGATCCACTAGCCACTGAGCATTGGTGTTATGTGATGCCTCCTTCTCCCATATGTTGTTCCAGTACTGTTCAGTCTCAGCCCTGTGTGGATATGTGTTTATTACACTGCCACTGAGAGTACACTTTGGATAGTTCGGTGGAGAACATGCGGTTTATTCTCCTGGCTTCTGCTTCTCCTGTCTATCTCTTCAGGTGGGTAGCCAGAGCTGTGAGTCTTTGTTTGGCAATCTCCAGTGCCTCAGGTATAGATACCTTGTTGTATTTCTTTGGTAGCCCTTTCTTCCTTGCATCTTTCTCTAACTCTAAGAGCTGACTAACTTCTCTCCGTGTTGCCTTGATCTTGGCCTCTATCAATCGCCTCCATGGAGGATAATGCTCTTCGTGGCTTATAGTGTTCATCTTGTAGCCAAGCATCTCTAGGATCACTGTTCCTGTGGAGTACAACAGCTCATTGAGCTCAGTTATGTTCTTAGTAGAGATAGTATGTAATGTTACATTCACAGCTTCTAACAGACTTTCAGAGGGTATTTTGTCACTTAGCCTTGGTAGTTGTGATGCTTGTAATTGGAAATGCCAGCTTGGTCTTGATCATTCATCTCAGGTCAATTGCCCTTGTGTTAAGTGAATCTGTGCCGTAAGGGCTTGTTATTGGGGCTTGGTACCCAATCTCGGAGTGATGATATTGTCCCCTTGACCTGTCGCCCCCCTCTCACTGAGGAGCCATATTCTCTGCTAGTCCACACACATATATACATAATTATATATGTGTGTGTGTATTCACGTAGGCCTATCTGAAAGGGTATCATTCACCCAGGTGAACATGAACAATATTTCTGTTTTTAGGTCAGCAGTTTCACCTAGGTGTGATTTATTTTAATTGGTTTGTGTCCGGTGTATAAATTTTATTTTCTGTGCAATCTCACATTCCAGTGGAGAGAAACTGTCACTTACCAAGTCAATTATAAAATTGTCAAGTACAAAAATCAGAAACTAATCTTTGAAAATATTTCCTTGGTCCTGAGGGAAAATTCTACCTCCTTCTCACCAGCTTTGCTGTGATTCTCCACTGCACACTCTGTAGTACAACAGAAATCTCCTGAGACCAATCCTGCAAAGAATCCCAGTAAGGTGTATGAATCACACAATCTAAAACACATCCACTAATTAAAGGTTTTCAATATGAAAATTTTATTGAGTCTTCTTGTCATCTCACAGAGATATCTTATTATATTAATACAATGGTATTACATTACTGAAGTAACAAATTGCAGATTCAGTGAAAGAAGCAGATTAATCAAAATGAGAAAAAAATCCTAAATACAAATTTAGAGATTATAATGAAATATTCCAGCAAAAATGTAAAAAATAAAATTATAAAAGCATTAAATATGAAAATGCAAATAAGGGATTTAAAGTTTAAGATAATGGAAAAGCGCAAAATAAATCCTTCAAAGCAACAAGGTTTGGGTTGAACTACATTTCAAGAACAGTAAAACAGTAAATTTAAATATATATAAGAATAATGCCATATAATTGTTTTGTTACACTCACTAAGTACATCATTTCAACACCTACATCTACTCTTCAGGAGAAAATGTATGTGTTACTCAAAACATACACAGATGTTGGGTTAACAGTTTTCATGTTCAACATACTGTATGTTAAAATTAATAGGAAACTGTGTTGTCGCAAGTGTCACCCAAATGTGTTGAAAGTGACAGACCTTATACTTACCGTACAACACAATAAAAAGGCATTGAACAATCTAAATGAAATTTTTGCACATCAAACAAATATGAAATCTAAAATATGACAGTAGCATGTCTTTACATTTCATCATGGTACCCTTATTGTAACATTTATGTAATCAATCAGTAGTGCATCGTATGAACTAACTGGAAACCCACCTTGTCTCCTACAAATTATGATAATCTACAACTGTTTTGTATCAGGGAAATACTTTTTGTACTAATGTAGTTTATGTTTTCTTCATCGTATCTGACAATGCTGAATGTAAGTCATGTGCAAAATGTTCAGTGCTATATTGTGATATCCTGTCCTTTAGCTCAGATAAGGTATGTTAAATAGCAATATATGAAAGCAACAACTGGATGTTGTTCATGTTGGACACCATTTTTTCAAAGACAAATGTTTCTTTGATCAACTCATACATATGCAACTAGGTGAGATGTAGTTGCCATTTACTTGGTTATAGTAGATGCTAATGTTAGCATTTTATGAAAGGCACACTAAATGCACAAAAAAAAAGAAGTTGCAACAAAAGAAAAGTTCAGGAGAGCTTTTATATTTATCTTTCAGTTTTGGGGGTATAATATTTACATTTAATACAGCTATATTTTGTCCTATCTTATGCCATCATTTTGCCAGTCTCCCCTATAATGAATTGCTTTTTTACCCCACACAAAATTACATGATACAACTTCACAAATAAAGTAAATAACATTCTACATTATATGTTTGATAAGCCTGCCCTTTTGAAAAATAATTACAATATCTATGTTTTAAAGACAGGTTGACAAAGGATTTGAAGAATATAAACTTGATAAGGCAAAGCAGCTTTGTTACACTTGTGAAGAATTCATCTTTACAGGGTTGGCATCTGTTCCCAACATACAACCCAATTAAGCAGCAGAAATCAATGCAGAAAACATTGCTGTCCTAACTCTGTGGATGAATAGTGTGGTATTAAAGTGTTTATATGGTTCTGGTGACACCTTTGGTGACTGGTGGTCACATCAAGTTACTCATGTAACCTAAATGGAATATCGACTGTGGAAGCAGGAGACAGATATTCATTTAGAAGAATTTGTACAGCTATAACCAGTAGGGGGGATGCCATCCCCTTTGTTAGCAAAATTACCAAAATCCATCCCCCTTGTTAACCTGCTCAAAAGATGCTTAGAGATAGGGTGAGTCACTCGGGAGGAGCTCAGAGTAGACCCGCTGCTCCTCGACATCGAGAGGAGTCATCTAAGATGGCTTGGGCATCTGTGTCGGATGCCTCCTGGACGCCTCCCTGAGGAGGTGTTCCGGGCATGTCCAACCGGGAAGAGGCCCCGGGGAAGAGCTAGGACACGCTGGAGGGACTATGTCTCTCGGCTGGCCTGGGAACACCTTGGTATTCTTCCAGAAGAGCTGGAGGAAGTGTCTAGGGAGAGGGAAGTCTGGGCGTCTCTGCTTAGACTGCTGCCCCCGCGACCCGGTCCCGGATAAGCGGTAGAAGATGGATGGATGGATGGATGTCATTTCCTGTATTCTGGTGCCTTTTAACATGTTGTTTGATACTTTTATCTGGCTATTCTAGCATGAGAAAAAGTCTGGGTACATTGCCAAGTTAAGTTAAACATTTCCTGAACATTTTGTGGTGACAGTATGTGACCTGCCAACCTGGCATACAAAATCAGGCGTTGCTGCGAAAATACTAGTAGTGGTAGTGTATTTAATAAATGGTTTATGGTCAATGCATTCTCCCCGGCACGAGGGTCCATGGGCCAAAAATGACATCATAGCACCTTTCGCTTCGGCTGCAAGCTGTTGCAGCGCTTGGTGGTGCACCTCTAAACTTGTGTAACTAGGCGCCCCAGGGCGCTTTTAATTTTAACATGGATGTCGAAGCTGGCCAAACAGGTTCACCTCTACAAACACATCTACCACCCTTTTCGAGAGACATACATATTTATGACCACTATCCGGTATATGTTTCATGTTGTATTAAACGAAAGGATGAACCATTGCTGACATTTTAGGAAATACGCTAATTTGTTTTATTGCTGAGAGTTGGATGAGCTAGAGCCAGAAGTCGATTAACTTAGCATAACGAGTGGAAGTGGGGGAAAAACAGCTGTCAAATTATTCCTTTCCTATTGTGGGGTAATTCTCCATCACCAACAATAAAAAATAGTATAGCGCTACAATTGAATTTGTTTTCATATAAAGGATTAACACTTTATGTCCAAATGATGAGAGCAGAGTAAATAGATATTAAATAAACTCTTTCAAATTGCATGTGCAGTATGTGAAGTAAGTACCTTTTGGTCTGTAACATTCATAGAGGTCACAGCAAACCAATAAACAACTTGGAAGCTGAGGCAAAATAGATGGAAACAGACAGTGGAATGGGAAAATTTGAAATTTGGACCTGTGTAATTTACCTCTCCTTTTTTATCAAACGCATGGATCCTGGAGGATTGCAGTGGTCCTGAAAATAGGCAGATGAAAATGTTTTAGAACTGCTGTTACCTATGAGTAATGGTCCAGCCACAGATTTGTGGGCATTTGACAATGCCAGAATGCTCCCATCATCCAGTTGTTGCTAAACTCTAGTTAGCTGCTTATTCAACGAATCTGTAGAAGAGAATCCTAAATGATTTTCATTCTAATGTTCAGAGCTAAATCTAAAGGCTTCAGAAACTACAGAATGAACAAAGAATATACAAAAAAAACATAAAACAGCAAATCTTCATTGGAACTGGACACACACATCCTTTTGAGTTAAGACCTAGGAAGAAAAGAAAAAAAAAAAGTATATTAACCATGGAAAGCATATTGGCCTTTTGTAAAAGAAATGTAATAAAGTAGTACCGAGACAACACATACCTTTGCAAACTTAGCATTACAATATAAATTTGTAATTTTAAAACTACTAAAGGTTTAATTTAAATTTTAATCTGCATTGGATGCAGATTTGCATAACACATAATGATGGGAATTTCGCTGCTAAAAATATGATTTGTGCAAAAATCAGACTTTATGAACACAGACTTATGGTAATTTAAATATAGCAAGTTGCTGTAATGTCATCTAAATGTCATTTAGAGCATCTTTTGGATTTCACATGTACATGTGTCATCTTTATTTGGTCACAATCTAACTTTTTTCGAAAACATTTAATAACAACAATTAATAGCTCATTTCCAAATGCATTATGTAACAAATCTGATGAATATTAGATTAATTTTGTATTATTGTTGTTGAACTGCCACCTTATTGTTGGAGGGGTATGAGCGCCTGAAAGATCAATGTTGTCTGGGGCTATTTGCCCCTGAAACGGTCTCTCCCAAGGCAAACAGGTCCTGGGTGATGGGTCAGACAAAGTGCGGTTCAAATCCCCTGTATGAAGAATATAACATCAAGGACTGTGTTGTCGCCCGGTATGGCTCAACCAGGGCCCCACCCTGGGGCCAGGCCCAGCCAAGCCTGAAGGAGCGACTTGGGGCCAATCTCTTGTGGGCCCCACCACCTGCAGGAAGAATCATAAAGGGCCGGTGCAAAGTGGTCTGGGTGGCAGTCGAAGGCAGGGGCCTGTGCCTTCGGGTCGCGATAGGTCTTTCACGGTTATTGTGCTTAGGGGCCAAATGGCAGTGTAGAGTACCTGACCTTCTTGACGTTGATTGGAGGGGTGCTGAAAGTGCTTCGACCGAGGACTCCGTCGTTCTACTGGGGGACTTCAACGCTCATGTGGGCAACGACAGTGACACCTGGAGGTGCGTGATTTGGAGGAATGTATGTACTGCATGTATGCAGTGCACGGAATCTTCTGACTTTGACTGGGGACATCCTTAGGTGGTGGAAGGAGTACTTCGAGGATCTCCTCAACCCCACAGACACGTCTTCCACTGAGGAAGCAGAGGCTGAGGTCACCAAGGTCATTGAGAAGCTCCTCGGTGGCAGGGCACTGGGGGTGGATGAGATCTGCCCTGAGTACCTCAAGTCTCTGTTTATTGTGTGGGTGTCTTAGCTGACACACCTCTGCAACATCATGTGGCGGTTGGGGACAGTGTCTCTGGACTGGCAGACTGGGGTGGTGCTCCCTCTTTTTAAGAAGGAGCACCTCGTCTCTGCATTTTGCAGATGATGCTGTTCTGTTGGCTTCATCAAACCAGGACCTTCACGTACACTGGGACGGTTTGCAGCCGAGAGTGAACCTGCTGGGATAAAAAGCACCTCCAAGTCTGACGCCATGGTTCTCAGCTGGAAAAGCGTGGCTTGTCCCCTTCAGGTTGGTGGAGAGCTTCTGCCCCAAGTGGAGGAGTTTAAAAAGGGAACGAGAGATCAATAGGCGGATCGGTGTATCTTCTGCAGTGATGATGTCGATATACCGGTGATTTGTGGTGAAGAAAGAACTGAGTTGCAAAGCGAAGCTCTCTATTTACTGGCAATCGACGTTCCTACTCTCACCTATGGTCATGAGCTTTGGGTCAAGGCCGAAAGGACAAGATCCCGGATACAGGCGGGAAATGAGTTTCCTCCATAGGGTGGCTGGGTGCTCCCTTAGTGATAAGGTTAAGGAGCTCGGTCACTCGGGAGGAGCTCAGAGTAGAGCCGCTGCTCCTCTACATTGAGAGGAGCCAGCTAAGGTGGCTTGGGCATCTGTTCCCGAATGCCTCCTAGATGCCTACCTGGGGAGGTGTTCCAGACATGTCCAAATGGGAGGAAGCCCCGGGGAAGAGCTAGGACATGCTGGAGGGACTATGTCTCTTGGCTGGCCTTGGAACTTCACAGTATTCACCCGGAAGAGCTGGCGGAAGTGTCTGGGGAGAGGGAAGTCTGGTTGTCTCTGCTTAGAATGCTGCCCTCGCGACCCGGACCCGGATAAGCGGAAGAAGATGGATGGATGGATTTTTGTTGGTGAATAACAAGTTTTGCCATAGGCCATGTAAAAAAAAATACCATGGCAAAACCTTTTACCAAAGGTCTCTGAAATCAGTTAAGTATTTTTTGAGATATCCTGCCAACACACTGACAGACAAAGAGGACTAAAAACGCAACTTTCTGGACGGAGATGACATTATGTGTCTCTTCTTTCTAGTCGTATGTTGCAGTCTTATTGAAATTTTTAAGTGTATTCTGAAGGCCTTCTTCAAGCTATGGTAAAGCTGATAAACATTATCAGTCTCACAGGGGATTAGTTACACATAATTCACCCACTCCAATGCTTCTCTGCTTAATTCCAACTCTAATCATTTGCATGCTGGAGAGTATTTGAAACTTACTGGACATTTTTGGTATGCGGATGGGGCCACTGCTGGGGCCATTGCCCCCTTCGGTCAGAGCTTTGATCTCAATAAGGTAGTCCTCTCCAGAGGGAATTTGCAGCTCCACACTGGTCTTATTGGTTTCCAGTACAGTAGTCCTGCCATGCCCGTTCTGACGGTACACAACCTGGAGAAGAGTGTAGATCCTGGGGTCAACTTTTCATTGTTCAGCTGTGACATTCAGAAATGTAAACATGATGACCTCTTAGCAATGGGATGTATGATTTCATTCAAAATATTATATTTTGGTTATACAGTTCCTATCTAGATGACGTAATGAATTCCGGGTTGTCTTGTGAGGTGTTGGTTTGACACGATGACTCAAGGTGGAGTAACATAGGCTTTTCAAAACAGGACCTCAGATGTCCTTTTTGCACATTTAGTCCTAAATATTCATCAAAATTAAGCATTTTTATTTCACACTTCGAAAATAAAGAGACATGCACAGAGCCAAACTGTGAATTTTGTTAATGGAAAATATTTATCTATTTAAATATTTTTATTTATTTAACATGGAAAATATGTAAGACATTTTCATTTTTAATTAGTATTATTACTATTAGCATTGCCTTTGTAGCTATTCCTGTCTACATGCACTGCATGCTCTCTTACAACAGAGCTTCACAAAAGAAGTTTTTTAATGCACAAGTATGCATAGCGGTTTAAATATGATTCATTTCTGTACTGGTTGGAAGTAGCGGATTTCCTTCTGTGGCATGATGCCTTTCATTTT
Organism: Coreoperca whiteheadi; assembly: GCA_011952105.1. Taxonomy (NCBI): domain Eukaryota; kingdom Metazoa; phylum Chordata; class Actinopteri; order Centrarchiformes; family Sinipercidae; genus Coreoperca; species Coreoperca whiteheadi. The sequence continues at coordinate 8,210,541 of CM022473.1, read as the reverse complement.
ATCACCTGGAACAGATCTTTTAATTTTGAAAGGCCAGACAGGGCCAATCCATAATGTTACACTGGAGTGCTGAGGTTTATCTTTCCACTGCAATGAGAAAGCCATTTATTAGGATGACAGCTGCTGAGGCTCTATTTGTTTCCCCAGTACTGGAGTTTCTGCTATTACTCTGACAAACTCACCTTGTATCCTGTCACCTCAGACTCATTTTCCATCGCCTTGACATGTTCCCAATTTAGAATGATCTTTGAGTTGGTCAGGTTCCACTCAATATTCCCTAGAGGCTGACTTGGAGCTGGAAGATATGTAATTATATAGACACATGGTTCACAAATGAATGTATAAACAAATGTCATCAATAGTATTCTCTAAACTCACTTTGCAGTCAACCTTGATGTAATCATCTGGTGTGCAGCAGAATGCATTACGAAACATAAAAAGACGAAACAGAAAACAACATAAAATATAACATGAAATTGTGACTTATGATCTGAATTTGCATGCTTGCTAAGGAGAAGTCCAGCAAGGGTGAGGATAATAAATGAGTTAATAATTGAATGCATGAATGAAATGAATAGCGTTGAAAAGAGAAATAACATCTGACTTATTGACGTATTGTTTTGAGGGACTGGCCTCGCTTTTGTAATTGCACTGAACATAATACAACTGCTACTATGACTAATAATAATAATAATACAGTTTTTCTCCATTTATTTGATGCATTTCTGCCAAAAGTGTTCTAAGCCTGCAAGTGCAGTGCAGTGATCATAACTTTCATTCCATTCACTTATCTCTTCAAGGATAGGTTCAAAATTTTTCAAGTCTGTCTTGAAAAAATAGTTCCCTTTCAAGGGAACTTCAGCGCTGCGTCAGCTGATGCAATGGGTAATACCTTCAGCGTGACTGCCTCTGAATCTATGTATATACTTAGACCAATCTTGATTGGGTTTAATGTCAACACGTGACGCACGCCGTTGGAACCGGAAGTATAAAGGGAGCCGGTTTCACTGTTGTCGTCAGTCTTCTGATCTTCAGCAAGCGCGCTGGGTCTCTGTGGAAATGACGAGTGTGAAGTGATTTTGGCAGTGCTTCCTCCCTGCCCACGGATTATCCCCACCGGCAACTCACGTGTTTTGGTTGGCTGTTTTGGGTTGAGACCTCGCTCTGTCAGCCCTCGAGTTTGACCGCGAGCAGCGTGAGCGTCTCCTCGGGAGCTTGCTCTGCTTGGTGCGGGTCCCGCGGCTGCTGTGGCAGCCCGGCGACGAGAGAAAGAAAAAGGAAAGGAACGGGAGGACACGGGTCATCCGCTAATTCCCACCCATTTTCGGGACCGGAAACCTGCATCGCGGCTTCTTCCGACCGGAACGGGGGACGTGTTCAGAAGCCACACACTTGTGTCTGTTGTCTGCATGGAGAGCAGGCTCTGTCAGCCCCGAGGGGTGACTGTGAGCAAGGTAAGTGCCCTCTCTGAGGAGAGATAAGACGCTCTGCTCTCGACTGACTGTTGTTTGTTGAAACTGTCTACCCACATTTGGGATCTGGAAGCCAGGCTGAGCCTGCAGCGTCTTAGGCCCTGGATGTGGAGCCCGCGCAGAGAGGATCCAGTTCCGAGGGCCTGGATGTCCTGAGCGCGGAAGGTGGTGACGTGGGTTGCTTGTCAGCCCAGTCACTGCAGCATGAGCAGGTGAGGAGGAGGTGATTTTCCCAAGAGAGGAAAATGGTGGCTAGGCTCAATATTGCCTGGCCAGCAGAGCAGCAGGACACTCATCGCCGGAGGAGCTCTGTGAGTGTTTCCTTCTAGCCACACCTCCACGCCCACGTCGGGACCTGCCGTTCTTCTGGATCTTTACACCGAAGTGTGGAAATCCTGGTCCAGGCCGTATTTTGCACGAATTTCTAGCCCGACTGGTTGCGGCGGTTTACCCCTCGTCACCAGAGGTCTCAGGCCTGAGCTGAGGGTGGACCACCTCAGCCTTCGTAATCTTGCAGCTCTTACATGCTGGCTCAGAAAGCGAGTGTGGCCCAGCGTGCCCCTCCCTAGTGGCCAAGGGGCTCGCTCCAGCCTGCTCGGAGAGGACCTGAGCGGAGAGAAGACGGACCTGAGGGCCGTGCTTCTCACCCGGCAGGCCTCACAGAAGAGGCCCTGACTTGAGCGTCGGGCCTCGGAGGGTGGCCCCCCCCCCATCGGGGTTGAGCACATGGCTGCTCCCCCATTGTGCCCTTGGGAGCTCAGCCTCTTAACCCTGTCACCGGTGGCACTTTGGGGCATGGCGAGCTCCATGCAACCGCTGCCTTTAGACCTGCACGGCTGTGCAGCAGTCAGGCCAGAGTTGTGTCCTCTACTGAGGCCTGTAGACGTTCCTTTCCGGTTAGCTCCCGCCGTTCCAGCGCTTCGAGGTACTGCAGCTCTCACATTGCAGGTTCGGGGGGCGGTCAGGCATGTACATGCCGTTCCTCTGGGATTTTCCGCCGCTGCAGCGCTTCGGGTAACCAAGGCCGCCACTCCATGTCCCCCAGGCACCAGCCTCGAGCGGTTGGTTCCCCTGAGGGACTCTTCTGCCCGTGGCCCCGTTCTGGGGCCAAGGCGAAATATTCCATCCCCAGCCGGGGAAATTGAAGCTGTGGGTCTGGCCCATGAGGTGGACCACCTCCGAGCTGCCGGTCTCTCTACCGAGGTAGTAAAATTTTCACTACATGGTGCCTGGAGCGCCATCTTGACCCAGTTCCCTGCCCGATGGCTTCAGTGCTGGAGTTCCTCCAAAGTCGGTTTTCGGCTGGACTCTCCCCCGCTACACTTAAGGTGTATGTGGCTGCAATCGCAGCATTCCACAGTTTGGTGGATGGCTGCTTGCTTGGGAAGCACTGCTTTGTTACCAGTTTCCTTCGTGGCACCTTGAGGATGAGGCCTCCAGTTCAAGTCAGTCCCTCCGTGGGATCTGACAGTGGTGGTGAATGGATTGACCACAGCACCGTTCGAGCCACTGGACGATGCATCAGACAGGTGGCCTTAAAGATGGCATTTCTGCTGGCCATGACTTCTCTCAAGAGAGTGGGAGATCTGCAGTCCCTGTCGGTGGCTTCTACTAACCTGGAGATCGTTCCAGGCACAGTTAGAGCCATCCTGCATCCCAGGCCCACAGAGGTGGCCCGGCTGGTAGTCCTGCAGGCGTTCCATCCTCCTTCAGAGTCAGCGGAACAGGAAGGTAGGCTGCAACTGCTTGGTCCAGTCAGAGCCCTGGAGTTTTATGTCTGGAGGAGATCCCAGTGGCGCAATTCAGACCAATTGCTGGTATGCTTCGGGCCCCCTCGTAAGGGCTGCCATTCACACTATTAGCAGGTGGATAGTTAAGGCTATCATTTTGGCATACGAGGTGCGCAGTTTGCCTTCACCTCTGTCGATAAGAGCTCACTCCACACGGAGTATGGCATCCTCCAGAGCTTGGTGGTCGGGAACACCCCTCTCCGTTATACGCGATGCTGCGGGATGGTCCTCGCCTCACACCTTTTTGAGATTTTACAGCCTAGACCGCTTAAATAATCCGGGATCTGTGGCTCTCTCGTCCTGAAGTGTGCCCTGCTGGCTTCACACTCTGACAGGCATCCCTTCAGCATGGCGAAGTTGGTACTGCGTTCCCCATAGCGTCAGCTGACGCAGCGTTGAAGTTCCCTTGTAACCATGTAACCATGGTTCCCTGAGACGCTGCGTCTCGCTGCCATACTTCCGACATGCCTGTGAGGGGCTTGCTTCAGTCGATTAGAAGGCTGACGACAACAGTGAAGCCAGCTCCCTTTATACTTCCGGTTCCTTCGGCGTGCGTCACATGTTGACGTTAAACCCAATCAAGATTGGTCTAAGTTGATACAGAGATTCAGAGGCAGTCACACTGAAGGCGTTCCCAATAGCGTCAGCTGATGCAGCATCTCGTTCCCTATCAGGGATCCATGGTTACATACGTAACCTGGTAAGTTTCACTATTGCGAAACAATAAATATTTTGTTAATTTTAATTTCATTTTTGTGTATCACCACTAAATAACTGCAGATTTGAATTAATGAGTTGATGCACTGTCGAGTTTTTGGTTACAGTATGTTCTTTTTAGACACCTTATGTGATTTTGAGGATTGAAGATTCCTGAGAACACAACACATTTAGGAGCATGTATTTACTGTTTTGTGAATGGAACACAGTTATGGTGTTTGTGTCATCTAATCTCAAAACCCTATTGTTTTTTCCTACAATTCATCAATACAATTGAGAAAAAATTTAAGAATAATACTTAGCGGTACAAACACCATAAGCTGGTTAGAATGACTTAAAAATGTCAGTTAATTCATTGCAAGTGATATATTATATGGGGATATAATATTTAATATGGGAGTCACAGTTTACAATTGGTTGAATCACTTAAATGGGTTGATGTGTCAGTTGCAGTGTAATTTGAAGCATAAGCATTGAAAGAAGCTGGGGTATTATTTGAATTGTTAGAGCTGAAAGCAGTTGAAATCACTTGAAGTGTAATCGCTGAAAGGATGTGAAATCTCAGTTTATTCACGCATGTAGGCAGTTGTATTATCTGTGTATTTAAACATTGAAAGTAGTTTACTATACATTAAATGAAGTTACCTCCCAGAGAAATGTTTTTGTTTACATTGAACCAACTTCATTCCAATTCAGTGCTATCTCAGTGATCAATAAAACTGTCAATAAGCTGTGCTCTCACTGCTCCAAAACCCACCACACTTAATTTTAATAATTTCCAGCCAAACAAAATTGAAAAAAATTGTAGCTAGCCAGTGGTTAGTTGTTGCTAAGTTGCTAGCTGGTGTTTGCATATCCACCAACCAAACTTTTTAAATAAATAATAAATGTTATTATTTACAATTACAATTTAAAATAACAAAATTTCACATTCATTTATTCATGTACTGTAACTATTTAAAATATATTTTATTTCAAAGCCTTTTCTACATTTCCAGGTATTTAATTGTGGAGAATATTTAATTTATTTTATAGTTTTTTCATCTAAAACTGCCATTAGATTTTTAGTCTAACATATATGACAATAAACCTTTCACTCTCATTATCAGAATCAGCCTTAAAACATCCATAATATGTGTGTAATTGTACTATATAAATCCCCTTTACATTATTAAATCCCCTGAAGTCCCAGAAATATTACAGAGGGCACGGCCTCAATGGTATCTACAGCCCTGACTTCATGGCCAGTATAAACAATAAATGACTCCAGTGACCAATAACTCTTTCAACATGCATTCAGTATGGCATATGAGTATTGTATTAAAATAGACTTGAACCTACTGTATCATTTAGGAAATGCAAGTAAATCTATATAGAAATAGGTGATATAAGTAAAAGACAATGCAAAAAAACGTATGTCCTGTGTATGGACTTACGCGGTTTCTTGGTGGTAATATTAAAAGCAGGGCTGCAGGGACCAAGTCCAGCGTTGTTTTGGGCTCTGACTGAGATCAGATAGACTGTGCTGCCCTTCAAGCCAGAGAGCAGAGCTGTGGTGTTGATAACTCTCACTTTCTCTGCTTCACTCTGCCAAGATCCCTTCTCCCAAAACAGAACCTGGATCAAAGACACGATGGTTACCACAGACCTCCAGCCACATTGCCTAACTTTTGTCATTTGTTTTCAAGTCAAGTAAAGCAGTGGCAACTGAGTCCAGTCAACCCTTTGCCAATTTCCTACAGAGAGTGTCACAATGTGCTATTAAAGAGGAGCATCTTGTAGAGTATTATTCTAGAGTGAATTTAAAGTGCGTATACATAGGTTGAAGCGGACCCAGCTGACATACATTAAATGGCAGCATAACATGAAGTACTAGGGCACACACGTAAAGAGATACAGATATCAAGTTTATTTTTAAAGGAACCTCATTGTAGGGCTACTGTGTTCACTTCACACAATTTGGGGTCATTTAGGTTTAAAAGGTCCAGTCTGTAGGATTTAGTGGGCTCTAACAGTGAAATTCCAGTTTGCAATGATTTGAATACTGTTCGCATCAGCCTCCCCTTAAAAGCGTGTAGGAGAAGTTACAGGGGCTGCGAAACTCACCAACTGCCCTAACTAGAGCCAGTATAGAAACACGGTGGTGAAACAAGGTTGATCTCCATGGATGGGGACCCGCTACCTATGTAGAAACAAATGGCTTATTCTAAGGTATTGTAAGTACAGCGATTCTTACACTAGCTCCTACTAAATGTTACACAATGGACCTTTAAGTCTTTATTATGCTGAAGCAGTGATTCTACACTGACTTAACTTAAAGAGAGAAGCTTAGCTACTGTAGGCTCTAAGGTAGTCCAAACCACATTTTTAAATATCCAAGTGATACTGTATCTGACAATCAACAATACCAAAAGCAGCACTGGAAGTGTTGAGTACAAGGAGCTTGTCAGAATCTGTATAGAATCTCATAGAAAAATAATTTATGACCCTAACATGAGAGAGGAAAACCAGACAGCAAAATGCCCAACAGATGGTTAGAGAGTAGATATTTATTCAATTGGCTGCACCCAGGTTTTCACAGATATTTCTTGGGAAAGGCAGATTAGCGACAGTGCCTGGAGTTGCTGATAACAGATGCATTTAGGATGTTTTTTTCCACCAGAGGTTTAATTGCAGCAATTTCCCAGCACTTGGGGATATATCTAAAATACCTGAGCAGAAGAAGTTTATAGTTTTTAACATCACCTCTGCTAAGAATCTAAACACATGCTCAAAGAAGGATAAAGGAGAGGGAACTACGGAGACTTATGCTGTCTTCCTGCATTATACACTTATTATGAGACGGTGGCAGGAAAGTGCATCATATGACTTGTTTTAACTAAACCAGTGTTTGTGTGTAGGAAGTACAAATATTTAAATATTATTTTTATATAGCCAGCTTCACTTTCAATATTGAACCTGGTGTTGAAAAGTTTAGAAGAGAATGGTTTAATAATCCTATAGTATCAAACAGTACAGTATCAAAAGTGTATGTGCATTGCATATTTTCAGTGAATCACCTCATTGTTTGATACTGTGCATAACTAAAAAACAACAGAAATTATTAAGTCTGAAGTTTGCACTGGATTGTCTTGCCAATAAACCTGCTGCCAGCAGAGTTCAATGAATTATCCACATGACAGCTTAAGGTACCTTTCTTCCAGAACGTTATTTGGTGTAGAAAACAACAGGTGTTCTGTTGTCTCCCCTATCAATTTTTATAGTGTAAAGGAAACTGAAGGTTTGCTGGACCCCTTCCCTAAACAATGATTGTTCAGAAGCATTTGGAGACATACACACACCTACACCTCCAATCTGCACAGAGACAAGGCTTGCCCCTTCTCTTAGTACTGAGAGATGGACAAATCATTGTTTCGCGAATTGTGTGCAGTGCAGCCTAGTTGCTAGCAGCTAGTTCGTTTGTTGTCATTAGCCTGCTTACAAATATTTCATCAACATCATGGCTGTGTGAGAACTGGAATCTAGCTTACTTGTTTTTAAGGCAACGTCCACAGGCTGGAAAATAAAATCCGGGAAAATGAAAAGTTGATCAATAGTGTTACAACCCTGAAGATGTCTAGGCGTAAGGGAAGCAACATACAGCCAATGTAATCATGCAAGCAAAGCCATTTATAATTCAGTGCACCAAAAGCAGTGTACATTACATAATACACAGTCTTTTTTTGATAGTTAAGTACAACAAAACAAAGAGGAGACCAGTGAGGCAAGACCTAACGGGAAGGGAGGCGGTTGGTGCCAAACCATAAACTGAACACAAGAAAACACACCTCCTAACACTTATAGCAATAACCACTCTGACTTACTGCAGCTAAAATAGCTGAAAGTAACCAAACATAAACCTACCTGACTGCTCTAATCTGATCTGACAGAACCAAAAACAACTTGCAGCAAAACCACCACGTAAAACTAGTGTTACTAGACAGATTGTTTAGGCTATGTGACGTGTAACAATGAGTATCAGAAAATGCAACAATAGCTAAGCTGTCCTGGCCTGAATGCCATAAACTACTGCCTCTTATCAGTTCACATTACTCTCTTTTACACAAGGACACACAAGCTAACATTACCACTAGCATTAGAAGTTGACATTTCTCAGAGAGACACCAAAGCGGACTGTTCAGATTAAATCACAGCCGCTCTGGCATTTTCACGACGTGGCTTTTATATTCTGCATGTGACAGATCGGCAGGGATTGGATTGGCAGCTGACATCGATGACCAACAGGGGCAGGACCAGGCCAAGCACAGAGAAGACTGGAGAGCAAACTTTGGTAGGATGTCCAGGGACGTGGCTAGGAGGGGAATCCCTTCAGAGGACTGGATGACTTGTTGATAAGCTCTGATTGACAAGGGAACATACTGCACCACAGTAAAACATTACAGCATGAATATATAACACTCTGCACCCCAGAGACCATAACAATAGCTTTTTATTGGTCGCTTTAGCCCAGGCCAAGCATATCTCGCATAAGCAGGCATCCTCCTCTTGGCTATCACAGGCTGTGATCTGGGACTCTGCTGCCACGTTTCTGTGGTTAGTGTCGACAAGTGCTGGAGCCGGTGTCTGTCCTGATGCCCGATTGGGGAGCCCAGTGGCTGTGGAGGATGGTTTATCTGATGTGAGTGAGGCTGACTTGGTGGTGTTAAGCATCAGCACTGCTGTGGGAAACGTGGCCAGGTCCTGTCATCCCATCAGCGCCTGTCCTGGCCCAGCCAGGTGCCGAGTGGGCTTGAATGAGAGCCAGACCCAAGACCACACTTCTTACCTCCACACCATATAGGACCAACCTTCAGACACAGCCATCTTGGTCTGAAGTAGCTCGTGGTGGCAGGAACTACTCAGGCTCTGCGACATCACAACCTCACCTGGAGCTGTCAACCTACTATGCAGTTCTGCAGACAGCGGCCCATCCATCAGATACTGCTGTGGTCCCACTTTTACTGGACCCGGATGCCACATCCTCTGATACTGCAGCCCTCCCTCCACCACCTGCAGATGCTGATCATAAATGTTGCCAGCCCAGCACAGGAAAATGGAGCAAACGACCCCTTCTGGTGGTCAAGTCCTCCTCCTCCTCTCACCAAAGGTTGCTGAAAGAGGTTCAGGAGAAGATCTGGAGGTCTCACCCGTCCGGAGAAAGCAGAGAAGACGAACACTGCTCCCCTGCTCTAGCAGGCCCCAGCTAATTCTATTCATCCCCAGCCAGTGAATACACACTATGGATGCTAAGCGTGCTCTGTTTCGTCCTGACAGAGCCCAGCTTATGCCCCCTTTGCATCCCCCCCCCCCAACACTGATTGTTTGTGATTCCATAACCAGGAATGTCCGCTTCTTCAATGCAGTCTACCACTGTCTCCCCAGAGCCATAGCCACTGACATTCTAAAGCTTACTGCCATTACTCCCGTCCTCCATTAAAACAGTAATAGTCTACGTGGGAGCAAATGACAGCCATTTAACTGTCCAAGTTGACCAAATCGGATTTTAACTATCTTTTTAATTTCCTAGTGTTGTGGAAAGTCTGTTTTTATCTTTGGTCCCATTCCCACAGTTCATCACATTCCTGGTCGTTTCAGCAGACTCCTTAGCCTCCATGACTGGCTTTACTGTGCTTGGAGGGCTTACGATGTGGGTTTTATTGATAATTTTAATCTGTTTTGGTACCGATTGTCTCTTTTGAAGAGAGACGGACTTCACCCAAACAAACTGGGCTCATGAATGATAGTCGCTAACATGCACCACTTTTCAGTCAGTCATTTCTTTGAACAGCGGTTTTTGCCCTCACATTCAAATACTACACAGTATCAAGTCACTCTCAGCTCAGAATAAAACCTACATTTCCTTTTGTTTAACATGTGTCCATGAACACTAAACAACTGACAGTTAGGATTTAGTGCCATCTAGTGGTAAAATTGCAGTTTAAAAACGTTTTAATACCACTCGCATCACCCTCCCCTTCCAAGCGTGTCGGAGAAACTACGGTGGCTGCGAAACCTGTGAAAAACGTGAACGGCCCTATCTAGAGCCAGTGTTTGTTTTGTCCATTCTGGGCAACTGTAGAAACAGGGCGGTATAACATGGTGACCTCCGTGGAAGGGGACCCGCTGCCTGTGTAGATAAAAATGTCATTTTCTAAAAGGTAATAAAAAAAAAAAAATCTTATTTTAAGGTGATTATACACTAATTAAAACATACTTATACATATGATTCCATTTCTGCCAATAGCTCCTCTAAATGTTACAAATTGGACCTTTAAATTGTAAAAATCCATATGAAGTTTTAGACACGTAGGGTCAATTAATAATTAGCTCTATCACCCATGATGTGATTGGTCACACTAATGGAACATAATTCATTTTAATACTGTAGATATATGTTAATATATCTGAGTGAGCAGGATCATGGTGCAGCTGCAGAATATTGCTTGAAAGTGAATTTTTAAATTAGGCTGCTTATAGTCTGAACATGCTTTTAAAGTATTTCAGTGACTGTGTTTAAATTCAGCACATTTGTTGAAGTAGCTGAAATGAAGCCACTGAATGATCCAAATACATGTCTAATGTATTTTAACATTGACACCTTTTCAAATGCAAATCACCAAACACATTATTACTCTGTGTCTTTGATCGATATATTTTTTTAAATCTTCAACTATATTTTTCATATTCATTGGCTGGCCCTTGTGTTTGGTACTCGTCAGATTAAAGCTGAGCATATGTAGGCTACAGCCTAAGATTCTACCACTTCATCATCCATTAAGGAAATGTAAGTCTGGTAAATGATGGATTTCTCGACCGTTAATGAACACTGAATAAAACTTGATTAACTTATTGACACTTTTCCCCGCTTTGACCCAGACTCTTTTTTAAGGATAGCTAATGTCAATGTCAAATTTATTTATATAAACACACATTTAAAACAACCATGGTTGACCAAAGTGCTGAACAGGATAAAATACCAAATCAACAAGTATAAAAATTAACAACAAATACATAAAAAGAAACAAACAATAAACATAATAAAAAAACAGCAGCACAATAGAAAATTAAATGAAGGCGCCAAACTCATAATAAAAAAATTTTGCTACTAACCTAGCAAACAACTGTTTTCACCAAATTTATCAGCAAAAGATAATGGCACTGCTTCAAATGTTTGCTATAAAAAATAGCAGCACATTTCTAAAGAACTTTATTAGAAAATTATGCTAACATCCATTTATTTGTTTTTTCTTTATTGGGCAAACTAGCCATGTTTTGCTTGCTCTCCACCAGATCACCTTCAAATATTACAACTATTATGGACCAATTTGCCAAGACAATTATGCAGCTATGAGTTGACATGACATTTTCCTTGGTTAAAAGATTAAAACTTACCTACTTATCCACAGGCTGGTGAAAATGATGAAAATGTTGGGCAGTTGAAGCAGTTGAATATATCATTTTTTCTAGGAGAGGGCTTGGATCTCCCTCCTCTTTGCCAAAAACGACATTACGATGTTTTCCTCATTACTTATATTTTTTTTGTTTTCTTTGTCATCAAAAACTAAACAAGTAGATTCAATCAACATTTCTCCAGCATCTCCCATACAACTGTCATGAATGGGGAAATTAGTTACCAAAACCGTTTTCTGTATCAGGCTGTAGACATGTTTATTTTAGCCGTGACTTTGGGCATGTTAACATGGGGGCTTATGGTGATTGCCTCGCTTTTGGATCCAGCCTCAAGTGGTCATTTGAGGAACCGCAGTTTTTGGCACTTCCACATTGGCTTCATTTTTAACCCCAGGAGGTTGCAGCTTGGTGAAGACATATAATTCCAAGGGAAAGAATGTGAGGTCTTCCGTAGCAAGTAAAATATTTTTATTCCAATTTGGCAAGGTAACATCTCCGTTGTTATTTACGTTTCATTAGTACATTACATCATCATGGTGTAGCTCCGTTCCTCGTGGGAGGATGTGAAAGAGGGAAAGTAGCTGGAATGAGCACAAAAACCCTTTTGGTGATTGGCTGGAATAGTCTTGTGTGGCTCGGTCTGAGCCACTTTGTTTGTTTCCCATTTACGGAACCAGGGCTGTGTATGATTACAGGATTTTTTTTAGTATACACAATGAACGGACAGCTAGTGTACCTTGAGGAGATATTTGCTGAATTTGACCATAAGTGTATAGGATTAGATTTGGTGACTGCACCTTTAACTAAAACATTAGTTGAAACTGAATGATGGCTCCTCCATTAAAGTAGTGTTACATTTTTCATGTATGTAATGTCAAACCTTTGCATTCAAAAGTGGTGAAATTCTGAAACTAAATATCTAAATCAATATGAAATGTAAGTCACTTTCTAAAAGCAGACTCAGCATCTGTTCATCCAGAATATAATATTTGATAATTACTGCATATTTTGCAGTTGTTATACTACTCAAATTAGAAACCAACGAGAAACATAACTGACTTATGGGTGCTGTAGCAGCCTTGTAAGGTACACTTGTTGCTGCACTGCCCAGCTTCTGCAATTCAAATGATCCACTAAAACATGATTTGGGAGGCAATTTAGGCTTAAATTGGATAAATTAAGGACAATATTGTTGTGAGAATTTGAATTAATATCTACCCCCATGTTGTAGACAATCTTGTCAGATTAAGCTGCCAGTTGCAAAAATAATAATGTAATGTTTAATAATGTAAATCTTCAAGCAAACATAAGTCTCTGTCTAGCTCCTAAACACATCATGGTGATTCAAACCTTTGTCGTATAATGATGGGTGTACCAAACACTTGCAATGACCTCAAAGCATCTCAGCAGAGGTGAGGCCATCTGGGCATACCTTTCCATGTAAAATATCTGGGGTTTAGAAGAGAATTTTAATTTTATCTATGTTTTCCACAGTCAAATCCCAGGAGAGTGTTTGTTGTAGAGAATAGTGATGTATGGTGGTCACCCTTTTTTTTTTTAATATCAGTTCTCACACAGCCTTGGTATTGAGATATTTTGGAGTATGAAACAGCTGCCAATAGACCTCTTCATCCCCTAGATTAGTTTGTGAAAAATCTTCCACTCCAACACCTGCAGTATTTTAATGTCAGAATGTTTCCACATTGTTGCCATTGGCGATTATATTCAAATGAATGGCAGCTTATTGTACTGTCAGTTCAGGAGTAGACATTAATCCCAGATTAATGTCTACTCCTTGTTTGAATATTCCTTGAAGCACTATTATTTCAACTTTTCTTTTTCATACCTCATATGCAATGATCTTCTCGCTGTTGGACCCAGTGGGAATTGGCTCCCAGTACACCTCGATCTCACAGGCTGACACAGCATGGGCCCATACTCTTGATGGCACCTCAGAGGGCTCTAAATGGGATAAATCATGAATTATGCATATTTGCAATTAAGAGTGAAAGCATATATCTTCTTAAATTAACAGGTGAACACACTCACCTTCTTCTGCAGAAAACACTCTGACGACACGGCTGAATGGCCCCTCTCCCATGCTGTTGTAGACTCCCACTTTCACTTCGAACTGGGACAGTGGTGCGATGCTGTCGTTTCTATAAATGTATCTTGATGCATCAGGTGATGCCAGCACTGTCTGGATCCAGGTGCTGCTGCCAAGTGGGCGGAAGGCCACAACATAGCCAAAGTCCTCTCCGCTGTGCTGTTCCTCTGGAACTGTCTTTGACAGGAACAGAAAAGTTATGCCTTTGACCCAAACAACTGTGAGCAGGAATTCAGGAATTTAATTTGGGAGTTGTAAAAAAAGTACAGTAGAAATAGTGTTTTATGTCTAACAAACTATTGAGCAAATACTGGATCTTTTTGGCCCTTTGAACCACATCCAAAAAATGTAAGTTGTCACCTACTTCTAGATTTACACATATTAAATTTGCACTAGCTCCGTATCTCCATTTTGATTTACACAACAGCAGGCAGCAAATCAGAAAAACTCTGCCTTTAATTAAAAGCTTTCCCATTGAAGCCAGGCCACTGCAGACACTGTAGCTCTAGTCCATTCTAGTCAAAAGATTCAAAGACGGCTCTGTCACAATGAATGCCCACTCAAAAATGCCCATGATCCTCTTACCTCCCATATGATGACAAGTTCTCCTCGAGCTCCTCCGCCACCACTTACATTAACTGGTGCAACCTTGGGAGCTAAACAGGCACAAAGGAAACTTAATCATCCCTCAGTCTGGACTGTAATATGTCTAAGGCAGGTGCAGAGGATTATGTTAAACCACACAGCTTTGTATGAGGTGATCACAGCCTTTCTGTAGAGGTTCTTATTTACACAAATTGGGTTAATCACACAGCAGAAGAATTCAGTTTTTGTTGACACTGGCATCATCATTCATGGAAGCCCGATGTGTGAGGCACAACTAGAAACTAGTTCCCTTGTGATTCAACCAGCGGGAATTACTCCGCTAAATACACACTTTTATGCCTTTGCTTCATGGCATGTGCAGATTTCTGTTGATGTAACTATAAATGAATTAATAATATTAAAATTAGTTAATAAAACATGGCAGAAGTTCCAGAGTGCTGACACATGCAAGCGTAGTATTGATACTCAAAAGTGTAATTCAATGAGCCAGAGGTGGGGGACTCGAGTCACATGACCTTACTGAGTCAGACTTGAGTTGCAAATTTAAAGACTTGCTTGACAAAAATTGATAAAAGACTCATCTTGACTTAGACTTGAGACAGATGACTCGGAAGGACTCTGCAGTTTTATGTTAAGCTGAATAGCCTATTTGCATTTTTCTAGATATTAAGCATGAACAGTTACTGTTTTGAAACATGATTGGCTGACTTTTAGTGTGGTGCGCACAACCCAGGCTTAAAGGACAGTGTCAAGAAGGAGAAAACAATGCAGACAGGATAGTGCTGAAAACATATTGAAAAGGATTCTCCCATACCTGTGCTTATTTTCTCTCGATGCTTATATTACCAGACATTCTGATTAGGACAAGACAGCTTAATAATTAACAGATTTTCATGATTCATTATTCTGCTCGCAGTCCCTCACTAGTTCAAAGTCAGTATAACTCAACAACTCTCTCTCTCTAATCACCTGTGTGACAAATGCAATCCTGCTAGATCAGGCAAATAAAATTGTACAGTTCAGTTATCTAAATAAATGGATGTAGGCAATTAATCTACACAGTCCACAGCAGTGTGATGGGTAATCATACTAATAGTTATCCACGGCTGGCAACCGTAGCAAAGCTCTTGCTTTGCATCCCTGCCTCATCAACCCAGAGCACATATTTTTTCTCATATGAACTCCAGACAATGGAAATGTTTTGTTTGGTTCAGGCGAGGGATGGCGCCTGGGTAGAGCGTGCACTGCCGTGCACAAGGAGGAGGACAACTCAGCCGTAGTGACTGTTTTTGCATTGATAGCAATACCAAGTCTCAAAATGACGGCAAACCACAAAACTAACTGTGATAGAAGCAGAGAAGGGTGATAGAAACGGAGGGCAGCCTGACGGTTGAGCAGGGCAGAAGTCCGTTGGCTGCAGCGAGGCTCTCTGCTCCGTTGATGACAGCGCTCTCAGCAGCCTGTCAGGACAGACGCTTCATGGTGTGCTGGTATTTATAACTGAACTATGAGCAGGACACACTTTTACTGTCTCTGACTGGTGTTGATATCGATCCTGAGCCTACATGTATTTGGACGTATCCACAAAGTCAACAAAACTACATTGTTAAATATTTTTGCCAAAGCTAATATAACAGTAGTACTGATAATTTTTAACAAATGTTTTAACTACTAATAGTGGTATAGGCATTAATAAAATCCTAACCACACCATACCCATCCCTAGTTGTAGAGACAAACTAACATATGTGTAGTTTTCTCATGACATGGCTTGCCATTGTACCTATTTCACTCGTTTTAAGTGCTTCTTGGTGGCTCATGGTGACTTGATTTGTGACTTGTTTGACCTGAGCAATGACTTGACTTGCTTGACATTTAGCAGTCACGCGACATGCTTGAGTCTAAACACATTGACTTGGGACTTGCTTGAGACTTGCACATGTGTGACTTATTCCCACTTCTGCGTTCCACTTATTTTGCATATGACTGAGTAATCAAAGTATTGGCATGAAAGTGGGCAACAGATTTGTGATGAGTAACATCACAGGGAGCACTGACGGAAACATTTAAATTACATTTTCCAAGTGGGATTGATTCATTTGTTAGGAAGAGAAAAAAAATAAATTGAGAGGATACCTGCTGCTTTGGTTCGAATCTGTTTTGATGGCGTGCTGGGTTCTCCAACACCAACACTGTTGATTGCCACCACCCTGAATTCATAATCCACCCAGGGGTTCAAATCTTTCAC
This sequence comes from Coreoperca whiteheadi, assembly GCA_011952105.1. Classification (NCBI taxonomy): domain Eukaryota; kingdom Metazoa; phylum Chordata; class Actinopteri; order Centrarchiformes; family Sinipercidae; genus Coreoperca; species Coreoperca whiteheadi. The sequence continues at coordinate 8,194,153 of CM022473.1, read as the reverse complement.
TGTTGCATGCATCATCTGTCCAGGCACAGAATCAGGAACTAGGATTAAAGAATTAAAGAATCTTTTTATGTTTTACTGAGGCATATTTCACATTTTGTCTTCAACAAATATAAAAACATTTCACAAACCAGTGAAGTAAATCAAAATGAAATGGTGACATTTTTTAATACTATTCCAATTACAGTACGTTCAGGGTGTAACCGCTCCACCAACTCTACACATTCTGCAATTTTTGTGGATATTGCCTGCTTCTCACATTGCAATTTTACACATAAATGCAGTTAATAAAAAAAATTAATAAGACATTTCAGAAACAGCTTCTCCATCAGAATCATTTTTCCATCAGAAAGCACTGACAAGTTGCTTTTTCAACTGAAATATGTCAGTACATATCATGGTCACAATTATTTAAAAAACTTTAAAAAAACTCAAAACTGAAATTCAAAGGGGCACTCCAACAATTTCACACATGAAGATCAGTTTACATGTAGCAAAGACTACTACGCTACCTTTGAGGAGTAACAGTTGCATAATGCCCTCTGTGGCTCTGAGGAGGACTTTGAGGGGAAGTCTGAGAAAATAATCCAATGTTTTTGGAACATGACCCATACTAAATACTTAAATACAGGATATCTCAGCATCTGCTGTTTTGATTTTGATTATTCTTTTTTTAGTCTGTCTCTTCTGAGTCTCCCAACCTAATGAAACTGCAATGCTAAATTGCTGGAGTACCCCTTTAATGGATCCTTGGGATCCAAATGTTTATTTATGTTATATGTTTGTGTAAAAAAATATCAGCCTATGCATTGTTATTGGATTTTCTTAAACTCTCAAATATCAGGATTGGCCTCAAAAATCTAGTAGCGGTTATTTGAACATCCTGCATATTAGGGTTCTGTTTCCTGTTGTTTCATCATTTCCATATGTCTACTTCAGAATGAGAAAAAAATAACCTGAGTGAACAATTTTAACAATAGGATCAGTTTTCCTTATAACTAATTTGTTTTGTCTATTGACAACTCACTAACGGCTTGCAAAGTACACAGTATATGTCATTCATAGGAAGATCTATGAAATACTTTCAGCTTTTCTCTGTTACAAGCAATGCACCTGTCTCCTAAATGACCATAGACTCACATATTACAGTGTAATTCCTCAGTATTGAATTGCATTAATTGAGAATAAGTGTTTGACGGTGGTGCATCTGTTACCTGTTCTCACAGTCTGCCACCCTATAGAGAAGGGAGTCCTGACCTGCACCATGTATGTGGTAACAGGACTACGGTTGTCAGGTCCAGAGCCCCAGGACAGTTGCACGGTGGTGTCTGTAATGTCAGTCATCACTAGGCCCTCTGGAGCACCAGGAGGCCCTGCAACACCCAGAAACAAAGACGGACACCCGTATCACCCTGACCACATAATAGCAGCCCAAAAAATGAAATCACTCAGACTCAGATCCCAAACCAGGTGTTAAGTCATTAAATTGGTTCTATTGGGAGTGCCATTCTAATCAATACAGTGAATAGTGTATTTCCCTAGGAATTCAGGTTCGACCATCTACTGTATTTTATATATAAGGCCAGTGAGTTATTCCTTGTGATATAGCATTATCACTACCCTGGTCATGAAAAAGTTACATGATATGATTTTTAAATTATGAAAAAACATCACAGTCAGGTGAATGAAGTTTTGTAAAGTGAAAGGAACATTTAGAAATGTGCCTTATTTTGCTCCTGGAGACAGGTGGGCCATGACCCAGAAAGAAAAAGCTCTCCTTAAGGAGCCTGGTTGCCCAAACTAGCCAACCAAAAGAAGAGAAATCAAATCATTTTTAACAATAGCATAAGAGACCATTAATGGCCAGGGATTTGGAGAAACAAGGCAGCATTTTCCATTGGGATCTCATTGAAATTAGCAAAAGCAACATGAGATCAAACAAACAGGCAGGGACTTGGATAACTGATGTGAGATTTCCTGCTAAGCCCACAAATCTGCGAAAGTAGCACTGAGCCCTCAGTGGGACTACCCGCTGCTAGAAGAAGATCACTGGGTATCAACAATACTTGGTTTCAGATTATGCATACAAAAACATACAATCCGTATGTAATAGCTGCACCATCTGGCTACAGACTCTTGATGCCATGCTTTGCCAATCTCCCAGACAATAGCATTATTTTACTACTTGGTGAGGCAGGCCTGGACTTTTCATCATGGGTGTGATTGACACAATAGTGTGACTGGCTGAGAACCTCATAATTCATCACCAAACCCCTCCAATTCATATTCCATGACCTTTTTGGAGCATACAGTGTATTATCTCAACCACTGGGCTGGGTCCCATGAGTAGGCTGTGAGCGCCCTCTAGTGGGCCGTGAAATGTTTCAAGCTGATGCTAGTGGGCTGTGTGCGTCATCAATTTGAGACGCTCAATTTGTTGACATGTAAGCTAACCAGTAGGCTGTGGTCTGGCGAATGTCAGTGTCCGATCCATACCGGCTGGGATTTTTTATTTTCTAAGATGGCGAAGGCATGACCTGTCCTACTCTGCTTCTGATTGGCTTACCCTAATATTCTTACCGTAACCCTAACCAATCTCACTTCTCTTGCCTAAACCCAACCACCCCAACCAGCCCAACCTACGAAGGCAAGAAGTACCAGCCAATCAGAGGCAGAGTATGGAGGATCTTGACTTCACCATCCTAGGAAAAATAACATTGCCGTACCAGATGCCCAATCCGCTCTGCCCAGGCGCCATATAGGTCCTGGCAGTCAACGGAGGTTTCCGTAAATGTGCATTTTCAGAATTATTCGTGATATGAGTGACTGATCATAAAAAAATCCGGCTCTCACTCAAGATAACAAAATAGTTTTTAATCACTGGAAATGTAATAGTTCGGTCCGTGTATCATTGGATAACCCTTACATCAGTTGTAAATCTGTTTTGCTTTTATTCTCTGTTCATTTAATACAGTTCATTCAATATATGAAAAATACATGATCCAGATGGTATGTCATTATGAAAGTTGTTGTAAAAGGTTTAGTTTTAGTGTTTTGAACAGGCAGATTTGCGGCAACCTTCTTTGACTGCCAGGACCTATGGATTATATATTAGATTATTAGAATAGAATAGATTAGCCAAAATCATTAGTATTAATATCATTATTATTTATGTTTTATATGGGCAGTTGGAAGTATGAATAGGTGGGCATTTAAGTAGAAAAGGTTGATACCCCCTGCTGTAAGTGTGTCCTTGTATGTGGAAATTGTCTTTGCATACAGAACCTCCCAATTCCAGCACTTGTCTTTGAACAACATAAGTCAAAATATTGTATCAGCCATTAAAATCCTAACATGTAACTTTAAATTGTAGCTGTAGATGTAAAGATCTCCAATCCCAAGATTCCCAGAAAAAATAGAGGATATCAGTGTTCTCAATCAGAGCGTTGGCCAATATGGATTTGTAATGGGAAACAATGGCTGTGAGTTTTTATTAGAAATTCTCAACATTTGAATGCGAGAAAAAATTAACCATACGATCAGTAGTGATCAATTTCAAATTTCTAGTGTATAAAAGAAACAGGCTGTGCCTTTCAGTCTTTCTGGTGGCGTTCCTAAAATGCATTGCATGCCCTGTTGCCCTATCAATCAAGTAGGGTATTATTTGTCTCTTTGCTAACAGAAAATAGAGAAAACTAGTGAGCAGTGCTGAGAAGATATACATGACACCAAACCATCTGACAAATAAAGTGTGAAAGCATTTTGGAATCAACACCATCGATTAAACAAATGTCACTAAAGTGAGGTGTTTGCTGCCTATAATCAGGTTTTTGCAAAAGAAAATGAGAATTAATGTATGTTACCGTCCACTACTGTTGTCCAAATATTAGGAGTTGGGGGCATCAAGATACACATTTGATACATTTCAGTCAGGTGCCATTAAAAAATGCAGAAGAATCAGCCACAACAAGATGACTGTATGATGAATGTAATTATAAGATTGTCAGTCAATACTTTTAAACATCAAAGAAATCCTCTACAGAATATATAGTTTTAAATTTTTGGAAAAATTACTTTAGTAAGCATTTTTATTCTTGCATGAAGTTGAAATCTGTTTAGATATCCCTTTTGGGGGGCTACTAACCGGTATCTCTTCAAGTTAAGTGTAATCATCATAGAGCCCATGGAAAACAGAATAATTCTGTAATTTCAAAATGTTCATAGTTGTCAACCTGAAAGTCTATTAAAGCTGTTTCGCAGTAAAATATGTGTGTCACAATCTAAAAAGGAACACATACCCCACACAAAAAAACAAGAAATTGAACACCTCCATAGAAAGTTCTACAAAATTACAAGCACTGTAAGAAAGGGAGAAGAGGCATACCTTTGACAATTAAGTCTGCTGCTGCTGAAACAGTGTCAACTTCAGTGTGTACCATACACACATACTTCCCAGAATGCTTTAGCTGAATGTTCCTCACCATCAGGTCACCTGCAAATCCCTAATGACAAAGATGCGTTTGTATAATATCTTGGAGAGGAAGAAAAAAAAAAAAAAAAGTAGCAAAGTCAAAGTCAAAAAAAGAAGTATGGAAAATCCTTGGAACACATTCAATTTCTTTCTCAGTCATATGCAGTAAATCCTGCATAACCACAGGGCTGCTAGAAAAAAAAATGACATGACAGTCTAGCAAAACAAAGTAATTCAGTTTTACATTGTAAGGAAGGCTTCACAAAAATGACTTTTTAAAAAACTTTTTCTTTGTATCAGTGTTTGTTGTGTTTATACTTTACCCTTACAACTCAGATGAATGGCTCTAGTAAAAGTTTTTAGAGTTACTTTTGTGGAAACTGTGCTACTGTTGAAAAGTCAGTGCTGTACTTCAGCGGGCCAGGTGTGCTCAACTAGAAGGAGCATACATTTTGTAATTACAAAAATGTAGACACCTTTTTTCAGGGAGAAATTGATAGATTTGCTCATCCAGTGCAATCACCTCAGGGTTGGAGAAATGTTTTACCTGTTTACAGGTTTTCCCCTCAGACCCAACACATAGTAACATCTGCCTGCATCTCTGAAGTAAGTGTAACAGTTTCCGACATATGGGCTTAAAGGCAAAACCCACCCTAGAATTCCCCTGGTACCTTTATGTTCTCATTCAATCAGTTTGATCTATGCTTAAAGGAATAGTTTGGCATTGTGAGAAAAACACTTATTCACTTCTTTGCTGAGAATTAGATGAAAAGAGTTATACCACTCTTTTGCAGTATTCATTTCGCTAATGAAATCTATGACGAAAAACGTTCGTCAGCTACCTTATTTCCATGAAATGTATGTTTTGTTTTCGTTGACGAGATGGGCATAAAATGTTAGTGGTGAACTATCGGAACATTAAAAAAATGCATGATATTTTCCTCCAATTGTACATCTAGTCTGTAAGTCAAAATGTAAACAATGCACCCCTCACATCGATTGACGTGCAGATTGATGTGACTTGTGCAGTTACCCACAAGTATCATGCATTGCACTTACTATCAAGTCCAACTGTTGTTTCTAAGATTACACATCAATTTATTTTGAAGATATTTGTGTATGATTTCTTAGCTCAAAGGCCAGGTAGGCACATTAATCGACTTATTGTTTCAGCACTACGTTTAAATTTACTGAATCCAAAGGTCACAACAGGAGAGCATTATCTGCCTCATTTATGCATATGTTTACATGCTTTCCAACTTGTATGTGTAGAACCAAGGTGCCAAAATAACTGATCCAGGCTAGAATGTGAAAATTTCCACTGAAGATATGGGGGCTGTGTCCTGCTCACTTTTAAAAATCCTGTTTTTTTCCCCCTCACTCATATTGTTTCAGTTTGATTTTCTTGATACATTTATATTTAGTCATTTAGCAGATGCTTTTATCCAAAGTGACTTACACATGAGGAAGACAATGGAAGCAATTAAAACAACACAAGGTAACAGAAAGCATAGGTACATCAAAAAACTATTCTGTTAAAGCCCAGCACAGTATACAAAGGTAAGGATAGGAAGTTTTTATTTTTTATTTTCATGAAAAGAGTTAGAAAGGAAGTAGTAGTTAATGATTGTCAGTTAGGTGTTGATGGAAGAGATGTGTTTTCAAGTGTTTTTTAAAGGTGGCTACAGTATCTGCTGGTCTTGTAGGAGCAGGCAAATCATTTCAGAGAAGGTGCACAAAAGTGATTTTTTTCCTAGTGTGATTTTAATGGTAATATTTGTAAGTACAACCTATACAACAGCCTGATCAAAATGTCATGTTTATAAAGAAATGCATACTGTCACCTTGATTGCAATTTCCTGGATTAGCCTATTTGAATTAGTTTATAAAGAGAAAACACGTTGACTAAAAGTTGACCAAAATGTTTTGAGTTGAGGTCCACCATGAAGGATAAAAATGACTAAAATGTGACTAAACCTAATAAGCATTTTCACCGTAAGACTAAGACTAGGTAGACTAGATAGGTTCTGCTCCCATGGCTGTATGTTATGAAGCTCGAGGCAGTTAGTCTTGCTAGGCATAAAGACTAGGGCCAATTCAAATGTGCTTTCCAGCACCTCTAAAGTTCACTAATTAAAGAAATAGTTAAGACATTTTTATCTGTCCATTAAATATGAAGTTACAGCCAACAGTAGCTGAGCTTACCATAAAGACTGGAAAGAGGGAAACAGCTAGCCTGCCTCTATCCAACCGCTAAAGCTCACTAATGAACACATTGTATCTCCTTTGTTTAATCTGTACAGAAACCAAAGTGTTAAAACGCAATTTTATGAGGGGTTATGTGCCAGACTATTTCTTGGTTGTTAGCTTTAACTTCCTGGAGTCGCCGCTGGTTGCCAGGTAAGTGTTTAGAGCCAAGAAACAGTACATAACCCCTACAACGCTAACTGGCTGCTAGCTTAGCATTATATTTAATGTACAGACATGAGAGTGGTATCGATCCTCTCATCTTTCCACTCTCCATCCTAAAGCAAATGAGAATATTTCCCACTTTATATCCTTGCTATATAAAGATATAGTGGAGTAACGGCGTCCTGAGCAGAGGATGACGTCACACCCCCCCCCTGCATGCGTTGCTATTGCAACTTGTGCATTGTTTATACAGCCGCACTGGCCCTGCATGCATGTTAGTGCGTGAGAGTCCCTCATGTGAAAATGTTCGTCTGAGAGGAGAGCTGTTTTTTTTGTCTTCCAATGTGGTGAATTAGGAATATATTTTGACCAAACCAGAGTTGGTGATTGTTGGAACAGTGAAAAGACTGACAAAGATGGTTTTGGTGACTTTTATTTTGTGTCTGTCAAGATCAAATGAAGTGTTTTAAGCGAAGGTAAAATGATTGTTTCTTTCAAATAAGTCTGGTGCGGCATAGTGCCCATTTGATTTGGTCTGAAATGCTGGTGCTCTAGTACAACATTTAGTGGCAGTGAATTTCGCTTAGAAATGAGGAAATGAGGAAAAATATGCAGGCGATATTGTGCTGTAATGTTAAAGGGACAGTTCACCCCAAATCCAGATATACATATTTTTCCCCTTACCTGTAGTGCTATTTATTCATCTACAATGTTTTGGTGTGGGTTGTTGAGGCTCTTTCCAGAAATCATGACCTGGTTGTTTTGAGCAGTTTCATGTAGGAAATATGAAAAATACAGGCATCTCTACAGTCGATATCTCCAAAACATGGCAACTCATTCAAAAACATTCTAGATGGATAAATAGGACTACAGGTAAGAGGTAAAATACGTATTTTTGATATTGGGGGTGAACTGTCCCTTTAAAGTTAAACTGTCATTGAATAGCTGGAGTGGGACTCCTGGTATTATAAAGCCTGTTAATATTAAATACATTATTTTTATTTTAATCCAGGTTTTGATGAAGAATAAGATGGCTGAGAAGCATTCAGGGAAATTCACTGCACTATGAAACATGATTTTCTTTATATGATTATCATAAACAAAGACATTATTATAAATCATAGACAAACTGGCAGAAAAGCACAGCTCTCGGGAGCTTCAACATCAACTCTATAGCTTTTAAAAAATTATGTAGGTCACCCACATTATACATACCCCTCCAATCATCTCAAAGTGCTCCTGCCTGTTGAAATCAATGGCTTTTCCGTTGAAAAACCACTTGAAGATTGGACTCAGGGACGAATCACTGGACACCTCACATGGCAACACAAGGCTCTGTCCCACGGTGGCGTCCAAACTCAAGGGTGGAACTATAATCTTGGTAGGCTCTACAGCATTATGGGAGGAAAAATCACAAGAATCAATTGTGACTGTATGTAGCACTGTATCTCTATAAAATCCAGCCAAATTAATAAGGTAATTAAGCTTAATTTGCCCAGAATAGTGAGACAGAGTCTGCTCTATCAGTGTAATTAAGTGACCTTAAATAACTTCACTTAGGAAGCGAATGCCTCCCATAACTCACTAATGAAAAATTAAACACATTGCAATCACAATGTCAACTAGAAAGTAAAAAAGAACTCTGGCTCTATAATCATCATTATTTAAAAACCCAAATCTGAAAATGCTATAGCAGCTCTTTTTAAATTAAATGTTGGTGACAAAATATTCCTCAAAGCAATAGACGGTTTGCCCCGCTCTGCTACAGGAACAATAACTCACAGCTGACAAAACCATGGATGACTTATCTGTCAAACAGGCAGGAACATAAAACGGCTATATATTTCATTATCAATTTCATGCTTGAGCTACTATTTTTTTCCCTTAACAAAAGTTTAAATCCTTAGCTTAAAAGGTACAGCAGTGAAAACCTGTGGAAAAGAAAGAAATACCTTTCACCACCAGCGTTCCTGTGCTGCTGGATGTTCCAAAATGGTTTCTGGCCACACATGTGTACTTGCCTTCATCAGATTTAGAGATGTTGGTGATACGTAGAGTCCTATCCTCCATAATAGTTTGTCTGAGGAGAGAGACAAAACTGAAACAGGCTATCATGAGTTCACATCTCTCATTTGGTTATAAAATCTGTTAACTGAATGAAAAGTGATGATATGAATCAAATATCTTCCCATGTATTTCATCTTGAATGAAGGCTTCAGAGTCTATTCCAAAAGTCTATTTACACGTATCAGAAGATAACAATTATCTTAGCTGAAGCAGAACAGATTTTCTGTAGGGTCAGCATAGCATTGACAGCACTGTAGCTTAAATGCACATATTAATTGGATACACAACAGGCCACCAGGGCCGAAAAGGACAGCGATAGGAAGAGGAGAGCAGCACTGGAGAGAGGCAATTTGAATGTGATCTTTACCTGCAGCCTTATCACTCTACAGCACATGGAGATAGTATCAATAGGCTATAAGTCATTTCTGAAAAGTAATAACATGGGGACATGCATATAGAAGCATCTTAGTTGAAAAAACGGCATTCTGGTCTCATGAGAGAAATAAAGTGGGAGTCTGATGAGAGTGTTTTAAAGAAAAGTGACTAAAACAACAATTACACACAGGAATATTGACCCCATTGTTGTCTAGGTGAAACAACCTGTGAACTACATTTCCCTCGGTTATAGGATTAAGCCAGTGGAATTAAATTAGATTCCAAATCTAAAAGTGTAATTGATCTATCTATATATCTATATCTATATATACGCCCAGTGCTCTTATTAGCACTGGCAACATTGTTGCTCTTACTCTCCACATCTTTTGTAGCTTCTCTTTCAGCCCTTAGTATTTTTTGAGCTTCTTGTGTTCCTTCTTCTTGATGTTGCTGTCGCTTGGGATTGCAACATCTATCACCACTGCCTTCTTCTGCTGTTTGTCGATCAACACGATGTCTGGTTGGTTAGCCATCGCCAGTTTGTCAGTCCCCTCTTAAAATATTTTTTTGTTTCTTTTACTTTTTGGTTGTTCAGTTCTGTCCTTTTTTTTAAAGGAGAATATTAAATATATATAAAAAAAAACTTTTTACAGGTATTCCTTTCAGGCCGACAACCTTCACCAATAACTCAGATCTTCTCTCATATGGACTATGGCAGCAGGACAATAAGACACTGTTCACAGAAACCTTAGTAACCATCACCTGTAGACCATCACCTGCAGCTGAACCTCGACAAAACGGAACTGCTTGTGATCCCGGCCAACCCAAAGATTCACCACAACCTCTCCATTCAACTAGGCTTATCAACCATTACACAGCCCAGCACGGCCAGAAATCTGGGGGTAGTAATGGTTGATCAGCTAAACTTCACAAATCATGTCGCCAGCACCACCTGGTCCTGTAGCTTCATCCTCTACAACATCAGCCGGACTCCATGCTTGCACAACCAAACCTCTGCAGATGATCCAGAACGCGCCGGCAAGAGTGGTCTTCAATGAACCGAAGAGAGCGCACGTATCTCCCCTCTTCATCAGGTTACACCCGCTCCCTGTTGTCGCCCGCATCAAGTTCAAAGCGATGCTCTTGGCCTACAAGACCACCACTGGTTCTGCACCATCATATCTTCACTTGCTAATACAGACCTATGTTCCTGTCAGATCCCTGCGCTCTGCAAACGAACAACTTCCGGTGGTACCTTGCCAAAAAGTAAAAAAAATCACTCTTGCGCACCTTCTCTGGATCCGTTCCACACTGGTGGAATGATCTGCCTGCTCCTACAAGACCAGCAGATTCTGTAGCCACCTTTAAAAAACACCTGAAAACACATCTCTTCCATCAATAACTAACTGACAATCACTAACTTCTACTTCCTTCCTATCTCTTTTCGTGAAAATAAAAAAAATAAAAACTTCCTATCCTTTCCTTTGTATACTGTGCTGGGCATTAAGAGAATAGTTTTTTGATGCACTTATGCTTTCTGTTACCTTGTGTTGTTTTAATTGCTTCCATTGTCTTCCTCATGTGTAAGTCACTTTGGATAAAAGTGTCCGCCAAATGACTAAATGTAAATGTACTAAGAAAATCAAACTGAAACAATATGAGTGAAGGGTAAAAAACAGGATTTTAAAAAGTGAGCAGGACATGCCCCCCATATCCTCACTGGAAATGTTCACATTCTAGGCTGGAACAGTTATTTTGGCAGCTTGGTTCTACATATACAAGTTGGAAAGCATGTAAACATATGCATAAATGAGGCAGATAATGCTCTCCTGTTGTGACCTTTGGATTCAGTAAATCAAACGGAAATGTTATGGGCAGCCAGCTCAAAAATCAAACAATTTCACTTTGGCTCCCAAGAATAAATATGTATTCACTCAGCCGAGCTCAGACCCAGAGAGCATGTCTGACACAGGCTGCTTTGCGCTGATTTATTGACAAAAATATCAAATGCTGAGTGATGGAGGCGCACTGAGAACATGACCTCAGCGGCAAAACAAAAAGAAATGTAAAGAACTATCTGCTTTGTAGACAAACTCGATTCCATGCTGTGAATTTCTAGTTTATTTTCCAAATGTGCTGCCTGGGTAATGCCTGTGTAATATTTTGCTGCTTTGCAGATGACCAACCCATGGAAAACATGATAACTAATCAATCTCATTGGTCACATGTTGAGGCAAGTCCAGTGAGTTACGGAAAGGCTATAGAAATATTTATTTACGTATTGAAAAGAAAATGAGAAAGGAAAAAACAGCAAGGGAGCACCTATACACTTTACACTTCATCTGACACATTACCAGGATGGAAATGAGAACTACAAAATCTTAGCATATGACACAGTGTTAAATAAATATATTAAACAACACTCTGGTAAGATTATCATTTCTCTTTTCTGCAATCCTTTTAGCATCTAGAGTTTGCTCCTTTTCTATCCTTTGATAGAAAAGTTGATACGCAAACCACTGTTATTTAATATTTGACATTTCCCCAGACATTCATTTGAAAATCAGGCACGGGTTACATCAGATAGTGGTTTTCCAAAGAGAATGGACAGCTCTTAGATAATACAGGAGAATTTTAATCAAGTGAGATAATTATAACTAACTGAGTAAAATCCCTTTTTATTATCCAAAGCAATATAATGTCACTATTATTACATGTTTCTGATTATTCACTCATGTCTTATCATTGAAATGAATGAGAATCAACGGTATTAACCAAAACAATTATTGTAAAGTGTGCTTAAATCTCCTGCCAGCAAATTCAAGTTAGCTGCTACATCAATGAATTCCTACCAAATCTTTAAGATTCATCAAAAACATTTACACTAATGATAGAAATTCAGTGAAGTAACATTACCCTGGATGCAGGGTGAAATTCTCAATGATAAAGAAAAAAGTATGAACTGGTTGATGAAAATTACTTTGGCAATACTGTCATGGGTCACTGTCTTAGTTTAATTTTCATTTTTTACTAAGTTTTTGTTCTGTCTTATTTTGAAATGACTGATCCCTGTCTCTGATCTCTGATATCTTTACCTCCTGCCCTCTTCTTTCCCTCCACTGAGAAGGTGTTCTCTGCCCTTAATGTGTTCCACCTGTGTCTCATTGTCTCCCCTATATAGTCTGTGTCTTTGTGCCAGATTGCCTCTACCCTAGTTTGAGCTTTCCAGCTTTCTTTCTGTGTTTTCCTTGTTTTGGGATAGTTCGTGTTTACCGACTTCTGCTAGTTTGACCATCTTTTTTGAAAAAAATTCTTCAAAAGATTTTTTTGGGGGGGTGGGTCTGCTTTGTGAGTCATTTCTACTGTGATCCTAATGAATACTACAATTTGGGATTGTGATTAAAAGAAATATGTCCCCACTACCACTGATCATATGTTCCAACAAACACAATATAAAATGTTTGCAGGTGTAAAGCCAGAGAGATGTACTGGGGAGATGGGTCTTTGGGGGATGGTATGAGGTGTATTACACCCCACCAGTTAAGCTCCCAACAGGTGAAAAGACATGGCTAGCGGCTGCGGCGGCGGCAGAGTGGTTGCCTGCCAATCGGAAGGTCAGCAGTTCGATCCCCCAGCCATGCGTCGAAGTATCCTTGATACTTTAATAAAAGTGGACAACTTCCCTAAGAATAAAATAGCTGTTTGGCTCTGCTCTTGACTAGGACTAAATGTTCACAGCTGTCTGAAGCAAACCCCTTAAGAATTAAGACTGAAGACTTTCACACGTTCACATTTCACACAACGTCAGTGGTTCTGCTGTGAGTTACCATTTACATCCAAGTCATAAATGGTAAATGGCTTGTATTGCCAATACTTGTATAGCGCCTTTCTAGTCTTCCGACTACTCAAAGCGCTTTCACACTACATATCACGTTCACCCCAATTCATACACTGATAGATAATTTCCCATCAGCACAAAGGAGCTAATCATTCACACACACATGGAAGGCACAGCCCTCGGGAGCAATTTGGGGTTCAGTATCTTGCTCAAGGACACTTCAACACATGGGCTGGGGGAAGCCGGGATCGAAACCCCCGAACTCCCACAAAGCCACAGCCGCCCACTCATAACTGTCTATTAATACACAAGCTAACATCTCATGCTGAACATATGCATTCTAGAAATCATATTATATTCATTTGCTAATGAACATTATGAGACCTGATTGTAGGCTATTTTAATGTCATAATGTCAGAATGCCTGCTTTTTTTGAAGCATCTTCTTAGAATGGTAATAGTGGACAAAATGTTTCAGACTAGACAGACAGACTGAAGACTACTTGGTTTCCCTTGCCCTCTTTATTTCAGTATCCTCTAACGGAGGTAGTTGTAAGTTACCAAAGTTGCTGCCTAAACAGAACAAGGAAGCAAGGATCTCAAAGAAAATTGATGCTATTAAGTCAATTATTTGGCTTACGACTGGGAAGGCTTTCTAATGGTGTTTTACAGAAAAAACATGCTTTCAGTTGCGTGTCTTATATTTGGGCCTGTTGAACGATGGCAGAAAGCGGGAAGCACCAAGATACTGTCATCTTTTCCCTTAAGATATTACCTAAATGCTCCAACATTATGTCATTAGGCTAAAATAATGATGTCAAAAGTGGGAGCTGTAGAGTTTCAGTTTGGACATCCCTAAAGAGTGCTGCAAATAGATTAATGCAAGAAAGGGATTTTCACAAATAGCCCTTTTCCACCGAGGCGGAGCTGGTGCTAGTTCGGAGCCAGAGCCTAGTTTCAAATCAGTTATTTCTGTTTCCACAGCCGAAGCACCAGCTCAGAGCCAGGACAAGTGGTTCTTAAGTAGCACCAACTCATTGCTGGGCTAGAAGTAAGCACCGCTTACTGCAGCGGCTGGGGGCGGGGTTATTGTGACCGACAAGACGAACAGTTATCACTTCTGCTTCTTACACCAACGCTTAATACATTTTTATTTAACTGCAATGTGATCGTTTATCAGCAGCATTGATGCTAGGAGGCTAGCAACATGCTGAGCCTAAGGTTGACATGTTATTGTTAAAAATAAATGTTGTGTACGCACCGTTAATCTAGCTCGTAATCTCCGTCTGTTCAAACTACGGCGAACATAAATAGCAACGCATTATTGACGGTGTTGACGGTGTTTGTGTTTGGCGCTGCCGCACTAGCGTTACCGGGGAAGATGTGACGTATACAGTCACGTGAGTCCTGGCTCTGTGCTGGCTCCATAGCCAGTGGAAACACAAGCCGGTTCTTAGAAGGCTCGTCATTTGAACCAACTCCAAACTGGCTCTAGCACTGGCTCTAAACCAGCATCTGGTTCATTTTGGTGGAAAAGTGGTATGATTGTTGACAACGGCTAAACTGTTGTGAAGTTTTCTGGAAACTGTTTGAGTCTCTTTATTTTGTGGACCTTTCTGGCAGTTACTCAGCCCAGACCCTGTTTTTCTGAACCCACATGAACATTTACCTCTTCTACTCTTTTGCCGAACATTTACAGTTTTTCTCCATTGGTTTGGCTCATTTCTTGAAACAGAAATTACATTCTCAAAATTGTAAGATAATTTGGCAAAACAGTCTTCAGCGCAACACTATAGTTTACTTGCAAAAGCTAATATCTCTCCTAAAACTGTTCACTCATGCTCCAGAACTAAATTCCTTTCCCATATAAATAGTCAGTGCCACCAAAATGGCAAAGATCCTTCTCAATTGCTTTGGATCATTTCTTGAAACAGACCGGACGTTCTCAACACTTTTGGCGCTTTTGCCAAAATAACGTGGATGGTTCGGCACAACACCATGGATCACCTGCAAAAGCTCATACCTCTCCCAAAACAGTTCACTCGTGTGTCAAAACTAAATTTCCTTCTCCTTTAAACAGTCAGTGCCCCCAAAATGCTTCGTCCCTTTGGCATTGTGTAAGCACTGCAAGTCAAAATGTTTAGATGTTTTGTAACTATGGCAGGACCAGTGAAATATCCCTCATGTCCACCTCATGTCTTAGCCCAGTCCTTCATTGAAAATGGTTACTGTACTTTTTTTTTTCTCTAGCTAACAGAATACAATTGTGTATAAAACTGAAAAAAATAAATAGGATTTTAGGGTGAGAGTAGCCTCCAAGGTTCGACATCACACATTGCACTCATACTGCCAAGGAAATTGTAACCATTATCATTCACACACATAAAGTAACTTCCATACATCAGAGTCAAAAGAAAATGTTCCAAGGGATTCACATATGGTATTCATGGTATTATGTTCTTGACTCATTTTGACAATTGAGCAGACTATTGTGCATGTGATGACTTATACAATGAAATGACGCTGACACGTTTTGGAGCGAACGACCATTAGACTGAGAATCAAACAATCAGTTTAGCTCAACAAGATCTATTCACTTGGAAATTGTGCTAAATGTCAGCTACCTGTACTTAATCCCTTGCAAAGAGGTACTGAGACATTGAGACGTGTACTTAGACATTTGCAATTTGATGAAATGAATGAGAAATGCTATTCTGTTGTGAGCAATTGCCAAGTGATTTGGAGATTCGTCCTTTTTGTTTTGAGAATGTAATTTCTGTTTCAAGAAATGAGCTAAACCAATGGAGAAAAACTGTAATGAAAGCAGCTCTCATACTGTGCTTGAATTCTGTTGGTTCTTACTGTGTGTACGTGTCTCTGCTAAAGTTGCAGGAACAAACTGTTTCTTTTAGCTAGTAGATGTTGCTTCAGACCTTAAATCATGACATGGTGTGGCCTGTCATGTAGCGTGAGGTAGAGTTTTACTGAAGGATGTAGTCCTTGTTTTTCTTTGTGGTTTTCACACAGAGAGCATCCCTACAGGATCTCTGATCTACATCCAGCACTTTGTGTGCCTTGAAGAGCTGTGAAACTTTGGGACACTGGATGCTTTTAAGTTTCAAACAGCTAAATCATATTGCACTCTTTATCTTCTGTCTTAAAGAAGTGATAGAGTAGGGGTCATGGCCTCATTCTTTTCATTCAGTAAAAAGGCATCAGACAACACTACTATATGTCAACAAAAAACAAATATTTATTTAGTTCTATCTGAAGAAAAATGTGCATCTAAAAAGTCCAGTTTAGCAGAGGTATAAACAATGAGTCCAAGAAATGAAAATGTCCACATATCAGAAAATCCTTTAACAGATGCCATCAGTAGCATTAGCAGCAGTGCATACGATACTCTACCTCTTGCTGTCCTTCAGGAGTTCGCCCCCTCTCCACCAGGAGATTGTGGCCCTGGGGGAAGCGTGGGGGCGACATTCTAAGACCACCTCACCCCCCCTCTGGATCACTGTGGACTTTTTCACGGGCCGCCGGGTGAAGTCAGGTGGGGAAACTGAGGAATAGACCCATGTTAAGGCTGTTTGTGTCTTTTTGTCGTGGGGCAACAGCTGTACATCAGCAAAAATGTCAAGTACATCACCAGCAATTACAGAAATTATATTTCACCAGCAGACTGGCTTATTGAATGGAAGTATTATGGAAATGAAAGAACGAGGCCATGGCACAGGGAGGAGCCAGTTCAGCATTTTTTTATTATTTTTTTACTTTCAGAAAGCACTTTCATTCCACTGACAATTTCAATGAAATGAAATTCATTGTAAATGATACAGGGCAAACAAACTGCTTACCTATAACCTTGAGCTCAGCGCTGGCATACACAGCTCCATGTTCATTCTCTGCTACACACTGATACATCCCAGAGTCCAACAGACTAATCCTGGATATGGTCAGTCTTCCAGCCTCGACATGGGCCCTCCCCTGCAATTCAGGCAAGCTGATTAATTTTTAATAACATCTTTCACTGATTTATTTAAAATTATTTGCGAGATGAATGCAAGCTTTTGGATTATCCTTTGCCTTATTGGTTTTCAGTTTAGCATTAGCTAAGCCTGAGTAAGATACGTTACTGAATAGCTTCTAAACCTTTGCACTATTGTTTGAGAGAATATGTGCAGAAACGAGTGTATTTATTCAGAAATATCAAATCTCACTGTTACTTTTGGGGTTTTACCTCTGCTTTCAGCGGCTGACCGTTCTTCAACCATTTGTATGTAGGCCTAGGTTTACCGATGGCTTTACATTCCCACTGCAGATTAGCATCAATGGCCATATGAGCATCTTTCAGTGTCTGGACCCAGTGCAGATGTTCAACATCTGTGAAAACCAATGAATATGAATATTTATTGACAAAAATATCAACATTTCATTGCAGATATATTTAGTTTTACCAATATCTGAAATTATGTTTTTCTATACCACTTTTTTGTGGAAATATGCATTTGTGGACGTAGAAAATGTATTGACATAACTGTTCACTTTTATCAGTTGTTTCCCAAAAAGGCGGCATGAACAGTGTAGAGAAGCTTTTTTACAATTTGGGACGTGGGTGTTTTCTCTTAATGTGACGTAAATATCTGTCTCATTTTGACTGCTGGAGAGGTTTTGCAGACTTGTTTTAATTAGGCAGTAGCTCAACGCAGTCAGTGCCTGGGTGCATGTGCTTTGTGCAGTAGGTGCAGTTCATGGGTTCGAGATCACAAAGTTCAGAGCAGAAATGAACATGTATTATGGTGCAAATTCCAAAAAGTAACAAGATCTTTTATTCTATTTATTTTGCTGCAGTTACAACTCCACAGCAGAAAACCTTTCTGTTACTCATTAAATGTAGACTAATCTATCAGCCTCCCTGCATTATTAAAGCAACAGGGGTCAATAAATTAAAAGACAAAATAAAATATAACAAATAGAAAATAAAGGCCTTCTGAGGTGAAGAGGCTGAGAGAGAGACAAGAGTAAGGCAGAAGGGAGGAGGGTGAACATGATGTTGATACTGATGTCTCACTCCAACACTGAGGTAAATGTAAATATCTTAGCAATAACAAACAGTTGCAGCCTACAGGGATTTCACACGTCACTGATCGTCAAGTTCACATTTAATGAATACAAAACTGCTAAATGCAGTTTTCTAGGTGTTTTTGTTGTGTCTTTCCCACCATGACCTAATTTTTCAATACAACATTATTTACTATTTTCATTTATTACCCTTTAGAAAGTTCCCATGCACAACCTGAATGCACAATCAACCACAAGTAACTCATTCTGCTCTCTGCATGATCTGACCTTTAAGGGATAGACTAGACATTAAGGAGTAAGTGCACTTTACCAGTGACAAACAGAGAGTGCTTTAGATGACAAACAAACTGCCCTTATATGCTGGTTGGCCAAAAGTTCACCGGACAGTACAGACATTTTTTTTGTAACAAAAAGTACCAACTCTGTGGGCTCTAGATTTTCAAGAAACAGAAATTGATTACCTGGGGCACACATGGAAACAGGTTGGGCTTATAAAGAATGAACTGTTATACATTATCAGTGTGTTAAGGGCTGCTAACAATCAAGGGCAATCACACTGGCTCCTCTTATTTCCTTTACCAGCATTGCTCTCTCCACCACGACGTCATAAATGAACATGATGTCGTAAAAATCTAAGAATAATGAAACTTTGGTACACTTTTTTTTTATAAATTATATATATACATGGGTGAATAACTAGTGCATTATCTATTGGTATAGTTTTCAGTCAAGCTAGAATAAGCTTTAGCAATTCTGTTACTTTTCCATATTTATTTTTTACATGCTTGTAAAATATTGTAAAACAATAAAACAATAAAACCACCACATTTACCATGATACCCAAATTAACCTTGCATTAAACTTGTTGACTTCAGTGACTGGATGTGGTTGAAGTTCCTTCAGCTAAACACAAAAAAGACTGAAATAACTGTCTTTGGCGCAAAAGAAGAAAGGCTGAGAATTACTGCTCATCTCAACTTCTTGGGTCTTATTTCTCTTGATGAGAAAATGTCTTGATCTAGTCATATAGGCAATATTATATGTAAAATGGGCAATGAAACAAATGCTTGTAAATGAGTCATTTACTAGTCATAGATTTAAGAATGTTCTGACTGACACAGGGCTTTATAGCTTATGACAAGGATAGAGTGGGGAAGTGTATTGTTGCAGTGCGTATGCTGCAGTACTGCTGATTAAATTACATACTAGTACTGTACCTTGTTTTATTTTATTGTATTAACTGTTATATATATATATCCACATGTATGTAATATTACTTACTATGACTTATTACTTTGACTTCTCTTATTAACATAACCACGTGAAATTAATGTACACATTTTTTTTTCTATGGACCCCAGGAAGAGTAGCTGTTGCACTGCTCACAGCTAATGGGGATCCAAATATGTATAAACAAAAAAATCAATCTTGGTGTAATCATGGCCTTGATAGCCACATCAAATCAATAATCAAGTCTGCATACTATCATAATAAGATTTGAAAGATTTGTGTCCATGCAGGACTTGTCTAAGCTTTTATCTCCAGCAGGTTAGACTATTGTAATGGTCTTTTCAGCGCATTCAGAAAGCTGCTGCTGAGTCCTGTCAAAGACAAAGAAAACGGAACACATCACACCAATTATCAGGTGTCTGCACTGGCTTCCAGCATGTCATAAAATAGAGTTTGAATCACTGTTGCTTGTCTATAAATCTCTCAATCGTTTAGGACGTAAATACATCTCTAACTGTCTTCTACCAAATGAACCCTCTCTGCCTCTTAGGTAAGCGGTCTGTTAACAGAGCCCAAATTAAACATGCAGAAGCAGCGTTTAGTTACTTTGCACCAGAGCACTGGAACAAACTTCCAGAAGATATAGGACTTGGCCCGACTTTGACCTTTAAATCCAAATTCTTCCCTGTTCTCCACTGCCTTTGACTGAACCACCAGCCGTAATTATTTTCCACCTTAAGTTTAATTTTCAGTTTTTATATTTCTAATTTCTTCTAAAGGGTTTCTATCTTTTGAATTTGTGTTTTAATGTTTTTAGGGCGTATTTTGAATGCATTATGTAAAAGCACCTAAACTTGCCTTGCCTTAAGGTTTAGTACTACTGATGCCCTAGAATCAAAACAGCAGGTACGCAAGTTCTATACAAAACCAAAAATATAACCTAACTTAATTGACTGATATCTATCTTTTCCAGTTCCTTATCAACAAATACAGTAGACAGAAACATTGGAGACTCACACATCCTTCTGGCTAGAGAAGACAGTTGTGAATATTCACTGATGTAGACGATGCTTTCCTACGACATACAAAGGACTAATTTCAAAGCTTGCAGTTTGACAGCCGGTTCCTTTTGATTCTATAAAGGTGGTAGACTTATCCTGACATATGAGTAATCTCATTTTCTACTTCAAGCCACTGGTTAAAAGAAATATTCAGTGTGCCGTGGGAGATCTCTAATATAGTGATTACGAAAAAGCACAGATAATGAGCACAAATTAAATCCAGATTATCCTGGAATTATGAGGCTATTTCCTACTGAGACAATAACTCAATCACTTTAAATAGAACAAATAATAAAGCACTTTAGGTAATTTTCCAAAAAATGCAAATAAGAAAAAATGATACAGTAAGATGGATATTGAATAGTAATGATTAAGGAGAAAAAGGTTAGTAGTCAGCTCCATGAAACAGGAAGCAAAAGTAAACAGTTCTTACTGTGGAATATAAGTTGCCCTCTGGCAACATTTCGTCCTCTGCTGTTTTCCGCTACACACTCATACACACCGGCATCCTCCGGGCGAAAATATGGAATTTCCAGAACCCCACTGGAGTGGTTGATTTTAATCTTGCCAGGGAGTGTATTCCCATCAGCTCGTCTCCATGAGATGGAAGGCACAGGGCTGCAGAGGTCACACACAAAAGGTCACGTTGGCAACATTCTCCTGCTCACACGCACCAGAAGGACTGCTGCCATGTTTGTCGGCCTGTTTGTTGTAACACAGGATGTCTGGCCACTTCAGATATCTGACAATGCAATGTGAGGCGTAGAGCTGCACTGTGCTAATGTTTCGGACACTTACTTTCCTAAGGCAAAGCATTCCAGCTTCACTGATGATCCTTTAGAGACGTGAAGGGTGTCAGGAAACTGAACCTCAATTTTTGGCTCGTATTCACCCATCACTACTGCATGCAAGATAAAAGCAAATCAAATCAGTCAAAACACAAAACATGGACATAGTTCATATTGGATGTAAGAGCCGTGGCGCGGATGACACAGGGAGAGAGCGAGTGTGCGTGTTGACAGCGTTTGTCTTAGCGGATGGATGAGCATGGATTACATATCTTCCTCAGCTCAAATCTGAAGTGCTACACATAAATGGTCCTGATATGGTTTAGTATGTGTGGCAGGCTCCTTGCTGTGCGTGTGCCTGTGTGCATTATTGTCAGCAGACACTACATTTCTGGTTATGTAAATATGTGCCTTCATGCAGATAGAGAGGGGTTTTCTCGCATACATAACCCCGTGTAGTTCAGTGGCTCTGGGATGGTGCAAAAACTTTGCTCGTAAGCAAAAGCAAAAACAGTGTCAAGCTCAAGACAAAGCGATTTATCTCCCAGGCTCCCCTTCCCTCCCTCCGACAGCGTGTCAGTTCAATGCGCAAGATAACCGGGGGGCACTAGCAGAGGGGAACTGTGAGGATGCTTACCGTCCCTCCGCACCACCACAGGGGTTGGAGAGCTGAACACAGTGGCGTTGGTCATCATGTTTCTCATCACACATGTGTAGTTCCCAGCATCTGAGGCTTCAACTTTGGCTATGTAGAAGTTGCCAGTCCTTTGAGAGATAAAACGGCGGGCGTCCTGCTGCAAGAAGCTCCGCTGTCCGTTGAAGACCCATGAATATTTGATCTCTAGGGAAAAAGAATAGGCAATAAAAAAACAAATACAGTGGCATTCCCAAAATGACAAGGGGCCTCATTTACGACCGCTGCGTCGGTCATAAAACAGCAACTGAAAGAGGTGTATGCAACTTCCCATGCAAAAGTTTGGCTCTATAAAAACAAACTTGATGGAAGAATGCCCACGCCTGTACGGAAAATATGACCCACGCATACGATTGTAGCAATTAAATGTGACTTCATCCGTCACACATTACTTAACATTCAAAGCAACAGTTTACCAGCAGCAACCGGATGACCCAGGTACAGAATTTGTATTCCCTCGGTTGAAAAGAGAGTAAACCAAATGCATTCAATTTGTGTTTAAACATTTATTTACACAAACAAATGAGGCATTTCTATTGTCTATAGTTGCTGCGTGTTCAGTTGGGTCAGTGGCGCTGCAGGTGAGCATGAGGGCTCCATCCCCTGGTGTCTCCACTGCACCTCATTCGTCTCAAACATACAGCGGCCGCGTCCTCACAGATGCAGTCCTTGTTTTATGTGACATGAGCTGTACACTGAAAGATTTACTTAAAAAAATTGAACTGACACTGAAAGAGCCATTATCTCATTAACAGTTCTGCTCAACGCTATATGAAACTATACACTCTTATACTCGTATATTCAAAAAAGCCATCAGTATACTCGTATATTCAAAAAAGGCATCAGTTTAAACATAATTTGTCCTACTGTTGACTGTTTGTATAATAAGTTGTTTTCAACGTTTACTTCAGGGAATATCAATCAAACTAGTGTTTTTTTTATTCATTTTAAGAATGGCTTTTATCTGTTTTTCCAAAAGAACTCCATTAAATATAAGCAAGAGGTATATTTCAATTTATTTTGATACAGTGGTATCAATTTCAAACCCTTTCTCTCGTTTCATCCTATTGCCATCAAGAGTCGCAATTTGTCATTTCTTTAGTTATACAACATTATGTGGATAGGGTTGGAGAGAGTTGATCAAATTTTTTTGATTTGATTGGATCACTCGAAGTGGGTGTGGTTTAGTGAATTTCAACATGGCCCTGTAAAGCGATAAGAGCTGTAAGACTGCTGGCCTCTAACCAAACCTCCCTTACAGAAATTAATAAACCATGCTCATTTGGAAATTTGAAAAATGTTTTTGCCAGCTGACATCCAAACACACACATCAGCTCCATGATATCCGTCTGCTAGCTACTACGACCCACAAGCTAATGGTCAAGCACGGCTTTACAGTATTTTATGTGCAGGGTTAGCTGGTTCCCCCAAATCACATTTGATTTGATACATTCATGCATTCACTCCTGAGGTCAGGATGAGTCATCAAAGAAATATTTTGCAGGAAAATAAGGCAGGGTTTTCCTGTGTAGAAGTAAGATCCGGATCAAAGTTTGCAGCAATGCAATGCAACGTCCTCTGGCAATACATTTGTAGTAGATAACTTTGTAATATGATCAAGGCAATTCTGCTGTCTACCTCTCGATTGTCACAACAGAGAATAAAATGACAATGTCACCGCGATAACGTCCTGCATTCCTGGATCATATTTCATTGTTTCACTGACACCTGAAACACCATGGCCCCACCAAATCTTTAACACACGGCTGTTTTCGCTCTGAATTCCCAGTTTGAAATGATCGGTTCTGATATTTTAATGTGATTTGTTAATGATAACAAGAATGTAGACTAACTCCTGCCTTATCTTTTGAATATGAACCACGGCTGGCATCACAGTAAAATCAAGCAAACATGGAATTCACAACTGGGGTCCGTTCTTCGTACGTCGCTTTTTACATCCGAGATCAAATGACACATGCTAACCATGATCCGGCTAATTGGGTTCCTCGAACCCACCTGTTGTTTATGATTAGTATCGCGGGATTGAGTTATCTGAGACAACTGCGCGTTCATGCGTTGGTTTAAAAGGGGATATGTATCGATAGTAGAAACAATGATCAGCAACGCTGTTATTGGCTGTTCAGCATGGCTAAAGAATGCGCCCAGTTTTTCTTCCCAAGCAGAACAAGAGCTTTTAATGGAAGGTTATGCCAAATTTTAAAATTTAATTATAACGCCAGGGAACACCTCAAAGTCTGCAAAAGCCAGGGGAGAAGGCTGCCAAAAAGTCGCAGACAAATTAAATGCGTAAGTGGTGTCCATGTTAGATGTTTCTATCACTTTCTACAGAATGTATTTTTGCGTTTTAATAATTTCATATTTACTTTGTTCTTTTATGTCAGAGCCACCACGGGACCCACTAGAACATGGGAACAAGTAAAAGTGAAGTACAAGAATATTCTACAAAATGGTAGCCTTTACTTCTTATACTGTCCTTATTTTAAAAAGCCACTTTTTTCCTATTTTTAAAAGCAACTTTAAAATGATTTGTTGCTGCATTAAATGAAGTATAATCCAAATTGCTGGTACAGTCATTTCAGACATTTGTGAAAGTGAAAGCTTCTAAACTTTTAGTTAATATAAAATATGTTGCCATGAGTTATTGATCACATAATTTTTTTACAGTGTAGTTCATTGTAATGCCATCATTTCTTCCCCTCTTTTGTGCAGTTTTAGATGATAACACCAACACTTTTACCTGTTCCCAAGCAAATAACATCCTCACGAGAAAAAACATATCTCTCAACAATTACGCTATCGCGCTGCGCTAAAGGATCCTGTCTACCCTGCAATACGCGATTCATTCGAAAAGCGCTGCGAATTATTCTTGAACCTTCCGCAACAGGTTGCTGTCAAGACATGGCTGCCACAGACTTACCTACTTCCTCCACTAATAAAGCCGCAATCTAATCCTGTTTACATGAAATAAGCCTGCTTCCGAGCAGTCCAAACAATCCGAGATCGTGCCAAATCGTCAACAATCAAATCCAGCTAACTGAGTTAGCAACGTACGAAGAAAGGACCCCTGGTCTTACCATGCAAGGCTACACATGTGCTTATTAGTTCCTAATTTTCTTACTTTATCATAGTCTGTATTATTTTTAGGTGATATCCAACTCTTGTCACACAGATTAACTAGGAAGATTCATGTCAAAATGAAGACTGGAAAGAAATTATACGAATGTCAATGAACAAGTGTAAAACACATACACAGCAAGAGAGAGGGGGGAGGGGAGATATCTGCAGGGACTGCAGCGTGAACATGGCTATTAGTGCAGCCTTCCACTATCAGACACATGACATACTGCAGTCAGCCCTTTTGACTGGGCAGACGGTAAAAAGTCCCACTCACTTCCTTGAGGGAAAACAGCGAATTAAAATCATTACAGGGAAAGTCAGGGCAGAAACTGACAGACCTTTCATGATTAGAGACTATCAGAGACTGGGTCTGTTTAAGAGCTGCAGTCTCACAGCAGCAGAGGACTTGCAGGCACATAATATCATGTCCTCTGACAGACTTTAACTCTCAGCTTGGCTCCTTTTAGACCACTTACCTATTGATTGTTCAAAGAAGCTTCAGATGATTTCACTTTTATTAAGGTGCATCACCACACTTCTTGAGTTGTGCATCAACAAGCATTAAAGAAGCTTTGACATAATTTGAACCTTGTGGCAATAAAAAAAAACACGATTTTGCACCGTTTTCCAATTTTAAAACACCTCAAGCTAGCATTATCGTGTAGTGCAAATCCCATCAAATGTGTGACTATGCTCTTTTTAAGAGGAAAAATAAAGATATGTAGGCTTTTAAAGGGGGAGGGAGGGATGGCTGGAGGGCAAATTGCTCAAGTGTGGAATCCCACGTTGCCCCAGGATTCAGCTGGCAACAGAGAGCGGAGAAAGGCTGGTACGCTGGCGTGAAATTGTACTGTTGGGCACGGAATGGCTGCAGGAGTGCGGACCACTTTGAGGGTCTGCTAATCAGCAGCACACAGACACATGAGCCGACTCACAGCTGTGCCATGGGATAAACGCTCGCCCGGCCACAGCAGCCACCAGCAGCCTTTATTACCCACAGATAACCGGCCCACATCAAGAAACAAATTGACAGTTGGGGAAGTGGAGCACTGGAGACTTTATAGATGACTGCATGGTCACAGATCATATGGGCGAGAAAAGTGAGCTCAGGGTCAAGAAAGTGAGGCTATGAACTATAGATGTGAAGACATGGGTCTGGGCAGGTAGAGCGGTGGCTGATCATAAAAAGTTCCCTGTCTGACACACAAAGAGAAGTGAGTGGAAAACAGTGTGTCAGAGTTCGAAAGGAAGAGCAGCAAAAAGCGAAGGTGGTAAGGTATAAAAACAAAAGAGACACAGCAGTGTTACAGGGAGATAATGAGCAGCAGAGTGAGGAACAATAAAGATTGCTGAGGCAAGCAGGAGTGTGAGACTACAGCAGACAATGCAGAAGAGTTAGGACAGACCGCAGTACCTCCATAATGGGGTGGTGGGCCGCAGAGCAGAACCACGGCTTGACCCTCTCTCACCGACACCGTATTCCTTGACTTCCTGCTGAAGTTCTGCAGGACTGTCGAATATAAAATAAAAAATTGACAACTTTTCAGGGTTTGACAGCTTTAATAACTTTACCTTAAGGTGACATTCAGGGAAGGGCATTTCATTCTGCACAATATTTCCCTGTCTGTTCACATTGCTTACAAGTCAAACTCAAGAGTCCCCTGTTAATATCACAGCAAATGTTGTGATTTAAGCAAGTGATCGTCACCAATCGAGCTTCACAGATTACTTTCACCTTTAATTAAATGCTGCTGTGCTGTGTGAGAGAATAAACAGTGGGAGGACATATCAAGCCCAAAGTCTTAGAAATACCAATCATGTCCCAGGAGGGATCAAGCAAATATCAGCGGTGGTCAAATCAGAATTCGACTGATTAAAAATCCCCCAAATCAAAACATACAGTCATCATTCTTCTCATGTATTCCAAAGTTGCTACAGACTAGTATGAACAGGTAACACAATCATTTCAGAAATGGCAAATGATATTCAATCAGGGAAAAACATTTTAAAAACTCTCCCTGCATCTGAAAATTTACAGTGCGGATAACCATGGACATTTTGTCAGGCTACTTTTTGGAATCTTTTTTAAGTTAGCACTTAAAGTACCCCTCCACTAAGTATTGTGTTTTTCTTATGTTAAACGCCTGGATTCCAACAGCGCAGCTCGCATCTGCAAACCAGTTTTATTCTGTCTTCTAAGAGCCTTCAGAAGCAGAGCGGTTTGTCTACCCAGCGTTGCTGACTTGAAGATTTTGGTCATTTTTCTTGAAGTTTGGGCTTCTACCGTGGGTAAGTAGGCTATGTAGTGAAATGGTTACTTTTTTTTTTGTCTGTTTTAGTTGTGCTATATTTTGTCATGTTTCAAAGACACAGTAAACTAGAATTACTCTCCCGTGGTTGTATGCCTCCGCCAACAGTCAAGTTGAAGTTTACATCCATGTCTGTCCAGACTCATATAAAATATGGAGTAAATACTTGAAAGGTATAAAATGTGTTTTTTGGCTAAAGGGAAGTTATCACTGTTGAGGATACATACGTTTGATTCCAGTAAACAGTGTTGTCCCAGACTCCAGTCAACATGTGTGAAATCTGGACTCGACCAATTAATTCTTGAATTATGGCCCAAAACTATTTTGAGGTCACAATGACCTTTTGACATTTGAGTCAAAAGTGTCACCTATTCAGTGTCCAGGCAACTGTGAAATATGTCTCTATGTGATTTCTGAGAGGTTTATATGGGTGTGACGTCACCAAATGAAGTGACCAAAATCTTATGGTCATATTATTATTGACAATATTATTAGCTGTCAACCTGTTCTGAGCAGGCGGGTGGCAGTCTGCACAAGACACACTCATTGTTGGCACAAAGATGCCAGTGTGCTGCTGGATTTGCATTGCCACACCCTCTGCCATACCTCTCCTCCCACTGGGATACACGGCGTGTCACCATAACACCAAACTGACGCAGTCGAGGAAATAACCTCAGTGTGGTTTGCAGGTGCAACCCTGCATCTCTGCAATAACTGCAAACTAGACTATAAGTCGAAAATCCAGCTAGCAGCAAAATTAGGTTACATTTTTTTAGCTGATAAAAAGAAAATCAATAATCAATTAATCATTTAGCTAATTTGTTTAGCAAACATTTTCAAAATTCTCTGGGTCCATTGTATTGCGTTATACTGAATATCGTTGGGTTTTAGATTGTTGGTATGACAAAATAAGATATTTGAGGTCTGAGAACTTGATAAACATTTTTCACTATTTTCTGACATTTCATAGACTCATTAAATCAAATGATTAACCAACTGACAATGAAAATAATCATTAATTTGTACAATACAAAAAAAATTCAGCGTAAGACTCGACTCACATGCAAACTGGACCTTTGCCTCCCTGCTGACAACGGTCCCAAATGTGTTGGTGGCGATGCACTGATACACTCCTCCATGATTGATGACATGAGGATTATTGATCAACAGGTTGCCCTCTACAAGGCTGTAGTTTGGATCTGACTCTGTGTTTATTTCTCTCCCATCAAATCGCCACCTGTAGATAAATTACAAAATAAAAATAATCATCTTCATCAAATACAGCACTTATTCTTTTATGTGAGGGGTCACGTCACAACTACGCTCAGTTTCCAAGTCTGCTAATACTATGGGGGAAACTTAATTTTCATGTTTCCGTTGAGTATTTGAAAAAACACAAAAGGACACATAAAAGCTCAACAGAGCACTTTGTACAACACATTCATTGATGCTAAATACTGTAGTCAAACCTTATAGATAGTCAAAGGGCAGGCAAAACACTTACCTATAATGCGGAGGAGGGTTTCCTTTAGCTTTGCAATTAATAAACACCTGTTTATCATCAGTGCGCAGTGGGAAAATACTGTCACTAGGCTCCTGGGTGAAGACAGGACCATGCCGTGTATTCTCTGTGTTGAAAAAACACGTTAGCTGTACAATGGTGCTGAGCAGGTGACACAGAATAAATGCAAAAATAAATCACTCAGCACTCACAAAACTGTATATAATCTCTACACCCATATAATTAGCTGCCAACGTGGCTCTTTGAGTGGATTCTGCATTTAATAAACACTCTTGTGCACATGTCACAAGGCAGATAAAGCACTGCCATGAGAGAGCAATTAACTAAAGATAACCCTGTGGCATATTTGCTAGCTGGCATATTCTATGCAGCTTTCAACACAGGAGTTTTAAAATTTTTTGCTGTTGGGATTCAGGTAGGGTAGGTTTGGTTGTTAGCAAAATCTTAAAGATATTTATTTTAATTACAGGGCACCACCCTGGGATCCGGGACCATTAACCAAACCTGAAAAACATACTCACTATCAGGTGGTTGTCCACTTAGAAATACTGATATTTAAAGTACTATCTTACATTAATAGGGTGGACAGTGAAGGATGAATCCAAGCACTGACCATCACCAGCTGTTCTGGCAACACATACACATCACAACAGGCAATTGGTCTGTAAAAGTACAATATAATTTATTTAACTTTAGCACTGATTAATAATCAACACTACTACTCAGAACACAATAGACAGGCAACAATCAACAAGCATGTACAGTGTGTGTGTTTGTGGGACAATAGAGAGGGGAAGCGTTTTTTATAACTTCAGCAAATTCCCTATTACATAATAGTAAACTATTAAATAAAAGTAGAATAGGAGCCAGATCCTTCAGCTATCAAGCTCCTCTCCTGTGTAATTAGATCCCAGTTTGGGTTCGGGAGGCAGACACCATCTCCACATCTAAAAGTAGGCTTAAGTCTTTCCTCTTTGATAAAGCTTATAGTTAGGTCTGGCTCAGGTGAGTCCTGAACCATCCCTTAGTTACGCTGCTATAGACCTAGACTGCTGGGAGACTTCCCATGGTGCACCTCTCTCCTCCTCTCCCTCTCCACACATAAGCATTCTTATCCCATTAATGCATGTCACTAAGTGGACATATTCTCTCTCCCATAGACTTATGCTCTCTCCTCTCTCCTTCTGTCAATTTCAGCAGGTATTTCTGCCTCTGGAGCTGCAGAGTCTGGATCTATGATTGTGAGCCACCTACTGCCCCTCTGCTTGACAACAACAATTATTATAATTAGTATTTTTACTATTATCACTATTGTTTCAATCCCTATCATTTCTATTATTATTATTTTAGAATTCTATGTGTAATTTGCATTGTGCTCCCTCTCTCTCTAGGTCTGGTTTTGCTTGAGGTTTCTGCCTCTTACAGGAAGATTTTTCTCACCACTGTAGCCAAGTGCTTGCTCATGGTGGGATTTCTTGGGTATCTGTGTATAATGGTATAAAGAGTATGGTCTCGAGTACGGATCGGCACTGACCACGGATGAATAAAGAGAACTGGATATAGCATCAGAGGCGGTGCATTTCATTTAACCTCGCCTCACTCGGCGGGCTCAAGCCGGCTAACTTCTGGTTTAGGTCTCCGCTAACACAAGCAAGGTATGTGTGATTTAACATGAGACTGTTCTAGACCTTCCAAATGTTATCAGACTGAATGGATGTAATTCGGATAGTGAAACAAGTCATTTTGCACGGGTTGTGACACCCCAAAAAATTATCCACCGTTTTACAGCCAATTCTTTCACAATGTAAGTTTTTTCTCAAATTGGTTTCAAAGCCCAGTTCACTTCCTGGGGGCTTGGCACTGACAGTCGTCACTCACAGAGGCAAAATGGCAGGCAGTCCTGCAAATCTCAATCAAAGAGGTAAGAACCAAAATGTCCTCAAGATGGTGTGGAACATAGCTAGGCTAGGCTACTATATGGGTTGCTTGAGATGCAGGGAGGTAAAGGTGTATGTGAGGCACGTGTGTGTGTGTGTGTGTGTGTTTGTGTGGGTTGGTAAAAGGAGAGATAGAGAAGAAGGCGATACGAATCGCGGCGGTCCATTATTTCCCACACTAATCCAAAGCAAAATTCACAACGGTGAAGCTTGGATGAAATAACACACAGTTAAAAACGCGATGTGGAATATAATAATCTCTTTCAGAATCCAAAATGTATGCAACAAACAGAAAACAGTCTGTTGCTCGTCTAGAAGTTTAAAGTTAACTTGCTTTTGTCCCCTGTAACAATGGAGTTGCAGTGGAAAGATGGTGAGCGACTGTTGCGCTCTGCCTTTTTAAAGGATGATGACATCATGACCAGAGTGCCGGAATTTCCTGCACTCCTGTGGCGGCTTGTTCAGTAGGAATCCAGAATTTGGATTCAAATGGAATTCGCACACATGTGACAATTAACAGGCCTGAGGGGGTTTGGCGCTATTACTCCTAGTCCAGGCTTTTTGTTACACATACAGATTCTGTCTATGTTCTCCACACGTGGCGGTGAGGACCAGCACTGCCCTCATTCAAAGTCAGGATGTTTACGTCCACAGTAAGTAATTTAGTAATTGTATAAGTGTACTGTTGATGCCCCGAATAAGGTAATGGCCTGGTAAAGCACACATGTAAATTAGAGTTAACATGTTTTTTTATGATTATGGTCAAGTTGCTGTTAAAATGGCAGTGCAGTTACAGGAAATGGGAGAAAAAGTCATTAGTGTTGCACGTCAAGCTTTCCATTCTCACATAACACTATCAGTTTACAATGATAACAGTAGCATATTTAACATTCACAATTTTCAGTATTTTAAAAATGATTTCAGACAGAGGTAGTCGAAAGCTGGCATCTCACATCTAGCTGGGGACCGCCAATTTTGCAGACTGAGATGGCAGATTTTATCATCTGTAGCTAGCTAATTAAGCTAACGTTTTTTGTTTTTTTTACTGAAACTTGTAATTAATGTAGTAAGTTAATGATATGTCCCCTCCTTGGTCTTGGAATTAATTCTGGGTTTGGTTACTATTGTAGTTAGTACGCTAATTAGCCAGTCATGCTAATGATTGCAGCTTATGTTAGAGCAGATAACCACACTGTTTATCTATATTACATTTTTGCTCTTGTGTTTTTGGTTTGGAGAGATTAATCAAAAGTCCCAACCCTCCAAACTCCATACAGAAGATCGCCCTGTGTATAATGCTCCCATATCCACACAACCGCTTTATTATGTCAAGTATATTGCCTTACTCTGGTTATAATCTAATTATTAGAGACTCAACCAAGCTGTTGTCTATGTGTTGTTTGGGCATGTGTGTCTGCATAGTCGAGCTTGTTGTTCTGGTTAGCTCCAGCCAAACGATCAATACACACAAGTAATTAAGCTACGCTGCACTAATTACTCCAGTGAAATCTAACATTTCTTCAATAGATACTGGAACACTGGCGTCCACCTGCACTTTCCTCTGACACTGTGTCATACGCCGAGCTGCACGCTTGTGTTGCTCTTGAAATGTTTTTCGTTTCTGTGCTCTTGAGAGGATGAGATACTTTTTTTACTTAATTTAATTTTTTTTTTTACACATCTCTAACCTTGACTAGGACAAAGAGTGCTCCCTCCCACATCATCATCATCATCATCATCATCCTAATCAGAGTGGGAGTCTTTGCCTCAGGTAAGGGCCTTGTTTCTCCAGCCTCTGAGGGAGGTGCTTCAGTTTTACCCTGATTTGCGATGTCCTTTAAATTAAACAAATTAATGAATCTTTAATAGCCGGGAAATTTCACCTTGGAAATGGTGAATGGTGGTTTGTGTGTATCCTTGAGAACAGGCCTGCCCTGTAAACACACCAACTGGACTGACCATTAGCACACAGGAAGGAACACACACACACACACAAATTACACCCCACTCCATATGCTGTATACATTTATATGTATTTGTTTGATGATTTGTAAATGGTTGGTTTAAGTATACAATATATTCCTCACTCGGTTATCTAGGCTGCATAGGTTACTGTTTCCAGACATAAAGTGAGATCTCTTAGAGAGATTTTAACTCCTGAGCAGTAGCTCATACAGTTATCGGGAAGTGAAGGCTAATGTTACTCTGCTTTTCTCTCAGTGGAGAGCAGCACCTCAGCACGCTGTGGATCTATGTTGCTGAGAACGAAGTACAGAATAGATAGTGTTAGTGTTAAGAAAAGAGATAGTGTGGATTTTTATTGTACTTGCCACATTTCTTGTAAGTGGCAGCAGTTGGACATAAAGCAAGAAAATTGCATAATAAAACAGGGTGGCATAAAAAGACCAAAGAGAGTGAATTCTCTCCTATACGTCTGTCTCTCTTCAAATGTAAATCTAGCAGTGAGTCACATTTATCAGAGGTGATCAGAAAAGAAAATGTCAACTCAGGTTACAGTTGAGATCACAATTTCAATATGGTACCTTTACCTCGTGACAACTTGCTCCTGTTAAATAACAGAGACTACACCACTAAATACAAATGTCCGACACGTATGTTCTTATTTTCCCTGCAATGCTCCGCTAAGCTCTTTAAAAATATTTACATTTTTTTACAAACTGGTAGTAGATTTTGTTTGCCCAGATAAAAAAGCTACTAAAAAGATGATCCCTCCTGAGATCATTCCCTTTCATATGAAATGATAGCCTAAACATACATGAGAAGGCAAACCCGTCCTGCTAGAGATATCAGTTGTGTCATGAAAGGCGACTTGACATGGCATCTCACCAGCCAGGCAGTCTTTGAGTGACAGAAGAATTAACAGTTCCCATGGCAACAACATCTTCATTTTCCAAGGTCAAAGATTCTCCTTCTTTTCATCCAGTTGCCAGAGAGTGGAGAATATTTCCTGGCCAAATGCTCCTCAGTTTGACTCTGGAAGAGAAAGAGATGGAAATGAGAAGATGCATACTACATCAAGCCTTCTGGATTAAAAAAAAGAAAAAACAGGCTGGAACTTGTGGAAAATCGGTGAACCATTAATAATTCATTCAAGCAAATAAGCAGAGCCAAGATCCCATGCCCAAGGGCCAGCTAGCAGCTGATACTAGGGAGCTGATATTTAGTGTATACATACTGCTGCTACACAATCTCCCAGAAACAAGTCAAGCAAAAAAAAAGAAGATGCTCGCAGCAGCAGCAGCAACAGATGAGCAGAGCATCCTGCCAAAGGTAATGCTAAGGTTTCTAAAACTATTGGTTGAACATATTTACTCTAGCAAAATGTGTGTTGCTAATGAATGCAGACAGACTGAATTGAAGCAGAAAAAAATAATTCTTCTGTGGGCAAATCATTCAAACCACTTCAAAGCATGCAGACAGGCAGTACATCTTCCATGGATCATGATGCCAGGAACTGTTGCCATTGATTTAGAACAAAAAAAAAATGAAGCTTTTATAAGTTGGCCAACCACGTCAAATAACATTACAAGTAACATCATACAGTTTATTCTGTTTTGACACACGTGTGCATTTGGACAATACTTCTAAGCCCATTCTTGAAAGCTTCTATAATCACTATTTTTATATTATCAATGGATCAAATTAACGTTTGTATTAAAGGAGTCACTCATAGCGATGAACCCAAAGAGAATTATCTCCTCACTATGCAGGTCCCCTCATCTATATGGAGAGTGAATAGTGGACTTACATTCATTAGGTGGCCAAAAACATGACTTCAAATGAATGCTACTGTTGCTCGTTGTCTGCTGGTTGTGTAAATAAACAACTAGATAGTCATTTCAACTTAAAAGGTAACAATATGTCAGTTTTTCATTTACAGCAGTTTTCGCTACCGCCAAGAGGCCAAAAATTTCAGTTGATGCAGGTTTAAGACTGTTTAACAATACAGCCTGTCATTTTTGTGGCATGCTATTAGCTCATATGTTGTAACTGTATGTGTATTCACCCCAAACCAGCCAGTACAGGATGTTGTGGTACTGTACATGACTTTCTTTGGTTTGGTACACCCTGTGAACCAAATGATGAGTATTGCGTTTACCCAATTAACCCAATATACTCCAAATAGTTCTACATCTTAGCACATGCAGAACATCAATTCTAAAGTGGGAAGGTTTTGGTAATGGGGCAGCCTGTTAGCCACACCAGGATTTTCTAAGTCTGACACTGTACTAACAACCTTCACTGGCTCACCTCTGTATTGAAGAAAACGTATAAACCTGATGATTCTCAGGCAAGTTCTGGAGTTAAAATTAGCAACTTAATCTGTGATTTCTAAGGATGTTTATTCGCGAAGGACATAATGATATCCTTGTGAAGTTTAAGTCACACTGAAGCTAAAGCTTTCACAGCTTTGTGTTTAAATTTGACTGACTTGTCGCCATTAAATGTGTCACAGCTGCTGGCCAAATCAGCACACCAAACTACAGTAACTAACTTAGCGCTTGGATGCGAGGTTTAGCTCAAATAGCTTACATAGCAAGTATTGTTTGAATAACGAATGAAAATGAGCATAATGTCTACTTTTTTGAAAGATAGAACTTGTGTGTGTGTTTTATCTGTACCAAAAAATGACCTAAAAACATACAAAACCATGACCCCAAAAATGAGCTACAGACAGAACCATTACACTCCGACCATCTCATGTAGATAGGAGATACGGATGTGTTGATCCCGCTTTGCTAAGAATGCATGATTGCCTAAAGATTTAGTTGCAATAGTTTACCACATATGAGTCAGAAACATCTTACCATTTGAGACTTGTCCAATCATTACGATTGTTAAATGCAGAAATGCTAGAAGTTTTTATATATACAAACTTTTATGAGCCTTCATAAAAAAACACAATATTTGCAAACATTATCTTTCCTACAGCTTTTCTTTGTCCTTTTCTGTGTCAGTTCTTGTAGTAAATTGTTGCAGACAGATGGATTGAACAAAACAGGACAAATCACTAATCATGGAGGGAAGAAGGGAGAAAAGGCATCAGCTATGTAGGGAGTGAAGTAGATTCATTCTGCTCTCCATTATTTATTCTAAGGGGGCCCAATACTGATCATCCAAGCTTCATCTTGTCAGTCATCATTATTGATTTGGTTTCCACTTTTTTTAACCTTCTGGCTTTTTGTTTGTCATCCTGCCCACAGTCTTGTCATGAGTCTCAATCATATATGGAGGGATGGATCAATAGTGGGATATTTGGTTGATGTCTTTTCTTATGAGACTCAATGGGTTGATCTATTGGCCTGTTCTGGACAAAATCATGAAGAAACTTTATCCATCTAACAATAGAAGCCGCATTCTTTTGAGCGAATTGGGACTCTGAGCTATGAAATGCTCTCTTCTTTCAATAAACTGCTCTGCCTCGTGCTGTTCTCTGTCTATGGTAGAGTGAAAGGTAAATGATATGTTGATTAAGGTGCTGGATGAATAGGTACTAAATGAATGACACAACGCAGCATATGGTAATTACAGTTAGATGCAGGGCTTTTATTTTGTGGTGTGAGAAACTTTAAATCGATGTTAAATGTTTTCCAGACATTGTCAAAAGGCCTATCTGCGATCAATACTGTTATAGGCCAGCACCTGTAAGTAATTCCAAATCAATATGTTTTAAAATTCAGGAGCTCTTGCCAAGCACCATGTGAGTGGAGAGACTTAGAACAAGTCAAATGAGACCCTGATGAAACTACTACAAAACCTGCATCTTGAAAGAGGTTGATGATTTTGACAGTTACAACTAGCTACCTTATAAACTGATACATATAAAAAAAGTAGGAGGTTCTTCACATTGATCAAACTGATTTGATAATTATTATGTCTCTGCCATATTGAGCCTGAATTTGAGTTAAAATTATTTGGAAGCATGTCATAAGACACATTTTATATCTACATTGATATTCACACAATTCATTCATGTATGTGAATCGAAGATGGATCATTTGCAAAAACAAGGATGCTCAATGAGGAATTACAGCTATTGGTATTTAGTGGATTGCGAGGATATGGGAACAATTACAGTCCATTGCAGAGGTTGTCTAACAAGCCCCTGCAGTC
Source organism: Coreoperca whiteheadi (assembly GCA_011952105.1). Classification (NCBI taxonomy): domain Eukaryota; kingdom Metazoa; phylum Chordata; class Actinopteri; order Centrarchiformes; family Sinipercidae; genus Coreoperca; species Coreoperca whiteheadi. The sequence continues at coordinate 8,157,101 of CM022473.1, read as the reverse complement.
TTGAGTCATTAGCGTACGTGCTCTGCCCAGTGATCGATGTTAATTTATGTTTGCTGTACTCAGCTGTCCACTTTCACTTTCAAGCTGATCAACTTTAGATTGTCTACTCACAAACACGTGACAGTAGACAGTAGCTATTATGCTATCATGTGGAAATGCAGAGGCCACAATCCAATAGGGTGTATAAGTGAGGGAGCTGGCGCTGTTCCTCTGTCAAATAGCACAACTATGTTTTAATGATGCATAGGTCCTTGGCATCCTTGGGGAGGATGTGTTTCTTGGTCACAGTCCAGACATTTTTGATCCCCATGATTAATTTATATACCCTAGAAAAAATACAATAGTAATAATTCTTGTGCCCAGCGGATGGTGGTCGCAGGTGTTGGAAATACCAAATGGGATGAGGCCAAGCTAATGGTGCCTGGAAGGGAAACTATCTGTCAGGGATAATCCCTAATACTGTAACACCCCGGCATAGATAATGCGCTTCCTCCGCCTCTCTCACTAGCCTGTGATATTGAGATAGCTGTGGAGAAATTATTAAACGAGGAATGGATATTGACACGGATAAATGTATGTATCCAGAGTGAAGTATTGCCTGGTTAAATGTTTAGTGATGGTTAGCTTTCCAGTCTGGAATAGTAAAATTAGGCTAAAAGAAGAGGGGTGGAGGGTGTCCTGTGAACTCTGGTGAGCCATGTTCCACTTCATTACACTCTGAGTAATTGGTTAAACACGTGACTACAGAAATTAACTTCAGCAGCCTTGTGAGAGGTAATTAAGGCTCTTTTTTCCTTTTTGGGGTAGCATACCATGATAAATGCGACATTCAGCATCACACAGGGACCCATAAAGACATCAACCTGACACCACATTATCATGCCTCACACTGAAAACAAATAGCACTGCTGATTGTAGTAATTGCTCAATAAACTAATGCTCATATTATTAACACGTTTTATTTATATAGGTTTCAATTTACAGCTTTTTTAGCTGTAAATAGCCAGAAAAGCCTACTGATCTTAGATTACAGTCCATCTTAAATCAGGTGACAAACTAACACTCATTGTGCAAGTGCATATTACACATTGACTAGAAGGAGGAGCATATTGAAAGCTAAGATCCTGTCAATTCAATACAAATACAGTAAACTGAACCATACATGAAGTTTGGGCACGGGAAGCCCAGGGAAGACCTCAGGTGTGGGATGAATGAATGCTCAAATTAAGAAGATACAAAGAACCTGAACTTTGTCAGTGCTTGATTTTTATTGGCATATTTAGGTCTGTAGCCAAGTTATGTGTATCTGTGTAATTGTCAATTTTTTTCTGTTTTCAGAAGAAGGTGGATACACCTTGTCAGTCCACCTCAAACAGGGCAGTTCCGTCCGTAGAGCCCTTAGCTTTTACTTGCTCCACTCCTCCAATTAAAATGCTCTAATTTTATGGTTGGCTTCTTAACCCCTAATTCAAAGGGGCGACCCATTATCTGAATATAAAAAAAACCTTCAGATATTAATATTGGCCTCAAAAATCCAGTATATTCTTTTTTGACATCACATTGTTATAGCAAACAACATTAGGTGTTCTAAGATTGACTTCACAACTGAAATTACCCTTTTATGATGATGCAAAAGATTGTCAGCAAGACCTTTTAAAAACCTTTTCTTGTGAATTTTTAGCATCTTCAGTGATTCATGCATGACGTCCACAGTGGACCGATATTTGGAAGCCATTTTGAACCATTTAAGTTCTAGTACCATGTCCCAACCACCATGTGGTTGTATCCACAAAGGCTGACTACAATTCCATTTAATCTTTTTATCTCTTTGTCATTTTGAGATATTGAATCATAAATTCAAAACAGTGGAGGGAAGAGGAGATGCACCAAATACCTCAGGAATAACTATTAAATCCTTTTATTCTCAGAAAAAATATTTTCCAACTAAATAAGATATTAGAGATACTTTAAACCAGATTTTAATTATGTTTTTCTTGTACATTTTGTTCAGTGACAAAATACATCGTCCACTCCAGTGGAGGTTATGTGCCAAAGGGTATATTCTGCCTATGAAGATTCAGAGTTATTTTGTATGATTTAATTAAAATTATGATGTAATTTTCACTTGAATAGCTTTATGTGTATTCATACCACTCACTCTTAGTAAATGTTTAAAAATATATGTTTTTTTGGACATATATATTGAGTTCCAATTACTTTTTATGCCATTGATGTATGGCGTCCACTGTAGTGGGAACATTTTAAAATATATTGGAAAAAAGGTTATAGTCATTATTCACATGTTTAAAAGTAAAAACACAAATAAAAGCAATTTACTACTTTGTGATTTAATTATTCATGCATGAAAGGGTTTCAATATCATAATGACAGGGATGTGGAAATGTCTATTTGTCCCTATAAATGACTATCAACTATTTAACAAATAAACGATCTATCAAACTCATAGAATAGTATAAACAAAATAGAACTGTATTTTTTAGGCAGATTAGTTATGTTTCTTCCTTAATATTTCTTTGCTTGGACTGACCACATACCTGTATGGAACCCCAGTGTTTAGAAGACATATTTTTGAAATAAATAATCAGAATAATTGTGAAAAACCTATAAATGAATGACAATAATAAATGAAATACCTGAAGACATATTTTAAACTCAACTCATTATTATGAAATGTTATTTCATCATTCTTATTTTCATAATAACACAGTTCCCGGGCGAGGGAACTCAACGCTGCATCGAGGATGACACTTTGGGGAATGCCTTCAGCGTGACTGTGTCTGAAGCACATGTACAACTTAGTCCAATCTTGACTGGTGCAACGTCAACACATGACGTAAGCCGGCGGAAGCGGAAGCTATAAAGGGAGCCGGCTTCACATTTGTCGTCAGCTTTCTGATCTTCAGCAAAGCGCTCTGTGTCTGTGAAAGAGAGATAAGCAGTACAACGAAAGTTCTGAAATGGTGAGTGAGAAGTGTAGAGAACAGCAATTTAGGAAGTGTGTTCACCCCTGCCCACGTTTCATTCCCAGTGGGGACACACATGAATTGTGTGTCAGCTGCTTGGGAAGAGAGCATGCTCTGTAAGCCCTCGAGGGGGTTGACTGTGAGCATTGCGAGCATCTTCCGGTGCGAACGCTTCGCTCTCGGCTGGCTCTCTTTGATGAGAGCGGCCAGCGCAGTGTGGGTTTCACGGCTGCTGAGGAAACCCAGTGACTTCACTCGTGGGGATCGCAGATGGATCTAGGAGATGAGGGCGAGACGGCTTCGGCCTTTTCTCAGCTCTCATCTGCTAGTTCCTACACTCGCATTCGGGATCCAGAAGCCCGCGCTGCGGCTTCTTCCGCCGAGGTGTGGAGATCATGGAAGAAGCCTTATTCATCTAGGCTTACAAGCCCCAACAATCGCCATTATGCTTCGATTGCTGGCCAGCAGAACAGCTATGGCGTTATGCCTAACTTCGAGGAGACGCTAGCAGCGTATTTATCCCCGGACGCTGCATCGTCCCTTGACTCTGCCCACCAAACGCTGCTGCACTACTTCATCTTTGGTGGGCAAGGCGTATATGGCAGCGGGTCAGGCCGGCGCTTGCCTTCATACAGTGACTATTTTGCAGGCCTATCAAGCTGACCTGCTATGGGATTTGGACAAGTGGAGCTATAAACTATAATGGAGAAGGAGAAGGATACAGTAAGGACACAGTTCTTGATACCCTGCTCTTGCCTCCTGGTCTTTTTGGTGACGTTGTAACAAAGGGATAGTTTGGTAACAGCACCACTTTCACCAAGAAAGGATGACCTAAGAGTGATGTGATCAATTTCATGTATGCCCACTTCCTTTCTGACCTAGCATGTGAAATTGCAAAGCTGTGTGAAGAAGTATGCAGATTTTACAGTCCAAACTGTTATTTTTTCATGTTAGAAAGTAATTTTCTCGACCAAGTCTATATTTTGATTAGTACTGATACTGTTAAATTTAGAATAATGTATCTTGTATTAGATTAGTGAGTGGGGCATTTCATCAATGCAAATTTCAAACCACCATGCTGCTACAGCTAGCTAAACAATGGGGAAGGTTGTAACACCTGTGTTACAACTAACCCTTTAATGACAACTAAACACATCAGATGAGGTGATGCAGGGATAATAATACTCTATCTGCCACAGGACATTAAGCAGATACTGCAAGAAATTATAATTTAACCTCAGAGAACAAAAGTAAAACTTTGTACAATCAGTGTACGCAAATAGTGGCCTGCGGGCCAAATCTGGCCAAAGCTGACCTTTTCCCTTTCATTGCTCAAAACATTTAGATGAACAATGGTTCCATTAATCTACCATAGATAAGAAAGTAAATACAAGGCTTATAAATTGCAATAAATATGACCTCGTACATCAACATATAATACATGTGCAGAGAGGCAGCAGTCTTTCTGAACAGTACATGGTGCTGAAATGAATTCTAATATACGTAACAGATTAATTACACATAAATAATATAATTTAGCCTATTTGACCAGAACAGATTTGTTGCGCATAAAATTTCTGCAGATGCATATTTTATGGTGCAGTCTCAATTACTTATTCACTCTTATTGTTACAACTTCCCCCAGGTTGTGTTACAACTTACCCCGGTGGTGTGGGAGGTTGTAACAATGGGACCCCTGGTATTTGACATTAATTAATTAATTCTCTGATATAGGTGGAGACGTTAGAAACATTGCTTTTTGTATGAAACAAATAAGGGCACTCTGTGCCAAAATTTGTGAGCTCTAACACAAAAATCCTGCAAGTTACAGGTGCTGAGACAAAAAGTGTTACAACCACACCCGGTCTCCCCTACTGAAGCAGTTTTAGTAGAATACAACAGTGAAATGGTATTTGTGGAAGTGGTTTTTATTTCACCATAGTGAATAATGACTGAAACCTGTTTTTCCTCAGCAAATGGAGGCTACATATAAGAAAATCCTTGTGGCAGTTTTCCTAGATGGCAGAGAGATCTGCAAGAAGGTTTAGGAAATCCACAATGCTTCAGAATTAATTGATGCATTTTGTACATTAAATGTTAACCTTTTTTCTACAGTTGGGTGTCTGCTTATTTAAATTAAAATTCTTAGGAATAGAATGAACACACAATAATGTGTCTATACAAGTACCAAACATATTGTTATATTTGACACAATCACTGTTTGAAAGTCCAACACAAATCTTGCGTTAAAACTCTCAATACAGTAGTTGTGTTAAAGATAACACAAAATGTGTGGTCCTTATATAGACACATTAGTGTGTTGGTAATTGACACAACATGTGTTTTAGTGTTATCTGTTTCACAAAAACTTGCAACACGGTAATAGCATGCTCCTTTTCGTTGTTCTTTAATTCATTTAGAAAGATCCCAGGTTGGCTCTTCATCAGAGGCAGCGAGAGGCAGCTTGGTTTATTACTAAGCAACAAGGTGAAGACACATTATTTTACATAATTTATTCATATGACTATTTATTTTATAATGTCTTTTTTTATTTATTTAATATCGAACACTTTGGGGTGCAACAATCAATTGTGGATTAATAGAATAGAACACACACATATATCTGCCCACACCCACATTTCGAGAAAGAGGAGACTACCTTATAGCTCCTCTACCTGGAAACACAGCTATGGTCACTGTCATCCGTAGAATGTAATATATCATGAAGCTCAACAGGCAAGGATGTTTTCCACTGATTGACTACTCACAGAGTAAGAGGAGGCTGCTCGCTCTTTCTTCTGCAGCTAAGGCACAATCAGCCCTTTGGCCAGCTAAAAGAGAGAGGGAAGAGAAAGAGAGCATCCGAGAGGGAGACATGGGAAAGGGAAAGTATTGAGAGTTCTTGTAACAATAATCTAAAGACATGAGGATTGAAAGGGTCAGAGTTTAGTTAGTTTGCAGGATACAATCTACAAGAGACACCAGGTTTTAGGCTGCTCCTTCAACACAGAATTGGCGCATGATGGACGTTAAATTGCTCTCACTGATGAAAATGCACATTGAGGTTTGGTTACAAATATTTAAATGTGTAGAAATAATCTTCAGGTAAACAGGGCTGTAGAAGCCCCTGGATAAATGTTTTGTCTTTAAACAGTGTGGGATAGGTTTTTGCTTATATTTCATTAATATTATGATTTTACTCCTGGCAACAGTGCTGTTAAACCAACAATTCATCCTTCAACCAAAAGCAATATTTGTATATAGGCTCATTCAATCAGCATTAAGAGATCAAACAGACTCGCCTCTCCTCTGTTTAAACACACACCACTGTGACAGAAAACCTTCAATATGTCATACTTATAGTACCTATCTTGATCAATCTGGCGAGGATGCATGTTAACCAAACAGAAAGCGCCCACTGATTACACGACTGGCATGGTTAAATAATGTGTTTATTCTTTGTTAAATAAGAACATTAAATAATTTCCATGTGCTCATTTCACCGTGAGCTATCTATTATTATTGTTTTCTGACTAATGCCTACACGTATCATCTAGATTTTATTTTTTTATCTTGTGGCTGATCCGACATAACATTTTGTTATACTATTGTAAGTTTCATAATATCAATATCGGGTCATATGCATGGTTGGTACACGCGCAATTTCTGCAGCTCATTAGTTCATGTAGTACCTCTTTCTGTTACTTGTGTTTTTTACCTTCTGTCCCTGCCATTTGAGCCTGGCAATAACACTGAACAACCCTGCCGTAAAACTACAGCAGTAGGCCATCTTCGACTCCTACAGTAGTTTGACTGTGGTAAAGAAAGTAGTAATAGAGAGGGGTGAAAACACTTTTCAACTTTATTGGTAAACAGCAGTGTTGGGGGAAACTACTTTAAGACTGTAGTTATTGAAGCTACAAACTATTCTTCATTGGAAGCTACAGAAACACTACTTCTTTTTTAAAGTAGCATAACCAACACACAAAAAGTATCTCAACAAAATAATGCTAAGCGGCACTAAAATAGCTTACAACTGGAAAGGTAACATGCTTCAGAAAGAAGCTCTGCTACTGAGAAAGGTCGTTATGCTAATATAGTGATGCTACCCAGCCACTGAGAGAGAATAAATAGCTTGTAACTGGAAACATAACATGATCTAGAAAATAGCTACACTACTCAAATGCTATTGAAAAAAGTAGTTAAACTAATTCAACAATGCTATTCCTCAACACAGGTAAACAGTGGCTTCTTTTCTGGTTTATTCATCGTGTTAATAATCCTAGAAAATTTGCAATCTACTTAACTAGCTTACCTAGACAGTTACAGGCAAGCATCAGTACGTTACACTTGGAAAATCAACTAGATTTAATAAGCAGGGGCACTATGGGCCTCATTTAGCACCCTACCTTTTCACTGGGATTCATTGTGTCAGCAGCTGTGCCCCATTTAGGGGCCACCTCCTTCAAAGAATGAGGACTACAAAGGTGTAGCCTTCAAATGACTGAAGGCTACGGTGCTGAGCAGCTGTACCTCCTCCCCAAATGAGGCAGTCCATTCAGATGATTAACCATAACATTATATAGGACATGTACTGTAGGAACACAAATTAGTCCCAGTTTTCTGAATATGAAAGTGTGCTTCCACAAGACATGACATTTATCAGGATAAAAAAAAGTCAGAAAACACAAACACGTACTTTCAGACACACACCAAAACTAATCATAATGACCTGAATGTCTGCACTGGCACCATAGAGGCCGTTTACTCAGTGTAATTTGGTTTCCAGCAAGACAGACTCCAGCAGAGCTATCACAAAAAGACTGATAGATTCCGCAGGTGGATAGAGCCCAGCTTGCACTGGCCAAAATAAAAAACACTCTATATTCATTAGATTCCACAGTAAACATCAGAGGAAAAAGGTGTATTTTCCTTAAGAAAAGCAAATCGCAAACATTTTTACACCAAGGAGTATTATTTTTTTAAACAATAGGTAACACATCTAAGGTCTCTTATGCAAGAGCTTTGCTTGAGAAAAACGGAACCTTGCCATAAAAAGCTTCCTTTGGCCAACTTGTTGGAAACTTTTAAGAAGTGAAATGTGTTCAAATTCAAGACTGAGCGCATTCAAAAATGAAAAAATGCTCACCCATTTTCTGAAATGTTCTGCACAAGCAAATTTTAAAATGTTAATGCTTGCATTATCAAGTTAAATTATTCTGGCAAACCAGGACCCTGTTTGTTATATTTGGAAACTATATTGACTTGATTGTTAATGATTTTAGCGTGAACATTTTAGTTCTTCAAAGATTTTTCTTTAGCAAAAGGTCATTAAAGCTAGAGTAATCAATATTTTTAGATTAACAGTGAATCAAATGACTATATGTAAAGTAAAAAAGTCATGGTGACAAACCTACCAAGAATTGAGAATTACCACCAAACTCTGCAGCTCAGTGGAATTATCTTGTCTCATTTACCACACTGTTTGGTTTTACCCCAAATTCTGTGTGTGTTTCAGTCTTACCGCTCCCATCAACCCCCAATAAGGCAAGAGTTTTCAGCAGACAAGCTCTGCTTAAAACTCACAGCAAACTATCTGACCACCACCAAACAAACTGCTTTTAGCTCCTGCGCAGAAATAGTACTCTAAATGGATGTTAATGCTCTGTGACTGCTAAAGACAATAGTTACTAACGTGTTAGCTAAACGAAGGTGACTACTCTGGATAAGTCATGGTTTTGGGTTTGTGTTCAATGATTTCCTGTTTTATTTTGATATTCTCTCCCTCCATCATGTGTCTGGTAAATTTGCTTCCTGCTCTTTGATTGCTTTGAGTGTTTTCACCTGTGTTAATTAGTTCACCTGTGTCTCATTGGCCCCCCTTCCTGAGTGTATTTAGTCTGTCATTTCTGTCTGCCTGTTCTAGGTTTTGATGTGTGCCAACCTGCATATGTGCCTGCCTATAACCTGTTTGCCACTTGTATACCAGAATGACAATACATCCACTCATCATCCCATCATTATTGCCTGTTTGCCAACACTCACCTGATAGGATACATCCTTCTCCCTGTGCATGTTTCAGTGAAACTTTTAATAGTCCCTAGAGTAACCACGACGTTGTTCCTGAAAAATCACGTTTTAGGGTCTTTCAAATGTAATTTTTCAGTGCTGTGAGGATTACAAACAAAATACCAAAAGTCACCTCTATGGAATTGCTGTGGCAGCAGAGTTTCAGAGGTGGACATGCATGTCAAAACCTCAGTACATGCAACTAAAACTATCTCCATGGCCACATCAGTGGTAAGTGAACATTGGATAATTTAAAATAAAATGGTGTCCGTGCAAACCTGATGGGTATATTGTTTGTTTGAAACTACTGACCCATGGGTTTCTGTCAATAAACGGTACACCAGAGCCTCTTTTCACATTTTCAAGAAGATGTTGTAATTCCTTCATAAAAGTCACTAATAGGAGATTTTGGGAAATGTTCTGTGCCATAAAACTGGAGGTATGACATAAATGTTGCTTGGGATTTGCAGTAGAGTGCCTGAATCAACCTTCTTATAACCAGAAGTGGATAAACATTATCTTGCATACACTTCTGCCTGCTACATGCTACAGTTCCCTCAGATTCTGTATTTATACAACAAAACAAGACCAACAATAACCACCTTCAGTATCTTTGATGAATTCAGGCAGCTCATTCAAATTTATAAAGACTGTAGGCTAACTAAGACACCTCAGGTCGACTAATTTCTTTCTGTGATAGGCAGGAGAGGCTAGTAAGTTGCTACAATGTTGTGAAAAAATGTGTAGCCCACTCACACCTTTCATCTCTGCAGTTTCGATTTTCTCTTCCTCCTCTATGCCTGTCTCCAAGTGAAAATCATTGAAAACCAAGTCAGCAGTGACTATCTCCAACATCTTGGAAATGTTCAGCCTTACATCCTTTTCAGACTAAACCTTGTTGCTCCACAGAACAGGCATACTGAATAGAAAAAAAAATATTTGAAATATTTCCTTTCACAGAAACTGAGGCATTGAGTATGTTTGCAGACACTAGTATTCTACTTACCCTGGTTTTGATCATATTTGGGATATGTTGTTTCCATGCATGAAGTAACCTAGTTATTCAGCTCCCTGATTCTAAAATTATTCAGGTTTCTTAGGCACCATTTACACATGCCATTTTAAGTGTTCTCTACCCAAATAAGAGCCCTATGCGGTTTGGACTTAGACGCATACAGTAGATACTTCTATGCCAGATAACAAATCTTGGTGGTTGTAATGCATCTGAAGCTGTTTGGTAATGGCAAAAAAAGCCAGAAGACAAACTTTCACTACAACAGTAACAGTTTATCTAGGTAGCTAACAAGTAACAGACACATGGATAACTCACATTCACAGACCCATCTTGCCTTTTGGGGCTTTGTGCCTATAATCGGGACTGCAAAGAGATGAGGTGTGACAAAACTAAACCATAACTCACAGAACTTTCTGGATGACAATTGCAAAACACTTTTTAGGATAACTTACCTATAGAACATGAACAATACCACAAAGATCAGGTCAGTAAAGGTAAACTTTAAATTTCTGATTCAACTCCTTTTTAATTTGTTCGTTTGTTTTTTCTGTCAGCTGCACATGGTCTTCAGCTTAGCACAGAATGCAAATAAATGATCAAGGAAATCTTCCAATCACAATAACAAAATAAAGCATCTCACTGTCCTTGAACACAACATTATGGAGATTCAACCTATAGTCAAGTCCTAAAAAATACTTTGTATTCGCTGAGTAACACTGAGTCTGGTCAGACTGGTAAGACTCTCTTAGGAAGTAATGCATTTTTATAACTCTGGCAGCAACAACAGGGGTTTATTTTGAATAAGTAGAAGAAATGAGTAACATGTACAGCAAGCCACCAAGAAATACAAAGACTCTGACAAAAAGCACACCAATAAATTAATAAATAAGTGATAAATCAAGGACAATTAAGATTACTTTTTCAATGTCTCAAGTGAAAATATATAAAATATTGTTTGTGTCTGAAAGCAGTCAAGGTCTTTTGCCATCTTGTAAGGCAACATGATTGTGATTTAGCACAAATTCAGAATATGAATCATGATGTATTACTCTGTCATAATTTTTCTATGTCCTGCTTTGTGTCCAGAAGGTAATTATTGCTATATGTGAAGCTATATACCTTACCATTACCTTCAAATTATCACATATATAAGATTCCCTGTTCCTGGACTTCCAGCCAATCTGTTGGATATTTTTTCTCTAAGGGCTACAAATATATGAATCGTATTTTTGAGAGTAAGTTGAAATAGTATCAGATATGTTGCAAAAGCTACAGGTTCCCCTTCAAGGAAACTCTACACTGCATCAGCTGATGCTATGGAAACCTCTGAATCTCTGTACAACTTAGTCCAATGTTGATTGGTCGGACACTCATCGCCGGAGCAGCTCGATGAGCGTTTCTCCACACCGAGGTGTCGAAATCCCATTTTCTTCATGGTTTCTAGCCAAACTGGTCAGTGTGCTTCGAACAGTGGAAGCACAGAGAACAGCTATGTGAACATGTCAGATATTGAGGAGACGCTGGCAGTGTACTTATCGCAGAAGCCGCGTCATCCCTTTAAACCCCAATGTTGCCTAGTAAACCATTCCGCACTATGCTGTCTTTAGTGGGCAAGGCATACATAGCAGCGGGTCAGGTTGGGCATGTCTGCATGCCATGGAGGTCTTGCAAGCATAACCAGCCCACCTGCTTGTTTACCTCAACGTCAATGGGGCCCTCACATCCGAGGATGGGAAGGAGCTCCGCCGTGCGATGGAATCCCGTCGCCAGAGGTCTCTGGCCATGGCCGAGGTTGGGCCACTTCAGCCATCAACATCTCAGAGCTCCTACATGCTGGCTCAGAAAGCGAGCGTGGCACAGCGTGCCCCTCCCCAGCGGTCGAGGGGCTCAAGGCAGTCTGCTCATTGGAGATCTGAAGGGGAGGAGAAGCTGTGCTTCTCTACCTGACAGGCTTCGAAAAAGAGGCCCTGATGGGTGCGTCGGGCCTTGGAGGGCACCCCCCCCCCCCCCCCCCCCCCCCCCCCCTCCCCTTTTCCCCCCCCCAAATG